>CM031233.1:58882271-59417592 GCA_018340775.1 Taxus wallichiana var. yunnanensis
CATGGATAAGACAACATCATGTTTCTCTTAAGTAAGTCTAAGGATCTAACCGTGTTTGTAGGTTTGATATTCTACCCTAGTGTATTATAGTACCTCTTCAATCATGAAAATCATATTAAATAAGTTTAGAATTATTCACCTGCTAATATAGGAATGATGAGGACTGATAATTATCCATTCAGAAATTTTTTTGGAGTTGGCAGAAATTAGATCAAAATATATAAGAGCTTGTTCAAAATTTGGGTATAATCACAAAGATACAATCTAGTCACTTGCAAAACAAGTCATGTTTTATGAATTTCAGGTATCCATTGATTCCAATGCTAAAATAAAATATTTATTGATGTAAATAGGAATAATTTGGTGAGATTTTAAGTTTTGAAACAATCTTATATTAAATATATAGCTAATTTTTGGTCCATCGGGCTAGACCGTGAGTAATAATGGAAATCATGCTAGAGCAATGTTTTTACGCCTCAAATCACCTCATTTTCTTATGAAACGTTTTTCTAATTATAATTAGGGAATGAAATAATTATTTCAAAAGGAATTACTTCATTCCATTGGGTACATTCTCTCGATAAATGTGACAGTCCCTAGAGGATGTTGGAAATCACTCAAAGGGCTAATTTGTAGAGGTCTTTACAAAGGAAGTGTTAGAATCCTTGAGAGTTAAACAATGGAACTTGGTACATATATTAAACACCTTAATGGTAGTTTAAAATGGTATTTATTTCCTATTTAAGCCTTATATAATTTCTATGATTCATGACAATGTCTTATTACAGGCCTAGTCAAGGGTTTCAAGCACCAAACCCCAAAAGGAAAGTATATAGAGATCTTGACCTAGTCAAGATTTGAAACTTGGGGATCATATTGACGTAGTTGAAGGTGATATAATGATGCTATCATATTTTTGGGAACCATTGAAATTCAAAGTGCATATTCATTCCAAGAACATGATCTTAAGGGCTAGAAAGGACATTTTTGCAAACATGGTAAAAGAGAGTGTTTTGGGAGTTTCAAATGAGTTAATACAAATAAAATAACATAGTTAAGCATGTTATAGCAGGGTTAAAGCTTCAAGGGACCTCAGGAAGACCTATAAGCTCAAGCATGTATGCTAACACTATGGACTAAGCAAGGAGCCAACTACAAGGAAAATAATTCATAAAGAGAAAAGGGAAAATCTTGTCATTTGAATAGTTGATAAACAATTGAATAATTATAGATACATTGCAGGAGGTGTAAAGGTAAGTGAAGGTTGAAAATTTCAAGGTAAGTCTCTTGAAATCCTAGAAATTTCTTATTTACATTCAAGAACTAGAGGTATAACAGTGAATGGCAGTCTAAGATAATACTAAGCATGAAATGTTTCCTTAACTATGGGTCAAAGAGAGGATGAAAATGTATATTTTGGAAATCCAAACAAATTAAATTGGACATATTTGCATTCTTAAGACAATTTAGTTCATGAATAAGCCTCAAGTGTAGTACATTGTGAAATTCGTGAAAGGAGGAAAGATGTTGCAGTTGTTTGAGACCCTACTTTGTTAGGCCAAGTTATTTTAAGGATTATCTAAAATTTTTCAAGGCTAAAAGAAACCGCATTGATGATAATGGTAAAGAGGATTTGTTTTGCATGGGAGAAAAGGTCATTTATCACTACCCATGAGATAAGTTTTGATCTCCCAAGACCTTGTAGATGAGGAATGTAGCAATTTTTTAGGATATAGCACTCTTAGGAAAACTCCTTACAATGTATTATAAATAGAGGTTTTTAGAATCAAGGCTATGGAATAATTGGCTAGGGTTTCATTAAGCAAATCTTGGATATTTGGTTAAAGTTTGGTTCATGGTCAAATTCTAGAATTCAGAAGCTAGGAACATAATCTTAGGCTAAAATTGGTTCTTTGAGGGTAAGAAGCTATTGTTGTAGCCTTCGTAGCCCAATTTTATGAAACTAGATCTTGGGGGTGGTGGCTGAAAATGGCGTTGGGTTAAACTATATTTATACCTTTGGAGAATTGGTATTTGGAAATATTTTGAAGATTGGTGATGATATGGGTATTTTTGCAATATTGATCCCATATCTACTATAAAATATGATTCCTTTATTTGGATGCATGTTAAATTGGATGTTGGTAAAAAAATTCTCACATTTTAATTTTGAATATCAATGGGAAAGAATTGGTTCAACCAATAGAATATGAATATCTTGGAAAAAATGAAATGTTTTGGATAAAGTTAACTAAACATGAAGGACATAAGGGTAAAAGTCTTTCCCCAATCTAGCCTAGTTACAAATCTACCCAAAATAATTTTTGGGGACAAATCGAGTCTGAAACAAAGATAGCCTCTATCATACCTAGAGGAACTAGTTAACAAGGATGTAATGAGAAGAAAGGTTACTACCTTTGGTGTTTCTTCTTCAAAACACACCATATATGGATTTATTAAGAGTACCAAACTTCTTGATAAAAGGATTAGGATAGAAACATCCTAAGAAATTAATATCACATGATGGAAAATATTCACAACTATATGGGGCATGCTCACATAAGACCTCAAAAGGAAATCTTGATCCACAATGACAAGATGTTATGGAACTTTAAGAGTCAAACCATTTTACATTGAAGATAGAAGAGGATATTGATTTGAACATAAATAAATTGGACTCTCGGCATGACATGATGACTATTGAAAGGAGGAAAAAATTTGTAGATATTTTCAACTCTCAAGAAACTTGGTAGAAGGAAAGTAATCAACATATGAAGAAAAGGTAAATTTTTTTGAATATGAATTTTCATCAAATCATTTGTACCTACAAATTATCCGCAAAACTTATCTATCCTAAACCAAGGTAGGAAATAATATCCCCTAATAATCTCCTAAAAGTAAGAAGTGTGGCCGAAAATATATGGTGAAAAAGCTACTCGAAGAACATTTGAAGGAAGTAAAAATGGGTTGTCAAAATATTTTTGTTAGAAGTATTTTCTACCATAAGAAGGGAGATTTTCATTTAAGAAGTGGTTACCTCCTTTCTCAAGCTTGAAACCATGGGATTTTTTTGTGGTTTTTATGGCTTGAAAAGGGGTGGAAAAGTATATAATATTGAATGAGGCTTAGTGTAAATTTTAGTGGTTAGTCTTTGTTAATTCATGAATATTTGGGTTTTTAAAATTTGGATTTGGCTAATTTTGTGGGGTTAGGTTTCTTTCTATTTTGCCTAAATTTTCCGTGGTATAGGTTAATTTATTGGGTTGATTCACCTAACATTTACAACAATAGAAAATTATTTATATCAAAATTTCCTTTACCACATGCACAATTATGAAATTTACTAATAGTTAGTACCATAATTCTATCATCGATATTTGATACCAACCGATAACATTTCCTTTTAACTCATGACATTCGCAAAGATTTTTAAACCCATTTATAGAAATTCGTTAAGTAATATCTATGGTTATTTTTAGGGGGTCTTAAAATTTACCCTGATGAGGCTATAGATGGACACTAAATATTTAATGGAGTGTGGAGTAATTTGGGATATAAATGGGGACTTGACTGTGAAGGAATTTCTTAGGTAATTTTTTGTTAGATCCGGTCTCGCGAACTACACTATCAATGGGTATCGCTTGAGTTTTTGAGACATGGGAATGGCATGAAATTTTGAACTTTAATTTTAAAGTAAGAATGCTTACTAGAGACAATAAGGAGAGTTAATTGAATATGGTGGTGCAAATTAACTTGCATTAATTAATATTTTGTTCATTAAATCACAGTCATTTAATCATCAAACCAGGGACGTAAAATTTCAATAATTCTAGTGTTGTATGCACAATTACAAAGAATTTAGGAGGTATGGAAAGAAAGAAAGGTCACTATAATACTTGAAAAAACAATTATTGAAAGTAAAAAAATCGAACTCGAAAGCAAAAGGTTTCTTAAACACTATGACTAAAACAAATCTTGTAAATTTAGAATGTAGATAAAGAGATAAATTTCTTCCTAGTCTAATCATGCAATGAAATAGAGAAATAAAACTATGGAGGAGTTTAGTAGACCACAAACAAGCCCTGTCTCGGTGTTAATACCTCCTAGATCTTGTGACTAAATTATAATAAACAGAACCCGATCTTTTATTGAATTAGAATGAACATTGCATCTAGGAACAAAAGGAATCTACATATATCTATGCATTATCTATTCTCTATTCTATATCTCCTATGTTCTAGATTGATTCCCATCATTAACATTTTTCTTTTATACTTCTCCATTATAGAAAGACGTGAGAAGAAGATTTCAACTAGGAGTTCAAACAAACTAAGTAAAATATCTTTGATAAAACAAGTGGAAGATCTCAAACAAAACAACAAGATATTAAATAAATGCAATGGAACTAATAACAAGTGTTTAGTTAATCTCTAGTTAATTGACTAGTTCCTTTAGTCATGTGTAAACTCAATCAATAAACTCAATTAATCAGTTCTTTGCAATGAATAATCAGATATATGGTTGAGTTATCTCTCGATTATTTATGTTCTAGTCGTAACTTCTCCTTCAACGAAATGTATAAACTTGAGCATCATTCTTCATGTTTTAAGGGATCTTAATAACGTTGTAGGTGATCCCCTTTGGTTTTGGAAGGTTTGTTGTGGATAGGTCCTTTGCTACATATGGGTTGTTGTATATAACAATTTTCTTACAAATAAGAGTGTCATCACACATATAATCATCCAAACAACTTATTGTAATCATAAGAAAAAAATCACACAAAAATACCAAAAAATAAAGATAACTAGTTATAACTATAATAATTAGTAATTATGCCAATAAGTTTAAGTTATGATGATAATGTTCAATAGTGTGAATGGAAAATACAAGGACATAACTACAATGGATTAACAAAATTATAGAAGATGAGTTATTTATAAGGATATTTACACAACTCATCACACCCCTAGGATTAATTTCTTGAATTTCCTCATTCAAGTGGTTCATATTTCTACTGCTAAAAATAGTATTCACACCTAAAATCAATTGGGGTCTTTGTCCCTTCTTCTTCGACAAGAAGTAGCCACCATTAGTATGAACCTTTTCATAACTTTCTTTTTGTAACACTTCACCGAGTGATTTGTCACCTATCCATGGCAATATCAAAAAGTGAAATATTGGTGGGTGATAGCCAATAGGAAACCAATTCTCTGCACATTCTATAGAAATATTAATATATTTATTCACTCTTCTCAATGTTGGCATTATATTTGGGTAATAATGCATTTCTTTCTTTTGTATCTCAAGATATAGCTCATTCCATCGCATCTTGTATGTTTGTACCACTTGAATCCCACTATCCCTAATCATGTCTCTGACTTCATCATGATTTGTTTTCCTCATCTTCCATACTCTCTTTTTGATCACCTTGTTATTTACATATTTTTCATACTTCTCTAAAATTTCATCTATTTCCTTACCTCATTTACGACCATCAGTGGTTGTACCTTTTCTAAATTCCTATATTCTTCCATTTTTCTTTCTCTATCTAACTCATTCATAAAATAAGAGCATAGGGATTTGACTTGAACATCTCTAATGTATAGGATTGGAATCCAATCCCTATCATATTCAAGAGCATAGTTGTACATGTAAAGTTCACATATAGTAAGAGCTGAATTTCATGGGTGTTGTTTTGATATAACCTAAAGAAGCTCCTAGTTGAGCTAATATCAAAGGGTATGTTAGAATTAATATAGGTGAGTTTAAGTTGCAACATATTTTCCTTCAAGAAAATAGCATAAAAATTTGATGGAGGCCTACATTTGAATATCTCATGGGCCACCTAGACTGTCTCTTCTTTCTTCTGCTTCAACCTTTTAATTTCTCTATCCTTTTCCTCCAATTTGTCATGATGTTTGGAGATAAGGTATTCTTTTTCATTCTCACATTTTCTTTTTAGCCTATTAACATAGGTCTCAAATTGTGACATCAAGTAGTCAATATCATGAAGCATTATTTGTGTGGCCATCGCCTTATGAGGAGGTTTTATAGTGTCTCTAACAACTTCATGCATAACAACTTGTGGTTACAATGGTGCTAAATTCAAATTATAGTAACTAGAATGTGGTGTCTCCTCTAGCACTTGCTTAGTTACATCATCCTAAACTACATAAATGTTCTCATGTTATCTTTACATGACCGGTTCAACTACTATAGGAACTTGTCTTTGCTCAATTCCGTGAAACTAGTTCTCTATGAACTACTCAATAACTTGTGGCAGTTGTTCATGTTCATTTTCTTGTTCTTGATGTTAAATGAGTTTCTCAACAATGTCTTACAATTTGTTCTTTTTTTTTGTTTCTCCTCCAACTTCCTCTTCCTTTTCCTCCTCATGACCTTCCATTGCATAAATTATTTCCTCATCATGAGTTTCCTCATCATGCCCCTCCATGGGCTCTTCAAGGTACTCCTACTCATGAAAAGGGGCATCAATATCTCCATGTTGTGTCTCTATTGGTTAAGGCTCAAATCTTCCTTCTATAGCTTCCACATCACTATCTAGTGAGATGGGATTTGACTATTTTAGTTTGGATGTCCTTGGAATGTTTTTTTTTCTTGTGATAGATCTTAGGTGGTGTAGGAGTGGATTTAGAAGACTTCCATTTACCCTTGGAGGTGGAGGATTTAGGAGTGGAGAACTCCAATAGGGTTTCAACAATGAAAATTATCTTAGGGGAGACAGGTACAAGGTTTTCTTCAACAGATAGAAATTTTTTAGAAGCAAGGGGTTCTTAAGGCTTGGAGGTTGATGGTGTAGTCTTTGTGATGTGTTCAAAGGAGCTCTCAGTGCTTTTCCTCCTCTTTATCTTGTTTCCTACAAGTTATCTAAACTAGTTTCCCTTGAAAAATCTTCCTACTAAATCGAGGATAATCCCTCCATAGGGTATGTTTCAAGTAACATGGTTATAAGGTAATTGTGTCACAATGCAGCCCTACCCATTTGTACTTCCTTACTATTAACCTTTGAAGTTACCTTTAACTAGAGGGTAATTAAAAAAAAAAATCTACTAGTTTGTGAATTTTCTTGCCTAAGTTTTTGGGGAATCGAGAGTTTTCCAAAGACCAAAATTTTAGAATTCAGAATGCAAAGGTTATTTTACTTTGGTTTTTTGTGTTATTTGCAAGTAAAAATTTTCCTTAAAGTTTTGAATTCCAAAATCCCAAAGTTCCAAAATTTCAGAATTTTGGGATTTCGGGTTTCGAGTTCTCATTGACATTTTCGATCATTTTAGTTCTCTAGTTCCGAACTCCAAAGTCCAAGTTTAGAAATTTCAGAACTTTAGGTTTTCAAGTTTTGAAGTCTCACTTTACACCTAGGGTTATTTTCATTCCCGAGCTCAAGTTCAAAATTCCAAAGTTTTGAAATTTCATGACTTCATTCTTTTGAGTTTTAGACTTCAAGTTTCACATTAGAATGATCACGCTTTTATCTTGGATTTCAAACTCTCTGCATAACATTTATTTCCCAACCACCCCACACGTGTCATCTTTTTGGCATTAATTTCAATTTTACTTATATAAACTTGTATTTTCACTAACCATTTTCGTTTTGGCACCTCAATTTTACCGCACCATTTCATACTTTTAGGCATCATTTTCAAGGTAATTTTGGGTTTTCTTTAATCTTTTTGGTTTAGATTGCCATGGTTTTTTTATTTCCTTCCATTCTTCTTCCTTCTTAAATATGGAAGCGACATTGTCATTTATTTGTTCATTTTTGTTCATTTTAAACATGTTTTTGGTATTTCATTCAATCTTGCAAGCTTTGAATCATGTAGGCATCGAGTCTCATCGAACCCAAGGATTTTGAAAAACCTCATTTCAGATCTTTGGAACCTTTAGATTTTGGAGTTGGTGTGCTTTTTTGGTGTCATTTTTTGGAGGTATGCCTTTCATAATTTCAGAACTATGAGGAGTTCATTTTAGAGTTAGCATATTTTTGTATTCGAAATTGGTTACTTTTCGAGAATTTCGATGTATGCTTTTCAAGTTTTGGAACCGAGAAGAGTTTTGATCTTCATAGTTTGAAGCTTCATCTTTTTGGAATTAGATTGTTTTGAGTTTTTTTTTCAAACCTTCAGACTTCGGTGTTTTAGAGTCTTCAAAATTGTTTCTATAAAATTTTCAAGGTTCGATCGGGTTTGAACCCCAAACTAATGTCAACTTCTTCTTCAAAAGGAAAGGAAAAGATGAAGTATACCTTCTTAGGAGTTTCCCCTCATACATGCCTGTCCTCATATTTGGGAAACATTGGAGACACGAAATTGGGATAGTTGGATATGCCAAAATTATGGGAAAGACTAAAAGCCCCTAATAAAAATCTTAGATGCAAGCCATATTTGACAGTGGGATTTCTCTTGCTGGTTTTTTTTCCTTCATCCATGCATTTCCTTGAGTTTGTCTTGGTTATAGCAGCTCACTTTGATAAGGCCTCTAAATCAGTAAAGGATGATGATGGTAAAGTTGTGATTAGGCTAGACATTGATTTTTTCGAAGACTTATTCAAACTTCGGATGTCAAGGAATATGCAACAATTTCCTAGAGGCTACAATTGAATACTGGGATAAGGAATCTGAACTATGTACAAAGATCATGATGAAGAATTATTTGGTCAAGAATGTTATTATTGGCAAGAAAATATGTCAGTGGAAAAACTTGTGGGTTTCTTGCCAATGCTCTAGGAATCTAAGTTCCTCTACTTAACCGGTGCAGCTTTCGTATGTGCATGCACATGAAAAGGTCAAATTTTTTTGTGGCATTTCAACCGGGATCCAACAGAGACACTCCACCGACCCCTGCAGTAAAATCTAGTAATTTCTTACTAGGGAGGTCTTTCTTTGTAAAGTGGGAAAGAGGAGTGAGAAATGAGATAGGGGAACTAATGTTACAGTGGAAATCAGATTCCCGCACACACTTGTTAGAAAATTCAACACATGTATTTATGAGAAGAAACAACCCTATAAATGGCAATGAGACTAGATAAGATTGTGAACTCAAATTTTCTAAAATATCCTCATCAAAGAGGCTAAAAATTCCTTATTTTTGTATTGATGCTTAAACATAAGTTGTACATAATGTGGGAATGGAAGCAATTCAAAAATGGAGGAAAGTAGAAGAAAATGGCTATCTCTTTTACTTTCTCTAAGTACAATGCATTCTTGAGTTTACAAGATCAATTACTAACCCTATGAATGGGAATTTTATTACAATTTATAAAATGAGAGGTGAATTATTGTCTTCCTCATGACCCTCCATATGCCTTATTCCTAACTTCAGACTATTCATATTCCTACAAAATATTTAAGTCCCTTTTATAAAATCAAGGTGACTTAATTTACATTATGTTTCTAAAGTCACTTTTAAGTGAATTAAAGGCATGTCAAAAATGGGAAACCCCAAAAAAGAATTAGAACATTTGAAGGTGAGAGAAATTTGGGGGGAAGAGGAGAGAGAGAGAGAGAGAGAAGAGAAGATGTCATTTCCGATGAAGTCTGTTGATCCTCGTTGATGGAAAGCTCCAAATGCAGTGAAACTTTGAATCTTCAAATCCCTTGCACACTGTGAATCTCCTTCAAATCATCTCGTATGATATACTACTTTTAGTGAGAGTTGATTTTTACCTCTTCTCAACCATCGTGATGTGATGAATTCCCTTATTCGATACTGTGCACCCTACCCTTTCCTCAAACCTACGTCTTTGGGGTGACTTACTATTTTTAGTAAGCACCTATATAAGGGACTTACTATTTTTAGTAAGTGGTAATTTTAACTATTTTATGCTCTGAACACTCACTCTTACTTCCTTGTGATCTTCAATGCTCATTGTCTTTGTCTCAGCTACTTTTGATGATGAATTTCCAAACATAGCAAGTTTATATAGGAAAACTTACTATTTTTAGAAAGTGTGTTTCCATTGTTCAATTTTTTATGGAACATCCTTTTTTGGACTTGTTTTGTTGTTACGATCACACCCTCTAAATTTTACATAGTTTTTCCAACTAGAATGATTGGAAATAAATTTTGAAATTTTGACCTAGTAGTGAATTCGGGCACAGAGCTACCATGGCGGCCATTAAGGGAGCTTGAAATATGTAAGTTTGTATTTTGTCTCCATTTGTAATGAAAACAACTCCATTACAATAGGTTTTTTATTTGGATCCCATGTGCAAGTTTTTAGTTCGTTTCCATTGTCGGAGTGATGGGAAATTTGACGAATGCGAGCCAGTGCACGAAGTGAGGATTTTGTTGGAGAAAATGATTCTGGGAACCATTTGACCTCTTGTTTATTGCATCTTGATTTTCTTGAAAATTTTGATAGTTTACAAAAGATGGCATCTCGATCTGACTTGTACTTTGCAAGATATGAGGAGTTTTTGATCGAGTGGCTTCATGGTTTTCTGGAAAAAAAAAACCATCATTTTCTTCTCATTCTTCATTTTTTCAGCACCTTTGATCATTCCTTCCCCTAAAATATATGTATTTTAATGGACTAGGTGTTTATGTGGCCATGGTGGAGCTGGTTTGGAGCAACAATGGTGGATCGGGTGTCTAGACAATCACGCACACAAACCATGACATGATATGAAGTTGTTAAGGAGAAATGAGGGGGAATAAATGGTTAAGGGTCAGATTTAAATTTTAAAATAAATGCACATGGAGGGTCTGGGTGCATTTTTTTTTCCCTGATGTCCCTGACCTTAGGGATGTGAGGGACATCAATTTCCATGGTGGTCAAGGTGATGCCATGTGTCCTCAATCCAACAACAGGGGATTTTCTTGAAAAATGCACTTGGGGCTAAAATTTGGTCACATGGGTGTCCAAAAGACTCCCCATAGGGGATAGACACATTTTTTTCATGTCCGATGTCCCTCACCTCAACGACATAAGGTATTTCAGTTTCCACGAGGTCCCGGTGATATGTGGTGCTTGATCCGACAACAGGAATGGATGCTCCAAATATTCACGTGGGAGTTGAAAGTCAATCACGTGGGTTACCAAAAGAATCCCCATAAGGTCTGGGTACATTTTTCCATGCTTGATGTCGTTAAGCTCAGGGACATGAGAGACATCAATTTCCATGGTGGTCTGGAGCTGACACATGGCGCTTGATTTGACAGTAGGGAATGAATGCTCCAAAAATGCACCTAGGGGCTGAACTGTCAAGTCTGGAGGTCACATGGGGCTTGGGGACATTTTTCAAGGGTTAGTTTACCGACCTTATGTACTTTAGGGATATGAAATCCTATCAAGCTCTCCCGGTGTTGTCATGTGTCCTCCTGAAAAATGACTAAGTCTTGAACTGCCTTTGAGAGGGTAACTTTGAACGATGATAACTTGATCTCCTAATGGAATTTCTTAGTGAAATTTTATATTATCCTGAATGGAAATGGAATTTTGAATCCAATGGTGGGGTCTCATGTATTTATTCATCCATCTAATCCCTAAAAAATATGATTTTTTATTTGATACTCCATTTATGCTTGATAAAAACTGCCTGAAACTCCTATGTGCCAAGGTGTTGTGAAAAATATGATTTCATCATCATGTAGGTCTTAGAATAATATTTCGTTGATGTTTTGGTTTACTTCTAACTCCATCCGAGTTCTCGAAATATTCTTTTGAAGCCCAATAATTGTTTTAGGCCTTAGTATTGCCTAGGCTTGTGAACCCTATTTTTACTCGTGATGCTCCAAGTCTTTCAAAAATTATCCAAACCTTCCATGATGTTCTAATGTCTTTGATTCACCTCCATGTTTAATTTGGCCTTTTCGTTCCACTCCAAGGAGGTTGATCCAATTCATGGAAGGACATCGATAACCCTTCCCAATACCGCTTAAGATAACATATTTTCAAAAATCCCTAAAATCACATGGGGGAATGAATAGATTTTACTAAATCACCTAGGGGACCAAATTGACCTCAAATGGGGGTGAACATATACCGACGTATTTTACCCGGGGTTCCTAGGAATTATTAAACATGAAAAATCTAGCACATGGGTATCATTTTCATGCTTGGAAACTTCCTATTTCCATGTTGCACATTTACATGACAAGAGTGACTCTAGCTTGGGGACATGGCATGGACTGAGTGTAGAGAAGACATTACATGGGAATCTATAATCTCAATTTTAGACCATACAGTTCATTGACCAAGACTTATCCATTGGGCCCTACTGATTCATGTATAACCTATAAAAAAGAGAAAGAGAGCGAAGAAGGAAACACACATAAAACAACGGAAAGGAAAAACATAACACACAACAGGAAGGGAAACACACGCAACATAAAGTTAAAAACACCTAAAAATCACCTATGGTATAAGGTGGGGGAGAACTCGCTTTCACTGAAGCACTTTTCATTTCTCAAAAGTTACCCGTGAAGAGGCAACACAGAATGATGATGTTCTGTGAAGCCGTTGACGGGTTCCAAAAATTACCCTCCCCTCCTCATCTTCTTATGAAAGGTGCTTTCAAAATTGTGTGTGTACTTGGTAGGAGTGAGTCTATGTGAGCTTCTTGATGCTCATGTCCTTACTTGGAAATTCCATTGCCTTCATCCTCTTTGAAATTGGTTTCATAGTTCTAGTTGCATTCCACATTTATCTACATAGATGATTCTCCATCGGGCATCTCATCACCACCCAAAAGCTTATTTTCATTCAAATTACTTGGATATTATAAGTTAATTTCTTTCCCAGATCTACGCTCATTGACATCTTCTCCATGAGAAGCATTTGAATCATCCCTTATCTCTACTCCCCGTAAGCCTTTTAAGTACTAATGAAATGATTGGATATAACCTCATACTTGTCTTGTATGTCCATGGCATGAGTGATTAGATAAAGAATCAACTCGGTGGTCTTCCACAACTTCTACTACATCTAATATTTATTACACGGAGTTATGCTTCATCATTTCTTATAGCTCCGCTTTGTATGCCTTTGAAGAATATTTATTTTGCAGCTCAAGGAAACTATCTGGAGGGATTACCTCATCATCTCAGGAATTGTTGCACTCTACTGATCCTTCATCAAAAATAGCTTCATCTTTAGAGGTCTTGAAACTCTTTTCTTCAATTTCTTCATCATAGAAAGAGTCTTCATCTTTAAATGGGAAAGAAAATATCTCCATTTCGTTATTATATCCATCAATCATCACCAAGAGCAGAATCATATTTTTCATCTTTCATTATCTCAATATGGCCAACATTCACATTGGTTAAGGATTCTAAATCAGCTTCATGTTTGTCTTGCAGATTTGTGGCTTTCATGAGGAGCTCAATACATCGAGCTCGGGATCTTGATTTCTTCTACGGATTTAAGTAGTTCTCGTATAGACATTTCTTTCAAACCTTTCATAGGATCATCATAATATTATTTTTTCTCTCCATAGATGGCCTGACTAAGATCATATTCATCCCCAAATGGGAATGATAATAACTCCTCATATTGGATAAGCATATAAGCTGATTTTTCTTCTTGAAAATCATCAAGAACCATCTCCTCTTCCTCATGGTTTTCATCATCCGGAAATTCAGGGATTCCTTCTTGTAAATCAAATCTCCTTAATTCTTCTTCAAAGTTAAAATCCCTCTAGGAAGGCATGTCTGGACCTATCAAGATGTGAATATCCTCTTCCTCCTCAGTTGTCACAAAGTGATTCATTCCCGCTACCCGGTACAAATTGTTAGCTTATGGGATTTCGTATTTTTTGTATTATGTACCTCATATTTTCTCGAGAATAAATTTCTCCATGTTTCCTTCACCGGTATAGTTGCAGAAGATAAATTCATCTAAATTTTCCCTCCTAAGTCTCGGCAAAAATTTCTACTCAATAACATTCGAACGAGGTTTGGGACATCTACTACCAAAATCATCACCGAAACTTTCATGTTTAGAAATCTAGCGAGAACCACCTATGTATCTTTGACCTTCCCTACAAGTGATACCTATTTGATTCCAAAGAATAACAAGAGCTGCTAGGTGGAGTCGTGGTAATTTTGAGAGCCTTGTCAACCTTTAAAGGCATCACATTATCTGGGGCACTAGAATCTATTATGAAATTATTTAGTACATATTCTCCAACAAGAAGGGAGACGTAGAAAGGTGCAACTTTATCAGTCTTTTATGCACTCAAAAATCATGTTCTATGAGGGAGGTGTAGGTGATTTTGGTAGTATTCCTTTGGAACTAGAAGTCAAAGCATTGGGTGTTAGAATACCACTCCTAATATATCGAAAACCTCTCAAATTGTTCACGATGAGTCCAAAAATAGTTGGTTTTGGTAATCGCACTTTGGCTTTGTTTGCATATTCTATGAAGTCAAAGGAGTAGATGTGGAAAAAGGGTGAAGGGACTTATTTTGGAGTCTAGATAGGCTTGGGAGCAAGATTTGATTTTTGGCGAATGAAGGATATTCTGAAAGGTACACTAAGAGATTTAAAATTACTATATTTTACAGGATCAAATTTAGATTTAGACTTGGAAGAGACATCAGAAGAATTACTTGGGATCATGGGAGTCTTCTTACTTTCTACAGGGTCAGGCTCCAACAATGCAGACTTCATGGAAGATGGAAGTGGGGATCCTTGACTGATTATTTTATTTTACGGAGTCACCACAGGAGGATCATCAACCTTCTTTTCTTTTGTAGTAGTGGAGGGAGATGCTCTTTTCTCAGACTAAGAATGAGTGAATACCACACATGAGAAACTAGGTGCATCCTCTTCATCTTCTTCATCACATACAAAATACTCACAAAATATGATTTGTCTATCATTCTCAAGTTCAACGATCTCTAGGGAATTTCCACCTTCCCTTTCTTGTTCAAGATCTTCTTTAATTTCTTGAAATTTGTAATTTACATTCATTGGTGGGTCTTCTAAGGTAAGCCTTCAGGGTGCTCTTGCAATCTGATTTTCATTTCTTCTTTGGGAAGAAAATCGTTCAAATAATTTCCTTTTCAAAGATGTTATCTCATTCACCCACTTTTATAGTGATGGATTGGTTCTCTCATCTCTAGGATGTTGGGTCTTTCCCTTTTATGGGTTCTTGATCTTTCTAGGGAGGATGAGATCATCATCAATTTTAATGGCCATCCTTTGTGCTTCTACAATATTCCTTGGTTGGGCTCTTCGTAGAAAAAAATACTACTCCCGGTGATTGAGAATTGATGAAGAATCTCTTGATATTGTTTTGAGATGGTGAATCCTCTTCAAGTATCCTACAAATATACCATTCGACGAGAGCCACGAAGTCTCTCATGGTTTCTTTTTCTCCTTTCTTCATTTGAGAAACCTGCACTAGGAGGTCTTGAAAGTCTTTAATTGATTTAAATTTTCTCTGCGGAGGCATCCTTGATGTCGGCCTAACCCATGATGGACCGGGCGGGTAGGAGGTAAAACCATTGTGCTACATTTTCTTGGAGGGACTCCACAATCAATATCACAGCCATATATTCATGTTGGACACAGTAATTCCACATGATGTTTTGAAAGTAGTGATGTGTTCTTTGGGATTTTGTGCATTGTCACCTTTGAACTTTGGAAAGTTCTTATGGGAACCCACCGGTAGGTCGTGAAGAGGGGGTTCAAGAGCAAGTAGGCATGTATTACTTCCCCATGGAACAATGGTTTGAGGTATTCCTACTTCATATTCCATTGTTGTTTTTATTTATTCTCTTACTTCTACAAATTATTCTTCTTCTAGGAACTCAATGACTAATGGTGGTTTAAAAATGGGAGTATTTAAAGGGGAGTATTAACAGAGTCTTGAAAATATTTCTAGGTGAACTATTTGAAGACCTAGATGGAAAGGAGGCTTGAGAGAAGAAGTATGTATTATCTCTAATTCATTCTTGTTGATTTTGTAAAGCCTCAAAATTGGAATAAACAACACCTCTCGACCTACTCAACCCAAGTGTATCTTCCTTCACTAACTTTTAGAAACTTTTGCAATGGGGACGTGAAAGGAAGTCTGTGGAATGTGAAAAGTAACATGCAAAAATCAGTAGTGTATCTTTCAAAGCAATGGACTTTAATGAACTCTCATTTTTTATTTTTTCAATATTTGATTTTTTTGGATTTTAATTTCTAGACCTTATGGTTGTATATTGGTTGTAGATGCTACTAAATTTGCACCATGGTGGGTGCCAAAAACTGTTGGTGAGAAAAAATTTCAGGTGGAAAAATTGTGGGTTTCTTGCCAATGCTCTGGGAATCTAAGTACCTCTAACTAACCAAAGGAGAGAGAAAGAGAGAGAGAATAAGAATAGGAGAGAGAAAGAAAGAGAATAAGAAGAGGAGATGTCATTTCGATGAAGTTTGTTGATCATCGTTGATGGAAATCTCCAAATGTAGTGAAACTCGAATATCTTTAAATCAACTTCTATGATATACTATTTTTAGTGAGAGGTGATTTTTACCTCTTCTCAACCATCATGATGTGATGAACTCCCTTATTTGATACTACCCACCCTACCCTTTCCTCACCGCTTCTTTGGGGTGACTTACTATTTTTTGTAAGCACTCATATAAGGGACTTACTATTTTTAGTAAGCGGTTTTTTTCACTATTTTCTTCTCTCGAACACTCATTCAGACTTCCTCATGATATTTAATGGTAATTTCATTTGTCTCAGCTGCCTTTGATGATGCCTTTCTAGACATAGCAAGTTTATATAGGAAAACTTACTATTTTTAGAAAGTGTGTTTCCAGTGCTCGATTTGCAATAGAACATACTTTTTTGGACTCATCTTTTCATTACAATCACACCCTATGAATTTCACATAGTTTTTCCGACTAGAATGATTGGAAATATATTTTGAATTTTGACTTGGTAGTGGCTTGAGCACGGAGCTACCACAAAGAACCAATAATGGAGCTTGAAATTTACAGGTCTAGTTTTTGTCTCTATTTTTTATGAGAAAAACTCCATTGTGATAGGTTTTTTATTTGGAGCCCATGTGTAATTTTTTAGTTAATTTCCATTGTTGGAGTGATGGGAAATCGATAAATGTAATCCGGTACATGAAGTGAGGATTTTATTGGATCAAAAGATTCTCGGGCACCATTTGACCTCTTGTTTGTTGCATCTTGATTGTCTTGAAAAATGTGAAAGTATGAAAAATATGCCTTCTCGATCTGAATTGTACTTTGTGAGATATGAGGAGTTTTTGATTAGGTGGCTTCACGATTATTTGGAAAAAAACCATCATTTTCTTCTCGTTCTTCATCTTTTCAGCAGTTTTGATCATTCCTTCCCCTAAAATCTATGTATTTTCATGGAATGGGTGTTTATGTGGCTATGGCAGAGCTAGTTTGGAGAAACAATTTTGGACCGGGTGTATGGACAATCATGCATGGAGCCATGACAAGGTATGAAGTTGCGAAGGATAAATGAGGGAGAAGAAACAACCAACTTCCGATTTAAATTTTCAAAGAAATCCACATGGAGGGATCGGAACATTTTTGTGTCCCCGATGTCCCGACCTCAGGGATGTGAGGGACATCAATTTCCATGGTGGTCAAGTTGATGTCATGTGTCCTTGATCCAACGATAGGGATTTACTTGAAAAATGCACTGGTGGCTGAAAGTTGGTCACGTGGGTGTCCAAAAGACTCCCCATAGGGGTTGGGTGAATTTTTCCATGTTTGATGTCCCTCACCTCAAGGAAATAAGGGAAATTAGTTTCACAAAGTGGTCCCTGGAGCTGACATGTGGTGCTTGATCCAACGACAGGAATGGATGCTCCAAAAATTCACTTGGGAGCTAAAAATTGATCATGTGGGTGACCAAAAGACTCCCCATAGGGGCTGGGCACATTTTTCCATGCTTGATGTCCCCGACCATAGAGATGTGAGGGACATCAGTTTCCATCATGGTCCTAAAGCTGACACGTGGCACTTGATCGATGGTAGGGAATGGATGCTTTAAAAATATACCGGGGTTGGGCACATTTTTCAAGGGTTGGTGTACTGACCTTAGGGATGTCGAGGACATGAAGTCTGCTGACCTCCCAGTGCTTTGACATGTGTCCTCACAAAAAATGACTAAGTCCTGAACTACCTTTAAGAGGGTAACTTGAAATGATGTTAAATTGAGATCTCGATGAATGTCTTTGTGAAATTTTATTTGATCCTGACTAGAAATGTAATTTTGAATCCAATGGTGGGGTCTCATGTCTTGATTCATCCATCTAATCCCTGAAAAAGTGGATTTGTGATTTGAGACTCCACTTGTTCTTGATAAAAAAATCCTAAAAATTCTATTCGCCAATGTGTTTTGAAAAATATGATTTCAAAATCATGTAATTCTTGTAATCCTCTTTCGATGATTTTTTTACTTCTAACTCCATCTGGAGCTCCTGGAATCTTCTTCAAGCACAATAGTTTTTTTAGGCCTATGTACTGCCTAGGCTTGTGAACCCTATTTTTCCTCATATTACTCCAAGTCTTTAAAAAAATCTCCAAAACTTCTAAAATAATTTCCATGATGTTATAAGGTCTTCAATTCACCTCCATGTTTAATTTGGCCCTTCTTTTCCACTCCAAAGGGGTTGATCCAGTCCTAGGAAGGCCAGCGATAGCCCTTCCCAATACTGCCAGAAGATAACATCTTTTCATAACTCCCTAAAATCACGGGGAATGAATAGATTTTCCTAAATCACCTAGGGGTCAATTTGATTTGATGGATTTGACCTGGAGTACCTAGGAATGATAAAACATGAAAATTTCGGTATAGGGGTATAGTTGTCATGCTTGGAAACTTCCAATTTCCCTGTTGCACATTTGCACGAAAATAGTTACTAACCTCCTCAAAACATTGTTCGGTAAGACTTCATCTAGTAAGTTAATGACCTCATTGTGCTTTTGAGTAGATTTTTGAGTCTTGCTTCAGCAAGAGAATTTCAAGAGTGGATGTTTCTTTACATTGCTACCATTAAGAAACATAAGGAGTTTATAAGATGGGGAGAACATATTAGTAGTTCAATTTGTTTTCAATTGGGCAATGTCTTGACTTCAAAAAAAATTTCTTCATGACTTCTTTCCTCATCTATGTGGAAGCTGCCATGGGAGAATTTAATGGATTGAATACAAAGGGTGTTAGGAGCATTTCATAGATTTATGAGTTTTATCCTCAACTCACAATGGAAGAAGGAAATAAACATTTCTATAGAGTTAATGATGCCTTTTTGTTGTCTTCCTTTATCGTTTTGATAAGAATTTTTATAATTGTAGAATTTTTTTGAAGCTTTCAAGGAGGTAAGGGAATGGGGAGCCATATATCTCCAATTCCCAAAATTTACATACATCAAGGTTCTAAGTTTCCTAGGTGCTCCTAATAAATTACCAAGATGCCCGAACTGATAAATGGATCTTGTTAGAACCAGTTCGTTAGTTATTGGATTATCATAAGATTCAAAATAAATGACATAAGGTAAGAGTCTAGTTTCCCATTTCAATTAGAAGATACACTTGTGCTAGTATTTACAAGGAAAATAATGTCGATGGAGAAATGTATGAAGTTACCTTGCGAACTTTCCACCCTAGAACTAACTTTGATTATTGGGGAAAATTTAGCGAAACAGGGTTGGCTAGTTCCCATGTTCCTCAGTTAGAAGATATCTAGATCCACTGTCGAGATGAGGTCATCATTAGACAATAAGATTTTGAAAGGTTAACTCTTGATGAAGTTAAACAATATGGTATTGTAGATGTTCTTGATGGAATCAAAGATGATGATGATGTGCTTGACCTAGTTTATAGGAGTGATAACATTGTTAATCAACCATTACCATGGATTGATTGGTATCAAGAAGAATTTTCTAATAAAAAGGAAAGGGTAGGGCCCATCTTCCAAAGAACATATGATTGGTTCGCTACTTGTGGAATGTCACCCAAAGGGTTAGACTAACCTATAAGAATAGAAGCCTAGCCAACCTTAAGTTTTCCTACACCTAAAAAAGGTAAGAGGTCTACTTAGAAGGCCACTACAGCTCCAAGAAATATCTCATTTTTGTTGGTATTTCTTCTCTTGCAAAAATCCCTACTACCAAGGTTGTGTCTTCTACAAAGTGTAAGTATCTGAAGTTATTGATGTTAGTGCTTCTCCGGTTATATCACAAGGTTTTCCACTTTCTCTTTCACTACCATTATCACCATCCTCAGCTCCACCGCCTCCATCATTGTCTACCACTCCTCTACTCATCTCTACTTTTCCATCTCCATCTATGGCCCAAGTTTTCTCATCCCTTCTTATTCTCTCAGTTGGAGAGATGATTGGGTCTCCACTTTCCACTCCATTTTCTCAGCAACTTCCATTTCCTTCCTCGTTTCATCTGCTCCTAAAGCTATTCTAACTCCCACACCATCTATCATTACCACTTCCATTTCAACTATTGTACCTGGTGCTATTATTTTACCTAGTGCTCTAAGTTCATTTGTGACCATGCCACTTTCATCTGCGTCTGTCAAACCTAAATGTACATATCATCATACCCCTAGGAAAAAGAAGAAGGTGCCTCTTATAGATGTGATTGATCTAAGCATGTTGGAACCCACTCTAAAAAGGCAGGCCAAATGGCCAAAGATTGTTTCTAAATTAATAGTAAGCCAAACAGAGAAAGGTTCATGGAGATAGCCACCCCCACTGAAGGAAAAACCAAAGAAACCATTACTGCAGTGATTATCAAATCTCTAGGTTTTCATTAGGAAAGGCAACACATGAGGGTGAAAAATAGGATGTTCAAGTGGCCCTTGGGAATTTGTTAGAAAAGTATGAAAAAGATAAGGCTTCTAAGGATGAATTGATGTTATGTTTGTGGAGCCTATTTTCATGTTAGAGTGTCGTACACCTTCTATGTGTTACACTCGGGTATTTTTACACGGTGGTCCCGCCACGGTGAGCGGTTAGGGGTTCGCGGGTAAAGCCCCCAAAGCAAATTTTTATGGGTGGTTTATTAACCCATGGGTAATGGGTAACCGTTATGGGCTATTTTTGGGCCCATGGTTTTTTCGGTACCCATTGTTTTGTAAAACCACCTCTTTGGCTACCCATAGGTTTATGGGATGGTTTTGTTTTTTTCCCATTGTTTGATACCCATGGTTTTGTAAAGCGCTTGCAAGGTTGTCTATTTATATGGTCTTATGCATATGATAGATAGATAAGAAAATGTATTACAGATGTGTTTTGAATTCAGGTGTGAATTCTGTAGAGTTTCTTGAGCATAGCTCCAAATGGATCTAGGTATTGTATTGAGAGAGTGGAGGCTTGTAATAAAATCTGAGCAAGTGATTCTTGGTGTACGTAGCCCAAATTGGGTGAACCACATTAAATATTGTCTCTCTATGTTGTGTTATTTATTTTGCACTTTTATTTGAGATCTGTAATATTTTCTACATATTAGTTTCTACTGTTGCGATTCTGTAAGGGATTATTCCGCATATTTTATCTCTTATTTCCTAACAATTGGTATTAGAGCCTAGTTTAGTTTGTTGAAGTGTTGAATCGCAAGGAAAGTTTTATCTTGAGTGGGAGCTATGGCAGATGATGGAAGATCTAGGGTTGATAAATTCAACGGAGAATTTCAGTCTTTGGAAGATGCAGATGGAAGATTACCTTTATCAAAAGGATCTTTATACTCCATTGTCTGAGAAGGTGAACAAACCCTCGAGTATGATAGATGCGGAATGGGATTTGTTGGATCGGAAGGCACTTGGAACAATCCGGCTGTGTCTTGCATCTTCGGTATTATTTAATGTTTCAAAGGAAAAGACTACAAAAGATCTAATGGATGCATTAGGGAAGTTGTATGAAAAACCCTCTGCCTCTAACAAGATATTTTTAATGAAAAAGTTGTTTAATATGAAGATGTCTGAGAATAGTTCAGTAACAGATCATTTAAATGATTTCAATATGGTTGTGAATATGCTAGCTTTAGTTACAATAGAATTTGATGAAGAAGTTAGGGCTTTATTAATTTTGTGCTATTTACCTAAAAGTTGGAATAGCCTGGTAATGGTGGTAAGCAACTCGGTTCCAGCTAACTCGAAGTTAAAGTTTGAGGATGTTGTAGGGGTGATTCTAAGTGAGGAAATGTGAAGAAAAAGCTCCAGGGAATCTTCTACTTTAGGGAATGCTTTGACAGTGGAAACTAGAGGGAGACAGAAGAATAGAGGAAACCGTGGAAAATTGAAAGATCGGGCAAGGTCAGAATCCAAGAGCAAGATTGTATGTTGGAACTGTGGAAAGTCTGGGCATGCAAAGAAGGATTGTTGGGAGCTTCGAGACAAGAAGAAACAATAGGAAGAAAACAAGGAGGCAAATGTGGCATCGAGTAATGTATGTCAGGATGCTTTGATTCTTTCTTTTATAATATTCGAATCTTGGGTTTTAGATTCGGGGGCTTCTTTTCATGCTACTCCACATAGGCATTATTTTGTTGATTATGTTCAAGGGGATTTTGGGCATGTTTTTCTTGGTGATGATGAGCCTTGCAGTATAG
Organism: Taxus wallichiana var. yunnanensis; assembly: GCA_018340775.1. Lineage (NCBI taxonomy): Eukaryota > Viridiplantae > Streptophyta > Pinopsida > Cupressales > Taxaceae > Taxus > Taxus wallichiana. The sequence goes on from CM031233.1 coordinate 58,904,840, forward strand.
TTGGAAAAGGTTCTGTTCAGGTTAAGATGTAGAATGGGAATACATGGCTATTGAAGGATGTTAGACATGTGCCTACATTAAGGAGAAATTTGATATCGGTGGGGCAATTGGGAAGTGATGGTTATACTATGATATTTACAGCTAACTCTTGGAAGGTTACCAAGGGTTCTCTTGTGGTGGCAAGAGGTAAGAAGGTTGGAACCTTGTATTTAACCACTGATAGTACTAATGATTGTAATCTTGTGGCTTCAGATGTAGATACAACATTATGGCACTATAGGCTCGGTCATATGAGCCATAAGGGCATGAAAATCATAAAAGAAGAATTTACCTAGATATACGTAAACAGTTTGGATTTCTGTGAGAACTGCATATATGGGAAACAAAAGTGAGTAAGGTTTCTCAAGGTTGGACCTACGAAGAAAGAGAGTAAGTTAGAGCTGGTACATTCTGATTTGTGGGGCCGGCTCAGGTATCATCTCTTGGGGGTTCAAGTTATTATGTTACTTTTATTGATGATATAACAAGGAAAGTTTGGGTTTATTGTATTAGAAACAAATCTGATGTATTTGACACTTTTGTTAAATGGAAAGCCTTGGTAGAGAATGAAACAGGTCTTAAGCTAAAATGTCTCAGGTCAGATAATGGAGGGGAGTATTACAGTAATGAATTTAATGATTACTGTTCTAAGAATGGGATCTACAGCAAAAGACAGTTCCAGGAACTCCAAAGCAGAATGGGGTATCGAAGGGATGAATAGAACAATAATGGAACGTGCTAAGAGCATGAGATTACATACAGGACTACCTCTTTCTTTATGGGCAGAAGCGGTGAGCACAGCTGTGTACTTGATAAACAGAGGACCCTCAAGTGCCTTGGATGGAGGCATACCTGAGGAGGCATGGTATGGTAAGAAAGTTGATTATTCATTTCTTAGAGTCTTTGGATGTGAGGTGTTTGTTCATATAGACAAGGATGATAGGACCAAGCTAGAGGCTAAATCAGAAAAATGTACTTTCATTGGTTATGGTGGTGATGACTTTGGGTTTAAATGTTGGAGTATTAAGGACAAGAAAATAATTCGGTCTAGGGATGTGGTATTTAATGAGAAAGTCATGTATAAGCAACGAACATGGGGAAAAAAGGAAGAATCCAAGAAATAATATGCAGTGGTAGAGGATCTTCCGAATGGGAAAGTGACCCATGAATTAGTTCAAGAACCTACTCAACAGGAACCCCAAACTCCTACAGTGAGGAGGTCTTCTAGGGTAAGAAAAGAACCTGAACATTTTTCTCCTTCTCTTTATTATTTATTACTCACTGATAGTGGAGATCCAGAGAGATTTGATGAAGTAATGTAGGTACATGCCAAGAAGAAGTGGGAGCAAGCCATGGATAAGGAGCATAAGTCTCTCATGGAGAACCAGACTTGGGATTTGGTGAAGCTACCGGAAGGCAAAAGAGCATTGCAGAACAAGTGGGTGTACAGAGTTAAAGATGAAGAAGGAGGAAAGAAAATATATAAGGCCCGGTTGGTGGTCAAGGGGTTTGCACAGAAACAAGGTATAGATTTTGATGAGATATTTTCTCCTGTAGTAAAAATGACTTCTATTAGAACTGTTTTTGGAATAGTGGCAGCAGAAGACTTGCACTTAGAACAGTTAGATGTAAAGACTACATTTCTCCATGGTGATTTGGAGGAGGAACTATATATGCAGCAACCAAAGGGCTATGAGGTCAAAGGTAAAGAGGAGATGGTGTGTAAATTGAAGAAGAGCTTGTATGGCTTGAAACAAGCTCCACATCAATGGTATAAGAAGTTTGATAGCTTCATGATGGAGCAAGGTTATATTAGATGTCATTCTGACCATTGCATGTATACAAAGAAATTTGAGGATGGAAGTTATATTATTCTGTGTTTGTATGTTGATGGCATGTTGGTTACAGGTAAAAACATGCAAGAAATAAAAGTACTCAAGAAACAACTAAGTGAATCCTTTGATATGAAGGATTTGGGGGAAGCCAGACAAATCCTTGGTATGAGGATAACTCGGGATAGGAAGGAACAAAGTTGACTTTATCTCAGGAAGAGTACATTAAGAAGGTATTAGACATGTTTAACATGCAAGATGCTAAACCGGTTGGGACTCCTTTGGCAGGCCATTTCAAGTTATCAAAGGAGCAATGTCCCAAGATAGAGCAGGAAAGAAACCAGATGTCCAAGGTACCTTACTCATCAGCAGTTGGTAGTTTGATGTATGTTATGGTGTGCACTAGGCCTGATATTGCCCATGCAGTGGGAGCTGTGAGTAGATTTATGAGTGATCCAGGTAAAGAGCATTGGCAAGCAGTAAAGTGGATCCTTCGGTATTTGAGAGGGACCATGGGGATAGTTTTGTGCTACAGTGGATCAGACACCACTTTACATGGTTATGTAGATTCAGACATGGCTGGAGATGTAGACAACAGGAGGAGCATGACAGGTTATATTTATACTATAGGTGGGACAGCAGTGAGCTGGATTTCATGACTACAGAAGCTAGTGGCTTTGTCAACCACGGAGGCTGAGTATGTTGCTGCCACAGAGGCAAGAAAAGAGATGATTTGGTTACAATAATTTCTTAAGGAGTTAGGGCATAAGGAGGAATGTAAGCTACATAGTGATAGTTAGAGTGCTATACACCTAGCTAAGAACTCTACTTTCCACTCTAGGATGAAGCATATACATTTGAGATATCACTTCATCAGGACAACTTTGGAGGAAGATAAGTTAAAGTTGGAGAAGATTCAGATAAGACATGATGACCAAGGTGGTCACAAGGGATAAACTAAAGCTATGTTTAGCTTTGGTTGGCCTTTACGGATGATAGTGAAGGGTTGAGAAGCTTGCTCAGTGGAAATTAGTCTCCAAGTGGGAGATTGTTATGTTTGTGGAGCCTATTTTCATGTTAGAGTGTGGTACACCTTCTATGTGTTACACTCGGGTATTTTTACGGTGGTCCCGCTCACCAAAGTGAGCGGTTCAGGGGTTTGGGGGTGAAGCCCCCGATTCAAGGGGGTTTGGGAAAATCCCTAAAACAAATTTTCATGTGTGGTTTATTAACCCATGGGTAATGGGTAACCGTTATGGGTTTTTTTGGGCCCATGGTTTTTCGGTACCCATTGTTTTGTAAAACCACCTCTTCGGATACCCATAGGTTTATGGGATGGTTTTGTTTTTTTCCCATTGTTTGATACCCAACAGGTTTTGTAAAAATGCTTAAGCAGTTGTCTATTTATATGGTCTTATGCATATGATAGATAGACAAGCAAATGTATTGCAAATGTGTTTTAAATTCAGTGTGAATTCTATAGAGTTTGTTGAGCATAGCTCCAAATGGATCTAGGTATTGTATTGAGAGAGTGAAGGATTGTAATAAAATCTAAGCAAGTGATTCTTGGTGGACGTAGCCCAAATTGGGTGAACCACATTAAATCTTGTCTCTCGTGTTGTGTTATTTATTCGCACTTTTATTTGAGATCTCGTAATATTTTTGCATATTAGTTTCTCTTTGTTGCGATTCTGTAAGGGATTATTCCACATATTTTATATCTTATTTCCTAACAATTGAAAGAAAAGGTTGAACAACTCTTTGCTCTTTTGAAGAAATTCACACAACCTACTCCAACCAGATCCTTCAACTATGACTACTCTAACTATCTCTTCCCATCTTGATGATATCTCATATCATGAAATTGAGAAGATAGGTCAGAAGGGATGATCAGTGGATGGGTGGATTGAGTGTATGCTCTAGGAGACCAACCCTTTAATAAAAAAATTGTGGAACTATACAATGATTTGTAGACGGAGAAAGTTTCTATTTGAAAGCTAGATGAAATCCTCTCTGAGGATATTAATAATTTGAACCTGAATTTGACTACTTGGGAGGAAATTAGATATATGAATCCATATCTAATTATCTAAATGGTGTAATTAATAATGTCTCTAAGTTGTTTGAGTATCAAAAGGCCATGGAATTCAGATCTCAGGTGTTGCAGGATTTAATCAAGAAATTGGAGGATAAACGTGTTGAAATAGTGGATGGACTAAGTGACATTTCAGAAGAATTTGATAACATCAATTGTAAATTCTTCAATGAGAATATTTATGCTCTTCCAATTGATCATATTAAATCAATTTTCAAAGTTTTAGTTAAGGAGGATGATGAGGTAACTAAAAATTTCAATATTAATTCAATTCATGATTAGTTTCATGTCATAATTTCATAAGCTAGCTAAAGAAGGTGGTGAACAAATTGAAAAGGCTTCCAGTCAAGGTTACGAGAGAGGTTGATACAACAAATGTCATGAATCATTATGCGTGTGGGCCAGAGGAAGAAGAGATACAAGGAATTATCAAATGTTTCATTGATTATAAGCATCATTTGGCTATGTGGGAAAAGGATTAGGAGAAACTTGAACAAGAAACAAATGATGCAGGTCCTAGCTAAGCTTTCGACATCCATTTTTAGAATGGCTCCAAATATCTTATTTTGTTAAAGTTGTAGGTTTGACTTTGTCAAACTCATGTAACAACTTTTTTATATTTATGGGAGCGTTCCTTGAACTTAATTACACTCTATTTTTAGTAACTAGTTAGTTAAAGGTTCAGCTGTAATGGCTCAACCTCTTGAAATTATAAATAGTTAGATGCATTAATTTTAAAAGAGAATTTTTAGATCATTTGGGAAGTTACTCTTCAAGCTTGGAAGAGTGCTTTAGATACTTTGAGCCTTTCAGTTATATTCAGAACAATATTTTTCCATGAAATATCTGGTTTATTGTGTTAATCATTGATCAATTCATAGCTTGTGAATGTTTAATTCCTTGATGTGATTGGTTAATCTACCTTTATCTCAGTTATCTTATTTCAATCTATGTGAAAAATGATATAGTTACTTTGAATATCAGTTGTGGAAAATTTATCTCCTTTCTGTTATAAAGTTGCATTATTATTTACAATCATGGATGGAGGAAGATTGCAAGACATGTGCATATCATATATTGTTGTGAGGAGTTGATTATGCATTTAAGTAGGTCTATCTATTAAATATACTTGGTGCATCACCTTATTTTTCTTTTGTTTATCTCTGACTTTAAGCCCCATAAATTGAGTAGATTAGAGTTATTTTCAAATGTTTTAGCATTGCATATTAATCTTAAATCAAGTGCTCAAAGTCTCAAAAAAATCTAGCCTTCTCTCAGAGGTTCATCCCAAGGTGGAAAGGTCCCACACCTTAGGGATGTTCCAATTTTGCACAAGATTTCTCAAAGATTCAATGGGTGCATGATCCATGTGACAACATTTAATCATTCTCTCAATATATCATGAAATAAATTAGGTACATTTACATTCTTTTTATTCTTGAGATGATTCAATAACTTAAAATGAACTGTATTCAATCTATAATAACTTCCCTCACAAGTACTTAATGAAAAAAATTTCAAACTCAACCCATAAGGGTTTAAGGGATGTTATTTGTGTACCTTTCCTATCTGAGATGAATTGTTCATCATCAATCGTGAATTATGTTCTAGATGCTTCTAGGTTATTAACTAAAAATTGGAACTATGGGCAAGGAAATAGCAATCCTAGTTAATCTAATTAGGAGGACTAAAACATTGTATAAATGTAGTAAATAACATAAAGTAGATGTAAATAAATATGCTAAGTAAAATAAAACCCTAAATGTGTAAGAGAGTAGGGATAAATGGCTTAGCTGATTGTTGTAGATGGTCACATAGTGTTGTAGGTCTGAGAATAAAATTAGGAAGTGCATACAAACACTCAGAGACCCTACGAAGGAAAAACTAAAGGATCTGAAGTGACTGGGGCACTGGGAGTGTACTAGGGCACCTCGAGGTGCCCTGGTCTACTATTTGGGTTCCATGAACATTGTAAATTATGAAAACCCGTAATGGTGTGGTCGTAATTTGGTTCTAAATTTCCCTATTTTTAATGTTGGATCTTTTGGATGAGCTGAAAATGACCTGCAATGCAAAGAGAAGTATCAAATGATGAGATTAAAATATGCCTCATCAATTTGCAATGAATACTCTCATCTTGTTGCCTTTTTAATCAAGTTTGATTGTATTTCATAACTTTTGTTTGATCTAATATAAGTTTATGATGTAATTTTCCATATTTTGTTTGATTTAGTTCAAATGTCTAAAAACTCTATAATTCCAAACAAAATTTTGGAATAAGAAGGTCATACTTGGTTAGGATAAGTGAATTGTGGAGTGACCAACATCTTTTTTTGAGAAAGTTCACTAAATTTGGTTTAGCTCCGAACTCTAGAAATTAGTTCCGAAGATTCCCTTTGGTTTTGGAACTTCGTCAAAGTTTTGGAATCAATGGGATCTTCCTAATTTGTCAAAAATTGATTATGGAGTAAAGAATGGGCCTTCCAAGCAAACATAGACCAATATTTTCCAGTTCTTCACACTCCAAATATACATGTATAAGACCAATAGTTTTCTCAATTTCATATCTAGTTTGGGCACTATTCGGTTTACTAGGATTTGTAGGCGTAAGGATAGTTGTTGATCACTCATTATTGTAAATGCATCTTTGGATGGGAAAATAGTATATAGAGAACTGAAGGTAGATATAAGAGATCTTTTTAGTTCTGTAAGACTTAATATTTTCAATAATAAGAATAACCATCTAATTTTGAGAGCAACATACTGTGTTAACTCCTGATTCAAGGTGGAGCAAGGGCCCACTCCTCCAAGGAAAAGGATATTTTCTTTTGTTGGTATTTTTCCTTTCAAGTAATTTGTATAATTATGTTATTTGGCAATTTTGTAGTACTTTTGATTCAGTAAGTAAGTTTTGTTATGTGGAGTTATCTATTGTCCCTACAGGTGTTGTAGTTTACATTCTTATCTCCTTAGAAAGCATTTTAAACAATATTTACAAGGTGTGTTTATTTCAGCAATGTGTTCAATTCTATAAAGTGTGTTTATTTTAGTAGTGTGTTCAATTCTCGTAAGGCTTGTTCATTTTAACAATGTGTGTTTCCTTCAATAAGTTTCTTACAGTTTAGCTTCAATAAGGCTTTGGCCAAAATATCTTAAAACACTATAAAACCCCCCAAGAGAAAAAAATAATAGTAACTACAATCAATTACTAGTTCACCTGAGACTTCACTTGTTGCATATAGCTTTGGACACACCCTTGGTTTTAATATGACATCAACCACGAGTTGATCAAATGAAGGGAATAACGACTCCCATCATCAAACCCTAGAAAAATAAAATATGCATATGAATGGGTCAAACTAACCTCATCCACCAAACTTGTGGTCTTATCACTGAGTGTTGTACTATATTTCGGACCTAGATGTAGTTTTAGTGTGCATGTGTAATCTGTTGTGCCCTAGGTGCTCTCATGTCAGTTGCACTTTGTAAAGTAGCGAGAAATAGTAGCTATATAAAATGTAAATAGCATGTGTGCATGGAATAGAATAGAATCCCCCTATGAAGTGTGTGTGATGAAGATCTCCTAGCCTTTATGCATGGAACTATGTTGTTGGAAGTGATATAATGGATGTAAATATAGATGGAGTGATATTAGTGTGTAATGCTATGACCTAGGACCCTTATTATGGTCTTATAGCTTTATATTTATAGGGCTCTCAAGCTTAATTTCATAATTAATCCTGAAAAGGCCAATTGAGAAAAAGATAAAGATGACCAACAGCTAGAAATGACCCAAAAAGGAGTGAAAGGGGATTTGCATAGATTGGGGTGCCCGTGAGTAGGATCGGGGTGCCATAGGGCTCCCAAGATAGTTGGGGTGCCCTGATTTAGGGATAGAATGTCGGGGTAGTTGTGCAAAATGGATGGATAAGTGCTGGAAAATACACAGGAACTATGAAATAAAATGTAAAATAAAGATGGCCAAAAGGTGGGATTAATTAGTACTTTGTACACTTGAGAACCTTCTAAATAGTAGTATAAGACTAGGCCAAATTATGTGTAAAGTGCATAATTTTGTGTCTACATTTTTCCCCACTTTATGTTGGTGAGTGGAAAGCTTAGTAACATAAAGTAAATAGAGATGCATACCTGATATCCATGTAGAGTTTAGAAGAATACATGTCAATGGACTAGACTCAAGTGTGGAATGACAAAAGAAAAATGTGGAGGAATGTGGATTTTAAAAATGAAAGATACGCTTATGAGAGTGAACCTAGGGTAGAGCGCTTGTGTAGATGTTACGGTGTGTAGTGTACCTACATGGTTAGTATGGAAAAATCATCACCTTGTGTGTTGTCATTGTTGATGTTTTTATTATTGTTGTTGCCCCAAATTCAACTTCTTGTTTCTCATACAATGGACCTACAAGGATAAAATTATCAAGTAGTCAAATATGTATGTATGTAAAAATGTTTTGTAAAGTACACAAATGTAAAATATGCTAGAAAAAGTGTAAATGGAACATGTCCACCTACTCCATGTTAAGAAAAAGGGTGTAGAAGGATATCGTCTACTGTCATGAGTTTTTCAGTGATCTCATGCCACCCTCATTGAAGAAGTGTAGGGAGGAAATGCTCTGTGTCCTCCAACTCTAAGTACTTTTGCTAAAAAAATTAAAAGATCTTTGTACTCTCCTATTTTTTTGGGTAATCTGATGCCACCTTTGGATGGAGAATTTTAGATTGGCACATCCAAAGGTGTAACCCCCAAACATGTAACCACTTCGCAAAATTTCTGAAGGACACCATGTCCTATTAAGGCTACTATGTATGGAGTTTGTAGACTAATCTAAACTCACTCATTATGTCCGAATCGATGTAAATTAGAAAACCCTCAATGATTCCCCCTCTTTAGGGGCACATGCGATGACCCTGGAAGGAGAATGTGGCCCCAAAAGAGGACCAACTCGCACTCTGACCTATAGAACTCTTCCCTATATGGGGAAAGGGAAGTGCTTGGTAGATACCAAGGTGTGCACAAAAGGGGATGGCTAGCCAATACAAATGTCCAAAAATGCATTCATGCAATAAGTGTAAAATATGTAGACAATGTAGAAACTACTAAACAAATTAGTGTAAACACACAAGAAAACAAGAAGACCACACAAAACGGGTTTCAAACATGGGAGATCACTCACGATGTCGTAAGACATGTAAGGCCATCAAGGCCATAAACAATAGATAAGTGTGAACACAAGAAAAAGGAAAATCATGCATACAATGGAAAACAAAGAAGATAGGTAGAGACAACAACTAGTCATGGGAGCATGTAAACCCGCAAAAAAGTGTTCACATGGAAAACTCGTTAACGTGTTAAAGTGGTAACCAATATGTCAAAACATGTATAAAAAGTATTATAATATGCTAAGTACAAAATGAAACAATAGCACCTATAGAAGATGAATGTGGATGCCCTCGGCAACCAAGATAGGAAGGGTAGAAGGCGAACATCCAAGCTGCATGTAAATTCCCGTATCTCGTGATCACACTAGATAAAGGCGTGAACACGCATGTGTGTATGATGATGAAATATATGAAATCAAGCTAACATGTGTAGTAAATTGAGCATGCAAAACACTAGTAAGAAAAAGTAAATGCTACCATATGTTGTGGATGGATGGAATGGGATGTAAGATGGAATGATAAGAGAAACATGCCCCCGAGTGAATGGAATTGAATGCAATGAGGTTCATTTTTTTTCCCACTCAGCAGTGCAGAATGAACCGTAAACAAGAGTGCGTCATCGGGAAATGGTCAAGTAGTGTTGGTTGTGTCTAGTGCATTGTGATGAATGTGTATATGTAGTGGTGCTGAGATGCGACATGGGGAGAAGATGTGTATGGACCCTATAGCATAAGTGTATACCATGACTTGGTTGAATATGTGAGTGATGATTTATCCCTAAGTGTATATCACTATAGAATGAGTGTATGGTGGTGAGATGAATGGAAATATGTGCATGGACCCTATAGCCTAAGCGTATACCACGACTTGTTGAATGGAAGAGTGATGATTTATCCCTAAGTGTATATCACTATAAGGTGAATGGATGGGAATGTGTCATATAGAAAGGTGTGTGTGGACCCTATAGTGTAAGCGTATACCATGACTTGTGGGAGGTGTGAGTGATGATTTATCCCTAAGCGTATATCACTACATGATGGAAGAAGAAGGTGATGATTTATCCTATAGTGTATGTCACTACGAGATGGGTGATGAGGGCGCATATGAAGCGTATATGAGTATTTGCTATATAACGGAAGGTGGTGATTTAACACTAGCGTAGACCACTACATGAGGAATAATAATGTAGTGGTGATTTAGCCTAAAGTGTATACCACTAAGTGATGAGTAGGATAAATGATGATGTAATAGAATGACTTAGAATAGGATAATAAAATATGTGATGATAGGATGTAAGAGGATAATGAGAAATTGATTAAAAGAGTGGTGATTTAACCTAAGGTATATACCACTACTTGATGTGATGATGAGTTTGGGTGATGATATAGCCTAAAGCATTGGTCACTAGTCCAATGAATGTAGTATGATGACATGTCTCATGTAGCTAAGGTCCATTTGATTGGTAAACCCTCGATAGTCAAGTATGGACCAAGGAACTAAAATGTGTCATAGGGAAGTGAGTGCAGCGTGTAGTATAAACCACCAAGGGATGAAGATGGGAGGTAAATGTGCGATGTGGAAAATGCAATGTAGTATGTATAATGTATATAGGATATGTAATGTATATAGAAATGGAATATGCAATGATGATAAAACTAGACCCATATGTAATGGAATCTAGTGTAGCATGTAGAATGTAGATGATAGATAAATACGTGATGGTAACTATGCAATGTAGGAGATGTATGATGTGTAGGCTATATAAGATGTGGATGTAGGTGTAGATAGAATATGTAGTGATGACATGTAAATCTAGACCCATAGATAATGTGACCTAGCATAAATAGAGAATGTATGGATGAAATATAAAACTAGACTCATACATAATGATGACTAGTGTAGCATGGGTGAGATAGATGATGAGATGATAAATGTAGAAGATAATGTAGGATGTAGACTATGATGATATAATGTAAGTGTGTAATACCTATAGTGTAGTGTGTGGGGTTCAGTGTAATGGTAATCCCTCAACATTCGAGTGTGAACCAAGCACAAGAGTGCGTCATCAGTAATGAGGGTGCTACGACATGCGAGATAGAAATGATGATGATACAGATAAAGTATATAGTGTAAGATGATAGAAGTATATAAGGATAGAGAAAAATGGGGGGGGTAAGTATGTGTTGTGATATGCCCCCTGAGTGGTAGTGTGCATGGGGCTAGGTGAACTCATCAAGGAGATCATCATCCTCTAGATCAAAGTCAAATGGATTGGAATTGGAAACTTGGTAGGCTATAGTATGAGGTTGATCATGTAATGAGCCAGTGAGAGACAAATGGTACATGCCCATAGCATATTCTTTATCAGTGAATGGGGGATGTGGGAAACCGTGTGCATACCATTGAGTGTAATTAGGTGAATAGCCAAGAAAGGAACTATTGCAAATGAAAATATGACCAAAAGGAATAGGAAGAGAAATATCAGTGTGACTAGGGTCTAAGGTACCTCCAATGTAAGTAAGCCAAGAGTCCCCTAATGTGAGTGGAGAAGCACAAGGGGTACACAGGAGATAGACTAAAAGATCAAAGACACACATGCCATATACATGATAGTGATAATGAAAAAACCATAATATAGGTGAGAGGCGTGAGTAGAAGGTTAAAGGTCCTCAAAAGTAAATCCAAGATGAGCTAGACCAATAGGAGAATAGGTGGTTTCATCACATGCAGGGTCGAACGAAACATGTTCCCAATAAGAGTTATGAATGAAAAGTGTACATGTAAAAAGGGTATGAGCTAATGGTGAAGACAAAGAAGGAAGGATATTGTGTATGGATGGAATAGATGGTTGATGTGGAAGGATAGCGGTAGTAGGAGATAGTGTAGAGGGGATAGTATCTAGAAAACAAATAGTTCCCTCAAGTGGTGGTAAATGAGGCTAATCATCCATAGGTTGAGGTTCATTTGTAGTATCAATGCAAGGAATAGGAATGCTAGTATGAGGGTCATGGACACAATATTGGAATGGATCACGATCTCAAAAGATAGTATACTCAATACAATCATGTAATAATTTGATGCAACGGTGGACGATAGAAAATAACTTGGATGGCGTGAAGCCATGGTCTCCTAACAAGAAATTATATGAGACAAGAAAATCAATGACGAATAAAATGGTAGGGAGAGTCTTAGGACCTATAGTTAAAGGCAAGGTAACGTGGCCTAGACATGGACGAAAAAAACCATCATAAGCACAGAGCAAAATGGAAGAAGGGATAATGTCACAAGCTAGATAAACCTAAGGCTTGGAGAAATGATATAGGTGATGATTAATCTCAGAGCCATTATTGATAAGAGTACGCTTGATAGAAACATTGTAGATACGAGACATGATGTAAAGTGGTGGATCATTGTAAAAGGCATGATTTTCGGTGGGAGGATTTCCCCAGAATGTGATATGTTGAGAAAATGCCTTGGTGAATGTGTCATACATGGAAACTAGATGCATGTCAGTAGAAACATTGGTAGTAGCAAAGAGGTTTTGAACACAATGAAGCAAATCAGGATGGGTAAACAAGTATCCTAAGTAATGGAGATATTCATGATGGTGGAATGAAAAAGCCCTAGAAGGTGGTAGAAAGAGACGTCGAGTTCACAAAAATGATTAACTAAAAATAGGAACTATGGGTAAGGAAATATTTATCCTAGTTAAACTAATTATGACTAAAACGTTTTATAAGTGTAGTAAATAACATAAAGTAGATGTAAATAAATATGCTAAGTAAAATGAAACCCTAAATGTGTAAGAGAGTAGGGAGAAATGGCTTAGCTAATTGTTGTAGATGGTCGCATAGTGTCATAGGTCTGAGAATAAAATCAAGAAGTGCAGACGAACACTCAAAGACCCTATAAAGGGTAGATCTGAAGTGACTGGGGCACTTGGGAAGGTATTGGGGCACCACAGGTGCCCCGGTCTGCTATCTAGGCTCTCTTAACACATTAAATACTCAAAACCTACAACTGGTATGGTCACAAGTTAGTTATGAATCTTCCTGTTTCTCACCAATTGGATCTCGATGAGATGAGTGGAAAATGACTGCAATGCAAAGAGGACCTATAAAAATAAAATATGCATATGAATGGGTTAGACTGACCTCAACCACCAAAATTTTGGTCTTATCACTGAGCGTTGCACTACATTTCGGACCTGGATGTAGTTCTGTGTGTGTGTGTGTGTGTGTGCACGTCGTGCCCTAGGTGGTCTCGTACTAGTCACACTTTTTGAAGTAGCAAGCAATAAGTAACTATAGAAAATGTAAATAACATGTGTGCATGGAATATAATATAATCCCTCCCTTATGAAGTGTTGGTGATGCATATCTCCTAGCCTTGATGCATGGCACTATGTGGATGTAACTCTAGATGGCATGATAGTAGTGTGTAATGTTATGACCAAGGACCCTTATATGGTCTTATAGCTTTATATTTATAGGGGTCTCAAGCTTAATTTCGTAATTAATTCGAAAAGGCCGAGTGAGAAAAATATAAATATGACCAACAACTAGAAATAACCCAAAAAAAGAGTGGAAGGGGATTTGCATAGATCAAGGCACCTGAATGGGACCGGGGTGCCCAAGAGAGGATGGGCTTCCCCGATTTAGGGTTATAAAGTTAGGGAAGTTTGAAATGGATGAATAAGTACTAGAAAATACATGGGAACTATGAAATAAAATTAAATTAAAGATGGCCAAAAGGTGGGATTAATTGGTACTTTGTACACTTGAGAACCTTCAAAATAGTAGTTTAAGACCGGCCAAATTATGTGTAAAGTGCATAGTTTTGTGACTACATTGGGTTATCCTTCTCTCGAGAATGGTTCTCCTTATGCAGTAGGCGATTACTTCCATCAAAATATCATCACCTGATTTTGACTATTAAACTCTTCACTTTTACTTCCCCATTACTGAATGTGTTTGAAAATTCTTCCATTATTGCTTCATTAAAACCCTAAAACTAGTAGATGTGGTATATCCAACCATTATCCTAAAAATATTGTAAAATTTTGGGATGGCTCAATATTTGAGAATGCTCAGTGGGTTCATGCCTTATCAAATCTCCTCCCATTATGAATACAAAACCTACTATGGTCTCAATACACAATAACACAACTCTACTTGAAGGAATTTTTCTTAATTGAGTTGTGTGGGTTTATTTTCATTATTTTTGAACTTTGGGACCAAGAGGAAGTGCAACACGATTACGAGAGCAATCATTAATTAATGTGACCATGTGAAGCATGTAAAGTGTAGTGATTTGATGATATGGCCTTATGTGGAGGGACACATCATATCTTGAAAGGTGGTAATTTTTAAATGCAACAAATACATGATGAATCAACATAAATACTAATTAATGATAATTATTCTAATTATACTTTATTCAAATGATAATTGAGTGCACTTATCTCGATGTTTGTGTGGCATGATGATTGTGCATGTTTATTTAAACTTGCACATTGGATGCATGCAATCTTCTTGTGATGGTATAGACATGTCTTTGAGCATGATCTTTGTAGATGTTGGATTCTCCTTAATAACACCAAATGTCTCTCGGAGAGGGAATTCCAGTCTATTGGGGTGCCAATTGTTTCATGTCCATATCCCACAAGTGTATCCATCTAGATCTTCGTTCATGCAATCATGAGTTATGCCAAATGAAAAAGAACAATAAAGGGGTACTACATGTTATGGTAAGTGGAACCTTCATTCATTGCACTTTCTCCTTGTGATGTAGATCATGCACTCTTGCAATCACCTGACATCAAACCCTACAAAACAAAAACTCTACAAATAAAATGTGACAACTCTATTGTGCAACAAATAAAATCAGGTTTCTCTAAAAATTACTCTCCAAATAATGCTCATGATACAAACACAAAGTCCTTTCCCACCTTTGTTCTAATCCCTTGCTTTCTTCCTCCTATCAAGCGGTTTTCCTCCACCTTTCGCGTCATCCACCCACTTGAGGGGGCATTCATCTATGATTTTTCTTGTTGGGGCATCCTAATTCTCAACAATTTACCGCTTGTTAAACTACACATGCGTCTTCTATATTTAGAGCACTATTAATTTTCAATAACATTTTAAAGAGGGGAAAAATGTAAACACCCTAACATTACACTTTGTCTCGACTTGTTCCCAATATTATTCTAGTACACCCTGTTATTCACCCATTTGTGATTAACTGATTAAATCAATTAATTAATATACCTTTTACCCATTTGGATTAATTAAATCAATCCCATGTACCCTTTGTACCCCTTTGGTTAAATTAATTGTTATTTATTAATTAATTAAGTGTGCACATCCTAGTCATATGTTACTTGTTCAAACTCCACTTAGACTCCACTTGGAATCCCTATCCTTACCCTAGTTAAGCTCGCACTTCTAGAATCCTAAAAAGGCGGGGGAAATTAAATTGAACATACAACCACCTTCCGGATGCAACTTTTTGCAATTAATTCATTTACTACCCCGAGCACTATTGTAATTTCCCACAATGTTATTTTTAGCATGTTCATTCATCGTGTATAACCAACTTTAACTATTTTTTCCTCTACAAATTACCGGCTTACATTCCTTTGAAATCCTCTTGAATTTAAAGCACAAAAATTCTATTGAAGCCGTGTCTGTAGAATTTTCCTTCAAATCTTGGAGATCACTCAAGAGCACCCAAAATCATCTCTGACATTCACTTGCAAGGTTTCATAGACAAGGTCTTCATAACCCTTAGTGAGGTTTACATGGGAGAAAGTATAGGGAAGGTTTACATTTTTAATTTGTTCATCTTTCATTACTCTGTAGTTTTTCATTACATACATTTTGGCACACCTGGTGGGACTCACACCCCATTTTGTTTTATTTTTTGTTTTATTTCTTATTCCTGTGTTTTATTTGTTTCACAAAAATCTTCTTGTTTGTGTGCAACTTTCACAGGTAACTTGGGAAGTTCCATTGTTTATTGTTTTACATTTACAGGAAGGAGTGGTGTTTGTGCTCAAAGTGGCTTCTCTTTTAGTCTCTCATTTTCTGCATTGTTGCTCTTTTCTATATTTTCTACAACCTGCAACATAAAAAAAAATATATAGTTAGATTTTAGATTTTTTTTCTAACTTAGATTTTCATTAAATTAAATAAAATTTAAACACAAATTTTTTATAAAAACTTTAGAAGTCTTGTTGTTTCTCTTGCCTGCACATACAAAGACATGCATTAGATTAGCCATATGTTTTAAACAAAAAAAAATTGCTAACTAACAACAAAAAAATTAAAAAAAAATTGAAAACAAAAACAAAATTTTAACCCTAAGCTACCCCTACCCCCCCTCCCTACCCGGCTCGACCAACTCTGGTGAGCCACCTCACATCTCAAAGACCCACCCCACCCCGTCCTACCTACCCCAATTTCTTTCCCCTTCGCTATTTCATGTCCACACTTACCCTATTTCCCACCTCACATCTCACCCCCATAATGACCCCAACCACTCGGCCCTTAACATGCCCACTCGCGCCTAACTCCCTACTCACCCATCCCCGCCTCACTACCCACTCACCTATCCCGACTCGACCCTCCCAATCCCTATTCCCTACTATTCCCAATTCCCTACCTACCCTATAACCCACATACCTCGATCCTGCATTCCCGTGACCCTACCACGACCCCACCCCGAGCCCATCCCGAGGTCACCCCACCCCCGCCAACTCCGACCCTACACCTCACCTCCACCTCGGTCCCTCTCCACCGCCTCCTTCCCAATCTCCTTCCCACCCTCTACCTTGCCACTTACCCCAACTCCCTTGCCCTTTCTTTCCCGATCCCTCCACCATCAAGCTCTCTCCCTTAGCTCGCCCTTCCCTTCTCGAGCTCTCCTCCACGGGCTTCCCCGCACACACACACAAACAAATAATTCATTAGTTTTATTTTACTATTAGTTTATAGTTTATATTTTTAGGGTTTAGGGTTCCGTTTTTATTTTATTTATTTTATTTCATTTTATTTATAATTTACATTTAAATTAGGGTGGTGTCAAAATGTCGTAATGGTATCATCTAAATCATCAATGAACCATAGATTTGTTTCAAGAATCCAACGATCCCTTTCATGAAGTTTGATTATCTTTATATAATCAGGTGATTAATTATAATCATGGCGACCGAGAAAAAGTGGGGAAACCCACTTGGAAGTGGTTTCAACCACTTCTAAATGGGTTAATTTAGGTATGGGAATGAGTGAGGATGGTTAAGAAGATGTTGAGGATGTTGGGAGGTTAGAAGGTTAGGGCTAAAATGGGTTAGGATGAGTTTTAGGTGGTTAAGGATGTTTTAGTAACTTAGGAAGGGTGGAATGGGTTTTTATTGAGGGATGAGATTTGATTTTATGAGGGTGAGGACATGGTTTAATGTTATGAATGAAAATGTGAGGTATGTGGATGAACAATGTAGGGTAGCAAGAATGGGTGTCTATATTACCCTTTAGACGTGTACCTTCTAGATGTAGTCTCTTATCCACTAAACATATATTTGTACCTTCTAGATATAGTCTATTATCCTTTGGACATAAACATGTACCCTCCGGATGTGTAGGTTTTGGGTGTAGTATTTTATCCTTTGGTCATAGATTTGTACTTTTTGGATGCACTTATTTACTCTATGGACATTTCGTGTTACGTGTACCTTGTTCTTAAAAATCAGCATTAAATTATTATTTTTAATACCAAAACTTTCTAGAGCTCATAACTTTTTATTTATAGCTCGATTACGATGATTTTTTTGAAATTGTGTATTTTTTCGAGATCTCCATATTGGTGGTGTTATTATACACAAATTTCATTAATAAAATGTAATTTTATTACTTGTAAGATTTACTGTACTATTTATAAAGTGTCAAAATTTGGGGGTGTTCTAATCACATGTGGACGCATTTTTGTCGAGCCCAACATCCTAAATTTTTAGTCTCTTTTTTTATCATGGATTCTTACCCATCGGAGAATGAGATGTTTTTCTCTAAAGTGTGTGGACTTCAGGAGGACATAGTAAAATTTGTAGAAGAAAACAAATCACTTAAGAAGAAAAACTCACTTCTACATAACCTCATTCATAACAAAGATGACCTCATTCACTCCCGAAACAAAAACTTGCTCACTTACAACATCATCCTCACATTGTGGACATTTATTACCATTTTCCTAGTCCACTTGCAGATATTTCTCCTATACCCACTAACCTTGTTTTGTTAGTTTATGAGGTTATTTTTCCTTCTAATGCTCCTAAGCCTATTTCCATTGTTATTGCATGTTCTACTTCCACACATATACCTATTGTAGTAACACATTCTATGTATCCCATTTATTCTTTCATGTTTGGATCTTTTAAGAAGCATACCACTACATTCGGTTCTCACATGTTTCATTCAATTTATTTCACTAGCGGAGGTATTGGAAGACATACACATGGTATTTCGTCCCTATACAACATGTTAAGTGGATTTCTCACCATGGAATTGGTTTTTGAGAAGGTACTTCATTAAGATCACTAGTTGATGAGAACTCTTATTTTTATTTGATCGACTCTTTACAAGGATCGAGATCTACAAATGAGTTATGGACATGAGTTATGCAACTTCACTCCAACCCGAGAAACCTAATATTTTAGTTGTCAAACATGATCAACATGGCATACATTCTAATGTTCCTTTACAAAACCTATTGTGCATTTTTAACCAAATCATATGCAAGAATCTCTTCATACATTCATGTTTATTTGGGGTGGATTTTTTATCACTCATGGCGATGATATAGGAATTTGTTGAGAGGACTCTACATGTGTGGCTCCTCCACCATTCAATTTCTTGTTCCACTTTCTATACCATCTACATTGTAATGCTCTTTATTTTAAGAATTTTTCTTTAGCAGGTGTAGTATATGTCTCTTTTTATTGAGATATTTTGTATCTATATTTTCGACACTTTTAGGCATGTTGACAGTCTCTCTTATGGGGTAGATATTTTGGTGAAGCCTAATGTTAGATTGTTAGTGTTTGTGTAGTTGTTTTGACAACTCATAAAGATTTGTAATGTCACCGCACCTTGATCAACATTATGGGAGGGTGTGGTTTTGATCCTTATTCTTTGGGTCTTGTGTCTTTTCCTTTTTTCCTTAGTTTTTCTTGGATTATAGCACTCCTATTACTTTGGATCTTATGTATTTGCCTTGTTTCCTTGGTTATTATTCTTGAATCATGACACACCTATTTATATCGAGTTGATTGAATTATGGTTGGTTTTTTACTGCATTATTGACATCACTCCATTGACAATATTATTATATGGATCTATTATGCTACATCCCTATGTCAGTTGTTTTTGAGTTTTGTGATCGAGCGGTGGATTCAAAGCCGCATCGCACACCAAAATTTTTCAGCATTGTACGATTTTTTTAGTCGAGCTTCTTGGGATGTCTTGCATTGGTTTTTAACTCTCTTTACTTTGTTATTACTAGTTTTGGGTACATTGCGTTTTTCCCTTTTTTCCAGTTATTGTACATGGGTACCTCATCAAGCCTTATTGTTGGGACCCACATTCTTTTCTACCCACCTAAGCTATGTTTACAAGGGGTGTTAGTGTAGGTTATTATTTATCCTTTTATTTTTTATCAGGATAATTCTTGCACTTAGGTTATCTCTACACTTGTTGAGTTATTTTTCTTAGGTGTACTAGTTGTGTGGAGTTAGCTTGCTAGTTATGTGGAGTTAGCTTACTAGTCTTTTGGAGTTAGCTTAACTACCAATATTAGTTAGTGGGATTTCTTCACCACTAATTTAGGTAGTAGTTGCACTTCCCTCCTCCTATATGTACATCTTGGTTATTGAGCTAATTCATGAGATCAATGGAATTATGATGGATTTCCATATATGATATTTTAGCTCTTTGTTTGTAAATCCTTTTGTAAGGTTATTCTGGTGAATTCCTTTCAGCTTATTAAATGTGATGTGCTATTATCATCTAAGATATTTGTGGCTTGTAACAATCTTTTTTGTTTATTTCGGTCCCACATTGAGAGATCATCCCATGTTTCATTTGAAGTTGTTAAACCCAGTTTTAGAAGGGTGTGAGTTTCAGATCCAACAGTTTTAACACACTTGGTGGGACTAATTTAATGATCTTTATAAAATCTTCACTAAGATTGGTGTGTGTCTTAGTGGACTCCTTCCTTTAGAGGCATCTTTGAACACATTTGCTGAATCCCAAGCTTAAATATACTAATTAAGTAGTCTAGTGCCCACTTTCATGAGAAGGATACAAACAAGGCAAAGTGTATCCAGAGGTGAACCTTTTGAGTATCTACAAATCTCACCAAGAAGAATACGAGAAAGATCATGTAGAGATAGTCAACAACTTCACATAGAATTATTTCCACTCCACCTAGTAGATCCTTTTCTTTTCCCATCAATAACTTAAGGTCTATTCCCTTTATGGCACATCAAAGAAATTTACCCTTTGTCAGCTTTAGTGGTAGCATTCCCTTAGCTCTAAACACCCAAAATGATATACCATTGTCTTCCCTGGAAAATATTTCTTTATTCACTAGTGAAACATTATTACCCCATAGATCATATTCATGATCTTGTTAATGTGTGTTTATTTCATCTAATTACTGAATATGATGTTCTAGTTAGGCTTCTTGCTTCTTCACTTCAAGGAAAGGAACTTCAATGGTATATAAGGTTGATACTTGTTTGATTTACACATGGGATGAGATTGGGAAAATACTTTGCCAATAGCTTGATGAGAAAATAGACAACATATCCCTTTTAGAATAGCTAATAGTTATTGTAGACACAAAATCACGCACATATTACTATTTTACTATACCACCAAGTATGTTTTTATATGCATGGATCTTAAGTAAGAAAAGTATTCACTAGTGACACACTCTTGTGTTCATCCACTTGTTTTGATTGTTTATATTGTCTTTCTCTCTCACATATGTCATTTCTACACTCATTTTTGGTAAGGTCACGGGGATCCATGTCTATCGTTCTTTTCATATTTATCTTTATTTATCCTAGGACACCAGTGCCCATTATGGACACTAGCAGCACCCAGGTGCTCCTATATATTCTAGGAACTTCTATCCTCTTTGTTCTTGTTTACATTTTTGAAATTTGTGGTTGGCCTTTTTAGTTTTCTTATCATTATCCCGAGTTCATAGTTGACATGTCGTGTCACTAATGTTGAAATTCAAATAAGAGATCCATATATATACACAACATACACTCTATTATATTAGCAAGAAATTCTAAGGGAAATATCATCTACATACTATTACTATCATCAAAGGGGATTTGTTTTAAGGTTGCATAGTTTGCATACACTACATAGGAAGGGGAAGTGTTGAATTCCATCTCACACATTTGCATTTTATCTAGCCATAGTTTGTTATTTTGGCGTCATTGGCACAAGGGAAACCTAAGGACATTATTTCACACATAAGCACAAAGAACTACATGGATTCTCGGAATGTAGTAGTGCTTGCTCATCATAAGTTCACTCTTCGGGTGACCGTTAGGGTCAGTCGACTTCACATATTGTATATTTCATTCCAATTTGATGTGTTTGTGAGCTTGTGCAGGTAGCTAGGTTTTTTTGTATATTTTAGGTACCTTTAGTGATAAAAGTGTGAATAGGAAGTGATAAACAGTGAATAAGTTTAAAACCCTAACAACTAAGAAGAAATTAGATTCTAAGCATTTTCATTGCCATCACCGGCACCTAGAAGTGGTCTTTGGCACCCACAAACCCTTGCCCTAGCCTAGGTTCCTATGTCCAACTTTTCCGTAATCTCTAGAATTAATATTTAACATTTCTTATACTCTACCCAACCTATTTATCAGTTTCTCTAGTTCATATCTATTCTAGGATAAGCATAGACCATATAAGTCTTCTATCTCTCCTATTTGCTTACAAGATTGCATCATTAGAGCACTTAATATTTGTATTTTATCATATTAGTGACTCTAAAAATATATTTAATTATATTTTTATTAAATCATTTGGTGAACCCCTCTCTTGTTCAAACTCCTTGCCCTAGGATCCCCAAAACCCTCATGGCTAAAAATAGATCCTCTTTTCCCAAGAAAGCTATGGATCATATTAGTGTGTAACCTATCCTTGATGATGTTGTACAAGCTAAACTTAATAATCTTTATCAACACACTCAATGTGATTCTAAAATCCTCCAACAACTTCTTGCTTACAAAAACACCATTCCTACTAGCTTTCACAACTCTAGCATTTCCATAGTCTCACCTAACCAAAACTTCACTTCATGTTTTCCTTATTCTTCCATAGTCACCCATGTTGTTCCACCTTCTTCTACTCCTATTATAGCACATGATAATACTATTATAGATTCTATGCTTGGTCTTTCTTGTGATATTGTAGATATAAATAATGTTACTTCTAATGTTGACAATATACATGTGCATGATGTCATTTCTACCGGTAGTCAAGATGAATGTAAAGTTGTTTATCCTACTTCTAAAAATGATTCCAATGAATGTTGCTAAATCTCATTATCTTTATCCTAATACTTTCTATATGTTGATGACTGTGGATGAATTACTAACATGTGAAAATATGTCCGATAGTGATGTAGGCTATACTTCGATTGTGAACTTGTTAATAATGATGTTACTTCTCTTCCATCAATCTGAATGTGAATTTAGTACTCCTCTTTCTTCTCTTTTCGAATTCATTATGTATGATAATTCTACTCCCACCACTAGTACACCACTTGTCATTTCTTTTGATTATACATCCATCAATATTCTACATTCTTCTCCTCCTCTTCTATCTCTTTCTTCTTCCTCTTCTATAGATTTTATTCATGATGATTCCATTATTCCTACTATTACACCACTTATTATTTCTTCTACATCGATATCTAGAATTCATATAGAGCCTTCATGTTATTCTCATCCTTCCACATTTGTTCCTTATCACATTCCCATGATCACTCACAATGGAAAACTTCAACCTCTCAATGTGCCTCTTACTTCTTCTACCATCCCCTCACATGATATTTTATCTCTCATGCATGTTATCAGTAATTTGCAAGCTCAAGTTCATACTCTCACTCTTGAAAGTAAATCCTATTATGCTTCCATTGATAATAATTATTTACATGGAAATCCAATACCTAAAAAAATTCACAATCTGCTTTCCATAAAATACAAATAAAATATATCTCTCCTACTATTTATGCACTTAATTTTTTGATGGCAATTGGGAAACCCCTATTTACATCTCAAGAATTATCATTTAGTAATGGCATTTATCCTTCGCTCAAAATATTGTAAAATCCCTTCCCTAGGAAATTCAGTTTTGAACTTAGTCTTTTTGAGCCTTTTGGCCGGGCGCATGGTTTTGCCTCGCAACATCAATTTTTGATGCGCTCTTAAAAGCCTTTCGCGCATGGTTTTCCATGTTAGCACGTCTTTCGGTGCGCCAAAGGATGTTGAGTAAGTTTTTGGTGCGCCAAAGGGCGCACGTAATATCTTTGTTACATCAGTTTTGTGCGCCAAAGGGCGCACACATAGCTTCATGTCGACAACTGCTTGATGCGCCAAAGGCGCGCTCATTCTCCCGTTGTCATTTTCTTCCATGCGCCAAAGGGCGACGCTTCCTCGCCGACAATGTTTCCATGCGCCATTTCAAAAGTTGGTGGCGATTAATGACAAAGTTTTGTTATATATACCCGTGCCCGCCTGTCATTTTCATTGCATTTTGTCAAGGCACGTGATCGCCTGGATTTGTCGCCCCGCTCCGTCATTTTCATCAAGTTGTGGACCCGCCAAGGATTTTGGCTATATTGTTAAGGTAAGAGGTTCATCCTCTTTTCATTTAGTTCTTGTGTGTGCTTGCTTGCTGGTTTTCACTGGGCCAGTATTTGTGCCTCGGCTTGTTTCCCGAGCTTTTGTTTTCTTCCTCCCGCCCGGTCTCGTGCTTTTTTCTCCTCTCCCTCCCTCTTCTCGGATTTGATGGGAAAGGGAGGGATGGTTTTATTTTGGCTTGGTCTAATCCTATTTTATCAAACTAGTGATGCCAAGCGCCCTTTCAAGTGGAGGTTGAAATGTGAAAATGCTTAAGTATTTCAAGTATTCTCATGGCGTCATGCTGCACACATGTTGCACCTTAGATAGCCGCGCCCCAAGGCGCGTCTACCAAAGATGCTGCAGCTTAAAATCATGCGCCCTAGCGCACCCTTTCGGCCTCGTAACACGCCGAGACCCGCGCCTAGTGGCGCACCCGCCATCTTGCTGCAGCTTTAAATTCAAGCGCGCCTCTTACATGTCGCGAGTTTAAATCCCGCGCTCCATAAAAACTTCGCGCACCTTTACCCCCGTTGCAGATCCTCTTCTATGCGCCAAAGGGCGCGCCTAGCTTCCATGCAACGCAAGAGTTATTTGCGCAAGTATAAAGCCTCCAAGGCGCGGCGCACCTTCCGCCGCAAGTACATGATGTTGTGTAGATTCTCCATGCGCGCGCCATATACCTTTGGCGCGCCTTTTTCCATGTTGCACATCCGCCCATGCGCCAAGGGGCGCACCAAATCTCAATGTAACATGCATTTCGTGCGCCTTATATATAATGCAACCGCTTCATCCATGCGCCATGCGCGCTCGCGCCAACTTAACCTCTCGCTGCACCCTTTTCCCGTGCGCTTGACTATTCAAATTGTTATATACATTTTTCATGCGCCCGCGCCCGAATCTTAAAAGTTCTAACTCTTTCTTCTCGCTAGTATTCCAATGGAAGATCAAATGACTAATTCAAGCTTCTTGGATTGGGTTTCGCTCCTTCTACGTGCAGATCATCAAATAAGCCTCAAGAACACATGTCTACGCAAGCAAGAGACCCACCAAACCAAGAGGGAAGGCAAAGCTAATGTAAGAAGAAATGAAATACAAATATCGAGGGTCGATGCCCGAATCACAGCAGAGTGCAATATGGATGTCGTGGATTCGAATCGGGCCACATTGACATAGAGGAATTTCCTGGGTAAGGACTCGTAAAGTGACAAGGAGTCCATGGATGGATAAATTGATAGCAGCGCCCGCACTTCGCCGGTGGGATTCCCTGCTGCTGCGTTAATAACGAAGTTTATGATGGTTGTTGCACAATCCTTCAACAAAGACACAAGATGTGTCGAGAATAGCAAGGGCGAGGTAGTTATAAACCCACGCCCGCCGCTTTGAGTTAATGCTTCGCATCCCTCATCACCGAACTATGTGGTCATAGCCGCCAAGAATGCCTCAAGGCTTCGGGAGGACAACGAGGACCAAGCAGCATGCAGCTAATGAATGAGGTCTACCTCAAGAATAAGAAGGTAGTGACCCGGTGGCCTCAAACTATCCACCGGAGTGATTTCTCGAGGAACTCAAAGCTGATACAATCACCTTCCCCGAGCAGAGTCTTCGGCCTTTCGATGCTCACTACTTCCATAAGTGGATGCCGCGGTACTGGACACAATGAATAAGAATCGCCCGATCGCCGCTTTTCTGGGGGAGATAATAAGCAAGACAATATCCGAGCAATCGCAACAGCTTCACATACAACAGAGTGTTCCACATGAACTCCTACGTAGTGTATGCCGCGCGTCTCAAAGGGATTATCCAGTGGCTGCACCGAAAGCGGAACTTGGCCTCGTGCCAAAATATATGAATACTATCAAGAGTCAAGCCGAGAACAAAGATTCAACACTTCGCTAAGATCAATGATGTTTTCTTCTATCACATCATGTGCATATTCATGCCAAATTTGACTCATGGCCGGACAACCAAAAACATAGTGGCAAATCACAGAGAAGTGGGGGCCTTGTTCACCCAATTTCCCACATTCACCTATCTCGAGGGCGGTCAACTTTTTGGGCGAACCAACCAGCCGCCAAGGTATGCCGCTGGACCAAAGCTGATTTTATCTGGAACTATCAAGACATTACTCGCCACATACCATGAAAAGTGCCTCAAGAGAAAGAAGGGCGGAACTCCTTTCCCCCTCACAAGAGGCCGTTACACATGCTCCAGCCTATCACAAGGCGAAGGAGATGTTTCACGAGCTAGAATTGCTCAACCTAAAGCATGATTTCCCAAAGAAGGCCTACATTCGACCCTGGGGTCGCTGTCTACCAAGGGCTAAGCTTGATCCGATTCATGTCCCTCGATTGAGGATATCTACATCGACGCTCTCCATGAGGTAGAACTCGTAAGAAAGGATCACTCGCTAGCATTAACGGAAATCATCCATTACTGAGTGGCTATTGTCCCAAAAGGCTTCCAAACCACTAAGACGAAGTAGACAAAGTGTATAATGACACGTAAGGGGATGATTGGCCCTTCCTGACATCGACAAGCAAGGCTCCTCGCATAATCGAGGAGAGGGTCAAGGAGACTATGCGGAGAACAGAGAGCATCGGTGCCGCATGAATGGGTTAATCTACCTCACCTGTAGATTTTACAACTTCTCCTTTGGGTAATGCACCTCCAAGGTCAAAGAAGTGCTAAAAGGCAAAGTCATGGAAGGTGAGCCTAGCACCATTCAGAGGAAGCCCCGAAAGTCCTCTTCCTTCGAGCCTCGAACAAGTAATAACCCCGGATTCGCCAGAGAAGGAATTGACAGAGGATAGTCCTATACGCCCATCCACCTGTGATGTCGGCATGCTACAACTACAGAGGTCCCTTCTATCCCCCTTCTTCTTCTCTTCCTCCCCTTCCTCGTATATCGCAACCACTCCTTTGGTTGTGTCTCTCTCCCCTTCTTCTACTCTCCCCGCCTCTTCGTCCATCTTCCTCTCTCGCTGATTTGTCTTCCTCCATTTTTTCCTCATTTCCGGCTCCCTCCCTTCCCATCTTCTTCTACAAATGCGGTTTCCTTCCTCCCGTGGGCATGTCTTCGGCTATTCTTTCAATGCCGCCGCCGCGTGTCTCCACGTTTCCCCTCTTCTACCGTTGCCGCTTCCTCTCGCCTCTCGGTCCTTCTTCAATAGGACCAGCTGATCTCTCAAAGAAATGAGCCAACCAAAGAGGAAAGTCCCCATCGCTCCGATGGACTTTTTCACCATTCCGGCTAAAGGAGCAAAGAAGCACAAGCCGGTTACACGCTTCTCCAAGAGCGCCGCAGTGAGAGAGTTATGGAAATTGCCTACCCCGATCCCACCAAAGAGAAAGAAGATCTCGTCTCCAAGCAGATTTCACAGTTGACCCAAGTCACAATGGGGACGCCCTCTCAAAGTCTCCTGGGGAAGCTCTTTCCGCAGCTTGATGCACTCGCGAAAAGCTTCAGAAACAAAGGAAGAAAAGAGGCTATCAAGGAGCAGTAATAAATACCGCTTCAAGCCCTACGTAAGATGGGAAGTGCACCTCCCACAATCGCCGCCGAGACTCCCGAGCCGCTCACCAGAGAAGATCAATGAATATTCAAAATCGGCGAGCAAGGTATGGTCAAGCTTTTCGCATTGAGAAGCCAAATCCTTAAGGATAGTGAAAAGGTGATCGCGAGTATATCAGCTTTATACCGAACATCGAGAAGGCGAATAAGGAACTCCAAACATTAGCAAGTCCAAGATCGTAAGAGCTCGAAAACGCCTGACTCCAACACGAGGCCTTCCAACAAATGTTCGACTGCTCACCAAGATTTGGTCAAGTTTGGAGTATTCGGTCATCCAAGGACCTCAACAAGACCATGTCCACTGGACTATCTGACAGATCAGCTCGAATTTGTGTTAGAGAAGATAGACAAGGTGAAGGAAGAGGCCCCTGGATGCGATGCATCAAATGGAGAAGATTGTTCTATCTATGACCTGTGGTTGCTCACTCCTTCCCTCACCTTGAGATCACCGACGATACTATCCGAATTTTCAAGGAGTTAGCTTCTCAAGGACAGGCTGTAAGTCACTTTCAACATCGAATCCATCAACAACCCACCGGCCTCAGAGACTTCATCGGGTCCCTAATCGAGGCGGGTAAAGACTATTCCAAGGTCCCCGAAAAGCTCATCGATGAGCGGAAACTTGCGAAGCAATCGCTGAAAGGCACAAGGATCCATCACAAGATCAATTTGCGCCAATGATCAGCAAGTTCTTGGAATACCGCGCCGCTCCACATCTCATCTCCCGATCAAGATCAAACAAAGCACCCTTTTAGGCCACAGGATGATGATGATGAATAGCTTCTTCTTCTTCTTCTTCTCCTCTCTATTCTCCGACTTCTCTTCGAAATATCATAAGTGTGTCACAGCATGAACGATGACATCATCCATGTTGCATCATGGGATGATGTCATCCATCCAAGTTGTCAAAGTCAACATGACTTTTGGATATTTTGTAAATATCTTGTGAATAAGTGGTTGGCTCCATTTTGCCTTCTCTCTCCCTCACTTTCTATAAATACTAGAATACTTGTTGTATTCAAAGGGTGAACATTTTTCGATAGAAATAGAAGTGAGGAGAGAAAGACTTTGAGCTTTCTTGAATGTAAAAAAACAATTAATACAATTATTCGTACTTTGTGCTCAATAAGTCGTGTTATACATTAAGATCTTTCTTATGTTAGATCTCGTATGTGTTTATTCTCGTTGATTCATATCTACTTTTCCGTCACTTGTTTATCAAGATTGCTTTGTTTATTTATGCAAGTAGGTTTGGCTCGTTTACATTACTAAACTAAAAGCATAGATCTTCGACCCTTCTCGCTTTGGAATTCATTTCTTTTTCCTTCGGATCTGATCTTTCTCTTTCCTCTTCCATTCCTTTCTTTTCTCAGCCTAGAACACTCTACCGGGATGAGATCCCAACCCCGAAGGCGTAATCTGTGAGACTCGTGATAGGTTCCTCGCTAGTAGAAGTAGCAATAAACCAGCCGCATTGCCTCAAAGAGGGGCTAAGCCCCCGCACACTCGTTGGCCTGCCTATCCATAGATCCGCCCGCGATGCATTTTCTGACCAACAGCTTTTGGCGACTACTGGGATCGGATTTTCTAATGATTTCGCCAATGTAAACAGATAAATCACGATCTACGCCGGTAGTAAAATAAAAATCAGAAAATCAGCAGTGTGCCGCTACTTGCAAATCTAAACCTTTTTGTTAAAAATCCTAAAATTTGCAAAAGTACTCAAAATTGAAAATTTTCTTCCGAGAATCATAGATCCGGGCCTCGTTACATATCTTTAGTTCACGAGTTTTTATCAAAATCATCATTTTCCGTAGATCCGAGTTTTTAACTATTTTCTCAAATGTTCTAAACCCTCTCAAAATTAAAACCAGATCTGAAAAATCAGCTTACTATATTCCTCCATCTTATCCTCGCCGTTATTTGTCATTTAACCGCAATCGGTTTCAAGAGGATAATTTTCAAATATTCGTAGCAGTATGCCGCTGGTTTTTGTCGAAAAACCAGAAAATCAGCAAGTACACCCAAAAATAAAGTTTAAATCTGTACCGTAATATTACAGATCCAAAGGTACACCGCGAGTGAACCTTTACGCGCAGCAGAGAGCCCGTGGAGAAGCTGATCCTACTTTCGATCCGCTTCGAGGGCACAATTTCAGCGTAACACCCAGCACGCTTTTTCAAGCCGCTAAGCTCAGCTAGCCAATGGTCATCCAGAGTGTCTCGCCTTCACGAAGAAAAGTCTTTTGCCGAAGCATCCACATCCCTTTCAGAGTGCTTACTACTCAAATGGAACTACACTTCCACTCGTGTTCTCTTTCCGGCTTTTCGATGGCGGTACCATGGGGAAACGCTATGGGTCCGTTGGCTTTACCACATCCAGCTTCACGCACTCCTCACGGAAATCGAAAGAATTTTCCTAAATTCGACGGAGCGGAAATCAAAGCACGGATTCCCACATTTCGCTTTCATTATGTCATGCAAGATTTTGGACGTGACTCACGAAGATGTGTCGGTCCGCCTTTTTCGAAACTTACAAGGGCCTCGCACTGAATGGTTTCAGCATTTGCCGGCCGGATCTATCACTAGTTGGGCAACTTTCATGGACGCCAAGACAGTATAAGCCTTCGTAAGATGCATTTACTTTACATCACGAATCACTCATCTCAAGAAGGAGGCAAATGAGACCATGCGCGATTTTGTTGCCCTGCCTCAATGCGCTAATCAACCGTGTCCCTACCGCCATGCTTCCAACACCGAGAACCGTAAGTGTTTTTTCGTAAATGCCATGAGTTCAAAAGTTAGTTCTTACTCCTTCAAGAGCGAGTGGCTACTCTACCTCTCGCTCAGCCGCCGCCATCCGTATAAGACAATTTGATAATATCTCGCGAGTTAAGAAAAGAATCAAGAAAGCCTAAGTCTTTGGGCCCTTCGCCTATCACTTCGCTCCGA
Source organism: Taxus wallichiana var. yunnanensis (assembly GCA_018340775.1). NCBI lineage: Eukaryota > Viridiplantae > Streptophyta > Pinopsida > Cupressales > Taxaceae > Taxus > Taxus wallichiana. Next base: position 58,935,443 of record CM031233.1, read on the forward strand.
TCCAAAGATTCCAAAAATGGCGAATGATTTGCTTGCACTAAAGAAGCAAGCTTAGCCCTGTGCCTCTCCCAGCTTCCTCAGACGGATATCCCGAGAAGGAATTTTGTTCCTAACAATGCTTCACAAAGGCCGCTTGCTCGCACCTGCTCCACGGTTGGCGCAAGCTCCTCCGGCCAATGCTTTGGCCGAAATTGAAGAGGAAGAGGAGCAAGATTATGAAGAACCTTCGCCTCGTGGCGAAGATGATCAAGATGTCGGTGAGCCGATCCGCGACTCTACTACTGGATACATGGAATTTGACGAGGATGAATCGATGAAGAAGAGAGTACTGTGGCTATGCAAGCGGACAATCCTACGCTGCTTTTACCCGCCGCAAGGAAAGGAAGCGGAAGTTGCTGCCCATACGCAAAAAGAGAAGGCCGTGTCAAACGCGCTCCAACCATGTTAAAAGAGGTAATCCTCTTCCCACTCAACTCCCTCGTTAAATCTTTTGCAAAGAAGCCTTTTCTACCTATCTCTCCTCCGAATCAGCCCTCTCATATTCCTATCAAGATCAAGAACCCTATTCCATCATCGCGGGGTGAAGGACTCATTCCTTTACCACCGCAACCCTGGCCGCATTTGATATAATAGATCATGCAAAAAGACCAAGATCCAAATGTCAAGCCGAGTATCTTCTGGCCAAACCCCGAACACCTTGTAAGATTGACTAAGTATATCCAAAGTCAAGTCGTTATATCTAGTCAAAGCTTCCCTAAAGGAATCCTTTCTACTCCTCCCGAATCCCACATAAATGTTGCCTCAACATCTCGCATCGTGCAAGATAGAGCCTTTCTATCTCTCCTCCTAATCAATGGCCATAAGTTGAGCAACCGATAATTGATTCCGAGCTTCGATAACGCCATGCCAAATAAAGTCGCCCATGCTTGGGCCTCACTCTTACCAAGCCTTTCGGCAGATGCTACTCATCGAAACCAAGCAAGTGCCATTGATTGGTCAAATCAAAGACGCGCAAGAATTGCTGTCGCAGATTCCCCGAAAAAAGAGTAAAGATGACCGTTCTTGTCGCCGACATTCGGCAGCCTTATGGAATTTTTTGCGGGAAGGAGTTTTTGCAATAAGTTGGTGGAGAAATTCATATGGACTGGTCTAAAGCTAGAATTCCACCAAAGGCGTAATGCAAACTTTGAAGCCTAATCCCAAAAGAAATACTTGGTCACTAGCTCAAGACCCCAAAGCTCAAATCCTTTTGAATCATCGTGATGGGGAACTACTTCTTATCCACCGAGGCGGATACAAAGGAAGTTTTCGCTCAAGAAAAGGACCTTAATAAAGTCCGGACCTTGCATTTGATGGCAGCCGCGCAACTAGTGGATGCGGCTACTGGGTTGTGCTAATATCTCCCGAGGAGGAGGTCATTCTCTCTCTTTCAAATTGCAGTTTTTCAATACGAATAATACCGCTGAGTATGAGTCTCTCTTACTCAGATGCAAGCCGCAAAGGAAAGAGGAATAAAAATCTAAAAGTCCAAGGTGATGCCGAGCTAGTCAGTAAATCAGGTTAAAAGGATTTACCAAGTAAAAATGAAAGGCTCAGCACTACCGTAATGCAAGAGATGGGACAAAGATTGAGGAATTTGATGCCTTTTCAATAGGAGCGATTCCAAGAGCTCAAAATGACATGGCTGATTCGCTGGCTCAAGTTTCAAAGATCTCTCATGCTCCCGCACCCGGCTTTGAAAACAAACAAGTACACCATCAAGTGGTTTTCCGCCAAGCGTGTGCTGCATAACTCTCAAAGATTGGCAGTGTATTCAACGATGATAATCACCTTATTGCCTTTCTAGAAAAATCAGAAAATTTTGATGAGTTGTATTTTGAAGGATCCACCTCTCCATGCCGTGAATCAATCAACACCAAAACCACGAAACAAAGGAGAACGATGGCATTTTGTCACTTAAGGGAAATAAAATTCCAAAAGGCCTCGGTTTCTTCCGGAGCGCCTGCTTGATGTGCATGACCGCTTTTAAAAAGAAAAGGCGAGATGATCCTAGCTCATCTCCGCAGAGACAGTAACGGCCAATATAGGTTCTCGAGGCACATCCGCAATTCGTGAACATCGGGAAATGTTGCACGCCGTAAGAAAAGCGGAAATTTGTGAAGTTTGAAAAGATATATGGATGTATTGGCATGGTCCTATGCAGATTAAAGTCCTTCAAGCCGAGGACGCTCAAAGATAATATACCACTGAAAGAAGATGCCAAAGCCTTCCGTCAGAAGCAAAGGCATTATAATCCCAAGGTTTCGGGCACCATTCAGGCCGAAATTCAGAAGATGCTGGACGCAAGAATCATCTTCCCTATCCATCACAGCACTTGGGTGGCAAACATTGTGCCAGACGCAAGAAAACGGTGAAATACGATCGCAGACTTCCAAACTTGAATCAAGCTTCGCTGAAAGACAACTACCCTCTTCCCATAATGGACCAAGTTCTGCAAGCAGTAACTGGGTCAGAGATGCTGTCTATGCTTGACGGTTTTTCAGGCTATAATCAGATTGAAGTCTCGCCTGAAGATCAATTCAAAACAGCATTCACTACTCCATGGGGTACATTTGCCTACAGCAGTAATGCCTTTCGCCTAACTAACGCCGGTGCCACTTTTCAATGGGCCATGGACTTTGCATTCAAAGGCATGATGGGAAAAGTCATCAGTAGTTTATCTAGATGACTTAACCGTGTTCTCCAAACGACGAAGTGATCATTGTGATCACTGAGCAAGTATTGGCCAAAGTCGAACATGGAATTTCCCTAAATCCCAAAAAGTCTGTTTTTGGGGTTACAGAAGGGAAATTGCTAGGCCATGTGGTTAGCAAAGAAGGAACCAAGATCGATGCCGAAAGAGTTAAGGCTATCCAAAGCCTTACTCTGCCTACAAGCAAGAATGGTGTTCATTCTTTCTTCGGGAAGGTGAACTTTCTTAGCGTTTTGTTCCCGATTTTCACGAGAAGACCCGCCACATACTGAACATGATGAAAGGGTCACCCACTTTCAGATGGAGTGAAGAAGGGAAAAGATCATTTGAGGAAATAAAAACTTCTGTTGCTCATGCACCGGTCCTGGTATGTCCGGATTTCTCCAAAGACTTCATTATGTATAGCTATGCATCGAACATACCGTGTCTCGCAATCCTAATGCAAAAGAACTCTGAGGATATCAATCTCCAATCGCATTCATGAGTTCTCCTCTTAAGCCTCACGAACTGAAAATGACTCAATTAGAAAAGCACGCCTTGCCGTTGTCAAAGCAAAGAAGAATTTCTGTGTATTATATTCGAACTCACATACGGTGGTGCTAGTTCCCGACATCTGCGGTGAAGTCAATTCTAACTCAGCAGGAGTTAGGAAGCTTAAGAGGGAATTGATCGCAAAGGTCCGTGAATATGACCTAGATATTAAACCCACCAAGCCGGTGAGGGGCAAAGGCCTCGTGTCGCCTAATGGCCGAGAACAAGGGTTCGTAAAATCATGATGAAAGAGAAAATTGTACCAATGAAGAGCAAACCCTCTAAGGGCCGATTCTCTCGCTCTCGGTTTTGTTTGGGCAACTAGTGACGAATGGTACTCCGACATTGCTTTCTTCCTCACCTACGGCGAATGCCCGATGCACCTAATCGTAAAGGAGAAGCGCATCAAAGCTCTCAGAGTAGCTAAGTATGTCATCCGGGATGACGGTTTATATAAGCGCGGATAGACGGTGTCTTCCTCGCGATGTGTCGATAAGCCCCAGCAAGTAAAACCGCTGGAAAGTTTTCACAATTCAGCCTCGTGGAGGCCATTTTTCTTCTTCCGTGATAAAGACACAAGATCATTCGAGCTGTGTACTACCGCCGACGCTCTTTCAAGATACGGCTACTGGGTGGCAAAGTGTGAACTCACAAGAATTCGCCGGCAAGCCCAAGTTGGCTGCCCTCCCCTAAGGCCGGTTATTATCAACGAACCATTCAGGCAATGGGGAATTGATTTTATTGGTGCACTCAATCCTCAATCGAGTGCCGGACATAGCTATGTCCTCACCGCAACAGATTACTTCACTAAATGGGTGGAGGCCATACGCACAAGCATGCCACTTCCGAGGTGGTTTGCAGTTTTATCAAGGAAAATATCATTGTCGTGTTCGCATTCCAAATAAAATCGTTGCTGATAATGCTTCTAACTTCTCTTCCCGGGAAGTTATTAGCTTTTGCTATGAATATGGGATAACTTTAGCACATGCCTCAGATTATTATCCTCAGGGAAATGGTCAGCAGTAATCCAAAGAATAAGAACTTGGTGACCATCATACGGAAATTAGTAGATGAAAATCAGCGGATGTGGCACAAGTTCAGACGATGCTTGTGGGCGGACCGCATTACCCCCAAGAGATCCCTCGCATGTCACCTTTTCAAGTGTTATATGGCATCGATGCCGAACTTCCCATTTTCGCAGTAACTTCCCGCTCTACGCTGGCACGAGCAATCGAAGATGAAACTTTTTTGAGTTCTCTAGAAAAGAGAATCATGTATTTTTGTAACTTGAAGAAAAGAGAGTAAAGGTGGTCGACAGGATCGCCGAACATCGAATCAAGTAAAGAGGCTTTTTGATAAGAAAGCCAAACAGAGAGATTTTCAAGTGGGAGATCTCGCCCTTCTCTCGGGACAAGCGAAGAGAGCCAAAGTATGCATGCACGGAAAATTTGATTCCCTATGGAGAGGGCCCTTCAAAATCAAGCAACTCAATGGAGAGAATAGTTTCTATCTCTCATATTTGGATGGAGCCGAACTCCCGCTTCCCTATAGCGGGCAACATCTCAAGATCTTCAGGAAGTAGAGCTTGCTCTCTTCTTTGTACAGTTTATTTTAGTTGTGTGTTTGCTTTCGGTTTGTTGTGTGTTTCCTTTTTTTTCTCCTCCGGTCCCCTTGTTTTTGACTCCGTACCCAATGGATAGGCACATGTGATCTGGGATTCTCTACCCCGAGTTTCACTCAGTGGATAGTCCCCAGAAGAGCTAACAGTTATCCCGTAGAAATTGACAAGGGCAATTTTACCGATAACCATACCGGAAAATTTTGTCTCGATCCCTCGTTAGGGATCCTTCGCTCAAAATATTGTAAAATCCCTTCCCGGAAATTCAGTTTTTGAACTTAGTCTTTTTTGAGCCTTTTTTTTGGTCGGGCGCATGGTTTTGCCTCTCGCAACATCAATTTTTGATGCGCTCCTTAAAAGCCTTCGCGCATGGTTTTCCATGTTAGCACGTCTTTCGGTGCGCCAAAGGATGTTGAGAAAGCAGCGCCAAAGGGCGCACGTAATATCTTTGTTACATCAGTTTTGTGCGCCAAAGGGCGCACATAGCTTCATGTCGATAACTCGCTTGATGCGCCAAAGGCGCGCTCATTCTCTCTCGTTGTCATTTCTTCCATGCGCCAAAGGGCGACGCTTCCCTCGCCGACACTGCTTTCCATGCGCCATTTCAAAAGTTGGTGGCGATTAATGACAAAGTTTTGTTATATATACCCGTGCCCGCCTGTCATTTTCATTGCATTTTGTCAAGGCACGTGATCGCCGGATTTTGCCCCGCCTCGTCATTTTCATCAAGTTGTGGACCCGCCAAGGATTTTGGCTATATTGTTAAGGTAAGAGGTTCATCCTCTTTTCATTTAGTTCTTGGTGTGTCTTGCTTGTTGCTGGTTTTCATCGCCTGATTTGTGCCTCGGCTTGTTTCCCCGAGCTTTTTTTTTTCCTCCCGCCTCGGTCTCGTGCTTTTCTCCTCTCCCTCCCTCTTTCTCGGATTTGATGGGAAAGGGAGGGATGGTTTTATTTTGGCTTGGTCTAATCCTATTTTATCAAACTAAGTGATGCCAAGCGCCCTTTCAAGTGGAGGTTGAAATGTGAAAATGCTTAAGTATTTCAAGTATTCCCATGGCGCGCGTGCACATGCCATGTCAGACCTAGACAGCCGCGCCTCGCGCGTCTACCCAAAGATGTGCAAGCTTAAAAATCATGCGCCCTAGCGCACTCCTTTCGGCCTCGTAACACGCCGAGACCCGCGCTAGTGGCGCACCCGCCATCTTGCGCAGCTTTAAATTCAAGCGCGCCTCTTACATGCCGCGAGTTTAAATCCCGCGCTTCCATAAAAACTTCGCGCACCTTTACCCCCGTCAGATCCTCTCTCTATGCGCCAAAGCGCGCGCTGGGCTTCCATGCAACGCAAGAGTTATTTGCGCAAGTATAAAGCCTCCAAGGCGCGGGCGCACCTTCCGTCGCAAGTACATGATGTTGTGTAGACCCTCCATGCGCCGCGCCATATACCTTTGGCGCGCCTTTTTTCCATGTTGCACAATCTGCCCATGCGCCAAGGGGCGCACCAAATCTCAATGTAACATGCATTTTCAGGCGCCTTATATATAATGCACCGCTTCATCCATGCGCCATGCGCTGCGCGCCAACTTAACCTCTCGCTGCACCCTTTTCCCGTGCGCCTTGACTATTCAAATTGTTATATACATTTTTCATGCGCCCGCGCCCGAATCTTAAAAGTTCTAACTCTTTCTTCTCGCTAGTATTCCAATGGAAGATCAAATGACTAATTCAAGCTTTTGGATTGGGTTTCGCTCCTTCTACGTGCGTGATCATCAAATAAGCTCAAGAACACATGTCTACGCCAAGCAAGAGACCCACCAAACCAAGAGGGAAGGCAAAGCTAATGTAAGAAGAAATGAAATACAAATATCGAGGGTCGATGCCCGAATCACAGCAGAGTGCAATATGGATGTCGTGGATTCTCGAATCGGGCCACATTGACATAGAGGAATTCTGGGTAAGGACTCAGAAAGTGACAAGGAGTCCATGGATGGATAAATTGATAGCAGCGCCCGCACTTCGCCGGTGGGATTCCCGCTGGTTGTTAATAACGAGTTTATGATGGTTGTTGCACAACCTTCAACAAAGACACAAGATGTGTCGAGAATAAGCAAGGGCGAGGTAGTTATAAACCCACGCCTGCCGCTTTGAGTTAATGCTTTGCATCCCTCATCACCGGAACTATGTGGTCATAGCCTGCCAAGAATGCCTCAAGGCTCGGGAGGACAACGAGGACCAAGTGCATGCAATTAATGAATGAGGTCTACCTCAAGAATAAGAAGGTAGTGACCCGGTGGCCTCAAACTATCCACCGGAGTGATTTCGTCGAGGAACTCGCTGATACAATCACCTTCCCGAGCAGAGTCTCTCGGCCTTTCGATGCTCACTACTTCCATAAGTGGATGTTGCGATACCTGGACACAATGAATAAGAATCTGCCCGATCAGCGTTTCTGCTGGGGGGAGATAATAAGCAGCACAATATCCGAGCAACTGCAACAGTTCGCTACAACAGGAGTGTTCCACATGAACTCCTACGTAGTGTATGCCGCCGCGCGTCCGAAAGGGATTATCCAGTGGCTGCACCGAGCGGAACTTGGCCTCGTGCCAAAATATATGAATACTATCAAGAGCTGAAGCTGGAGAACAGCATCCAACACTTCGCTAAGATCAATGATGTTTTCTTCTATCACATCATGTGCATATTGCGGCCAAATTTGACTCATGGCCGGACAACCAAAAACATAGTGGCAGTCACAGAGAAGTGGGGGGCCTTGTTCACCCAATTTCCCACATTCACCTATCTGAGGGCGGTCAACTTTTTGGGCGAACCAACCAGGTTGCCAAGGTATGCTGGACCAAAGCTGATTTTACTGGAACTATCAAGACAGCTCGTCACATACCATGAAAAGTGCCTCAAGAGAAAGAAGGGCGGAACTCCTTTCCCCTCACAAAGAGGCCGCTACACATGCTCCAGCCTATCACAAGGCGAAGGAGATGTTTCACGAGCTAGAATTGCTCAACCTAAAGCATGATTTCCCAAAGAAGGCCTACATTCGACCCTAGGGGCCGTCTACCAAGGGCTAAGCTTGATCCGATTCATGTCCCTCGATTGAGGATATCTACATCGACGCTCTCCATGAGGTAGAACTCGTAAGAAAGGATCACTCTCGCTTAGCATTAACGGAAATCATCCATTACGGAGTGGCTATTGTCCCAAAAGGCTTCCAAACCACTAAGACGAAGTAGACAAAGTGTATAATGACACGTAAGGGGATGATTGGCCCTTCCTGACATCGACAAGCAAGGCTCCTCGCATAATCGAGGAGAGGGTCAAGGAGACTATGCGGAGAACAGAGCACGGGTGCCGCATGAATGGGTTAATCTACCTCGGTGTAGATTTTACAACTTCTCCTTTGGGTAATGCACTCCAAGGTCAAAGAAGCAGCTAAAAGGCAAAGTCCGGAAGGTGAGCCTAGCACCATTCAGAGGAAGCCCCGAAAGTCCTCTTCCTTCGTGAGCCTCGAACAAGTAATAACCCTGGATTCGCCAGAGAAGGAATTGACAGAGGATAGTCCTATACGCCCATCCACCCAGGATGTCGGCATTGCTACAACTACAGAGGTCCCTTCTATCCCCCTTCTTCTTCTCTTCCTCCCCTCCTCGTATATCGGCAACCACTCCTTTGGTTGTGTCTTCTCCCCTTCTTCTCTACTCTCTCCCCGCTCTTCGTCCATCTTCTCCTCTCTCGCTGATTTGTCTTCCTCCATTTCTTCCTCATTTCCGGCTCCCTTCCCTTCCCATGTCTTCTACACCTGCGGTTTCCTTCCTCCCGTGGGCATGTCTTCGGCTATTCTTTCAATGCCGCCGCCGCGTGTCTCCACGCTCTTCCCCTCTTCTACCGCTGTCGCTTCCTCCTCTCTCTCTCGGTCCTTCTTCAATAGGACCAGCTTGGATCTCTCAAGACTGAGCCAACCAAAGAGGAAAGTCCCCATCGCTCCGATGGACTTTTCACCATTCCGCTAAAGGAGCAAAGAAGCACAAGCCGGTTACACGCTTTCCAAGAGCGCCGCAGTGAGAGAGTTATGGAAATTGCCTACCCCGATCCCACCAAAGAGAAAGAAGATCTGTCTCCAAGCAGATTTCACAAAGCTGACCCAAGTCACAATGGGGACGCCCTCTCAAAGTCTCCTGGGGGAAGCTCTTTCCGCAGCTTGATGCACTCGCGAAAAGCTTCAGAAACAAAGGAAGAAAAGAGGCTATCAAGGAGCAGTAATAAATACCGCTTCAAGCCCTACGTAAGATGGGAAGTGCACCTCCCACAATCGCGCCGAGACTCCCGAGCTGCTCTGGGCCAGAGAAGATCAATGAATATTCAAAATCGGCGAGCAAGGTATGGTCAAGTTTTCATTGAGAAGCCAAATCCTTAAGGATAGTGAAAAGGTGATCGCCGAGTATATCGGGCTTTATACCGAACATCGAGAAGGCGAATAAGGAACTCCAAACATTAGCAAGTCCAAGATCGTAAGAGCTCGAAAACGCCGACTCCAACACGAGGCCTTCCAACAAATGTTCGACTGCTCACCAAGATTTGGTCAAGTTTGGAGTATTCGGTCATCCAAGGACCTCAACAAGACCATGTCCACTGGACTATCTGATAGATCAGCTCGAATTTGTGTTAGAGAAGATAGACAAGGTGAAGGAAGAGGCCCCTGGATGCGATGCATCAAATGGAGAAGATTGTTCTATCTATGACCTGTGGTTGCTCACTCCTTCCCTCACCTTGAGATCACCGACGATACTATCCGAATTTTCAAGGAGTTAGCTTCTCAAGGACAAATGTAAGTCACTTTCAACATCGAATCCATCAACAACCCCATCGGCTCAGAGACTTCATCGGTCCCTAATCGAGGCGGGTAAAGACTATTCCAAGGTCCCCGAAAAGCTCATTCGATGAGCGGAAACTTGCGGCAATCAATCGCTGAAAGGCACAAGGATCCATCACAAGATCAATTTGCGCCAATGATCAGCAAGTTCTTGGAATACCGCGCCGCTTCCACATCTCATCTCCCGATCAAGATCGTAAACAAAGACCCTTTTAGGCCACAGGATGATGATGATGAATAGCTTCTTCTTCTTCTTCTTCTCCTCTCTATTCTCCGACTTTCTCTTCGAAATATCATAAGTGTGTTGGCATGAACGATGACATCATCCATGTTGCATCATGGGATGATGTCATCCATCCAAGTTGTCAAAGTCAACATGACTTTTGGATATTTTGTAAATATCTTGTGAATAAGTGGTTGGCTCCATTTTGCCTTCTCTCTCCCTCACTTTCTATAAATACTAGAATACTTGTTGTATTCAAGGGGTGAACATTTTTCAGATAGAAATAGAGGTGAGGAGAGAAAGACTTTGAGCTTTCAGAATGTAAAAAACAATTAATACAATTATTCGACTTTGTGCTCAATAACCGTGTTATACATTAAGATCTTTCTTATGTTAGATCTCGTATGTGTTTAATTCTCGTTGATTCATATCTACTTTTCCGTCACTTGTTTATCAAGATTGCTTTGTTTATTTATGCAAGTAGGTTTGGCTCACATTACCAAACTAAAAGCATAGATCTTCGACCCTTCTCGCTTTGGAATTCATTTCTTTCTTCCTTCGGATCTGCTTCTTTCTCTTCTCCTTCTTTTATTCCTTTCTCTTCGCAGCCTAGAACACTCTACCGGGATGAGATCCCAACCCCGAAGGCAGTAATCTGTGAGACTTGATAGGTTCCTCGCTAGTAGAAGTAGCAATAAAGCCATTGCCTCAAAGAGGGGTATCTTTCTCCCATTTTTCATAATCATGCTTCCATAGCTATCCACTTGTTGTGGACCCACTTCTAAGGTTGTCATTCGTCCACCTCCTAAGATCATTATCCATCCATATCCTCCATCTAGCTCATCCATTACCACATCATCTCATCCACCTCACAGTGCTACTACATCCCATTGGATTTCAAATTATTCGACATCTCTTCTTCCCACCACTACACCTCCCATGATTGGCACCATTTCATCTAACATTCAATTCATCTCTTACACTTGTGTTGTTACTTACTTCACATGCTTGTACCATTCCTCGCAGGCCTCTCCAGCTTTGGTAGGTGATCTCCATATGATCACCTCATTACTTGAAGATGCACTCATGTTTTTGAGGTTCTTGTATGACTGTTGAGGGATCTATTACAAAAATGAACCTCATTATCACATTGGGCGCATCACTCTTCTTCCCCCTCTTTTTATATCATCCATCACACACTTTTATCAACATGCTCTTACATCTTCTCCTTACATAAATGTCAACATATCATTACTTTAATCTCTTATATTATCTACATCACATTACCATTTATACTACTTTATCACATTACATCATATACATACATTCTTATCATGATACCACTATGCTTCTCATTCACATATAATTTATCTTCAATTAACTACTTACCTATTATTTTCACATCACTTTGTATGTTTCCAATATTCAACAATCTTGATAATCATACAACATCTAGCAAAGAAAAGTACAAATGAAAAACATCACATCATATTGGCACACACATATGAGATCTAATATACGTCTATATATATAGTCAAAAATCATAGTTACACAAAACTACAATCGCTAGGGGGAAATCCCTCATGCATCACTACATCCATAGACATCACACATCATCCTCACTATCACTATATCCAATCACAATAGCTCTAGAACTAGATGCTTCACCGATCTACCTATGTTGCTGCTCATGGCCTCTATATCTCTTCACCTATCTCTATCTTATATCCACCTTGAGTGTGATTCGTGAAGTGGCCATGTAGCTCCACAAATCTAGAAAATACATCTTGAGTTACAACTACTCCTCTTATGGCTTTTCTAGCTTGCTCAATCTCTGCATGAGCCTCATCATGCTCACTCAATAACATGGTACACATGGCTGGTGTTATAGCCACCAGATTAAACAAATGGGCATGCTCACCCAGTAATCACATCCACTCACTCTAGAATACCACCTCCCATAAACACATATAGCAGCACATTTCACGTCAACATGTGTATCGATGAATAAAAAGTCAACAACCAATATGCATCACCGGAAACCATATAACACCAATTTAGTTACTACACGCATTTACTAATCCAGTAGCTATGTAGTCACTAACAAATAGTAGTAAACAATACTTACACTATGTTAGTGCCACTCCTAGGCCATCTCCATAGGGGTGGGTACTTGCCCTCTATTCCTCCAATTTTCATCCCACCGACTACATCTACCACTACAGGAAATATTAACACCCATCGATGTTCTTCCCACCACTCACTATAGGCCTAGGTACACCCCACATCATAAACTTGTATCAGCTTTATGCCTGCATCTACCTCATCTAGACCAGGATGCACTAAATCTGCTCACGTAGGACATGTCCTCTCTCTTGGACGCCTCAATGCTCTAGTAGCTCTCACCCATACATATGGCTTTGGGGAGCATCTTGATCCATACCAAACTCTCTAAATACACACTCGCATGGAATAACTTTTTCACCTCTAGAAATCAATCTTCTAGTCATATGGTGTGTTAAGTGTGTAAAGAAACTCTACACCATCCTCCAACCAACCACCATAGTCTTTATATGGTCTTCATTTGAAGGCCCCTAGACCCATCCGATTGATCATCGACCTATAGGTATTTGTCTCCATCCTCCTTCTACGGGTGCCTACCAACCTCACTACAAAAATCTTGGGCCTCGCCCAATCGGTCTATATGGCCCACTGAATGTCATTAATAGCACAATGTGCTCATATACCAATACATTTAACAAAGTGGTGACTCTTATTCCACCTATATGATCCTCCTGTGTGAATTTATACAAATATCAATACAAGTGGGCCAATATACATCGCACTCAGAATATCTCATCCCATACTCCTCTATACAGTGATAAATATTGTGCATCTTATATAGCATAACCACTCCAAAGCACCCTCTACCACCACTGATGATGCTAGAATCACTTGGATGAACTTCCAAAACTGTAGAATACCGTATATCAATATAGCATCTAGAATGATATGGGTCGCTATTTGTAATCATGTCCCAGTAAAATACTACCTCACACCCTTCATTTTTCTCTGGTCATCACTTGAACTCTCTCTCCCATAGTAGGCAACCGTATATCCGATAAACATCCTTCGTGGTCACCGACATATCCACAGTAGGATACTAAAAAGTACAAGTATTGACACACCATTTCTCACATAGTGCGGTCTCCATAGGCATATTATGGGGAATCTCCTCCAATCTAGCTATGTCTCGCAAGCCACCACATCCAAAGATATCCCACTCAAAGATCGATAACCCTAAAGTAAAAAAGTTCTCAAATTATGAACCCCCGTGAAACTCTCTCAATTTTATATCCCTCACAACACATCAAAGCCACAAAATTATTCTATTAGCATCTCATATATACTAGACTAACTCATCATAGCACAACACTATTTAAAATTTACACATTTTATAGAACAACATAAAAATGCCTACTCTAGGACGTCGGTGCCCAAGAGCAGTCATGAGCACCCAAAATAGGTCACCAACACCGGGACTAGGCACTAATGTCCCCAAATATGGAAACACCCGACCACTCTTGCCTGTGTCGAAACGACAAAAATACAATAATGCAATTTTTCCAAAATCGGCCAAAACGAGCATATTTCACACAATTTTCTAAAAATAATCATACATACTAACTCATCAGTTGTCTATGAATTTATGAAAGCCACTACTCTCTCAAACATATTCAAACTCGCTGCTCTAACACATGGCATTCTCATAACTCGAGCTCTTACTTTCACTCAAACATGGTACAAATAAATTCACTATTCACTTTTTAATATTATTATATATAGTAATTCCACTTTTCCACACATGATAGTTACTATTTACATTCACTTTTGCAACTACTACATGTTGCATTGTTTCACTCATATCTTAAGCCTCGTAACTCCATTTTTATCACCGTTTACGCCATACGGATCATATTTTCCTCTAGCACTATATTATACACATTACACAATGTTATATTCAAATTTGGACATATACTCCTCAATCTACCTACATTATTACAATCTCTTTTATGTTATCTCTTGTTCACTTTTATCTTTACTTTCGGCTTAGTTCTCATCTCTTCACCCATCACCCTTTCGCCGAAAGGGGGAATACAAGCAAGATCACCTAACGATCCCTCTCAAAGTTATTATATGATCAGTCGATACTCTTAACATGTTATTATGGAAATATCATCCTCTGATTCTATTCGAGAAAAGGAACAAAATATTATATACTATAACCAATACTCTCTACTATTCCAAATCTATTCCCCCAAATGACCTAATATGGGGGAAAACACCAAAAAACCTCTCCGTGAGTAATTTACTAAGTACATAATCCCAAATCAATATTTTACTATTGAAATCAAATCAATCAATTGGTACAACATAGCCCACTTTACTATCCCTCCTAGATGACATAACTTGGGAACTACATCACTTTACTATCTCTCCTAAATAACCTAAATTGGGAGTTACTTTACATTTCTATCACTTCTAAATGACCTAAAATGAAACCCATCTAGTTGATTCGTAAGTAGGGGTAAATTTTTAAACTACCCATGGACCCCTATAAGCACTATAATATTTTGACTCCACATATATTATCTATTTTAATGAAATTCAATGTAAAAAAACACATAAACACTACAAAATGAAATTGATAATAGAGTTCAGAGATCGCTACGTCTCTAGGTTCATACGAACCAATCCATTACACTTTTTAGTTATAAAATATAAAAACATATAATAAAGCTATGAATCTAGATGAGGATATCAATAAACACATTTGATCTAATAACCTCCAATGATAGTTTATAAATGGATTACGCCCATATGATATTTGTATAGGAATTTCACCCAATGATAGTTTTATAGGGATTCTACCCAATGATATTTAATAGGGATTATGCCCTAATGATCACATACCTATCTAATTACACATGAATCAAAACTAGATAAATAAATATGACCACCGATCTAGTTGGCTCAATATGAATCCAAGCCGAGAAAAATGTGAAGACAATATATCCTCCAATTCCACCGAGTAGCAAAGACTAGCACATAGGGACCATTGCGAAGTATGAATCTCTAATAATATTCCTTGGATGAGAGGCACACTTGAGGAAGACTCAATATGGATGCTAAACATTTACATGACTTCTGCATATTAGAATGATTTCAAAACTCCTCCCAATTAGGAAAACATTACCAACATTAGGAGCATGGGAAAATTTTGTGCATTTTCCCTTTTTACACCAAATGTTGATTTTTCCTTTAAGACCTCCAAATTTGATGATATATAAAAACTTATCCTTATAGTGCATGGACTGTTCTAGAACAATTTTGTTGACCAAATGGATTGAGCTCCCTTTTATAGATTGTCGAGATATGTTGGCATGGCAAAGTGAGGCATTAAGGTTGTTAAATAGGTGTTGGGATTTGATTCTTCCCACATACCCTCTTTCCACCATTTTAATCCTTTATTAAGGCTTCCTTTATATTTTTATAATGGATGCATTGCCACATAATCGTGGTATTTTAAAAAATAGCACCAGGATATAATATATCCACCAATTTATTTTTTAATACCACCCCACATGGATTCCTTCCTCGTATGGTTCGGTCGATCCATGGATTGGCTTAACCGCCCCCATGCGTCCACATGGGTCTCCACTTTATTCTTGGGTCGGTGACTTCTAATATCCCACATATGTGGGTAGACAATGTAATTAGGCCTTTTTAAAGGCTCAAACACCATAGATATATGTGGCATGCGCCACACAATATGCTTTATCCATTGTTTAATGCATACAATGCCCGAGTTATATGAAATGGGTGGTGGTTATGTTGTAATGTTATCTCAAGTGTGGCCAATATAGTATGCATTGTGGGCGGTGTATAACATAAGCCCCAAACCATATAATTAAAGGGCTAGCTCACCGAGCTAACTAAATATCTCACCCGATCATTATGTGAACTCGTCCTTTCATATGAATCCCATCAAGTTATGAATAAGTAGCTCATCCGAGTTGGCTCTGTGTAATGCACATAGTGGTGGTAGGCCATGTGGTGGCTTGAGGACCCACCATGTGGTGAAATATCAATCACAATGGAAAAGGCACCCTCCCTAAAAAGAGTGTGTTGAATCTAGCTGAGGGCCCCTTACCAAGAAAATCGGGGTCCACATGTCTAAATACGAGTGTCAAAGACCGGCATCACAAACAAACATCTTTATTTTTATCCTCTCGAATGCCCTATGCTTCCACCACATGTCACTGCTACATTGGTCAATTGAACATGTAGAGTTTGAGTGTTGACCAAAATTTGAACGTTTGTATCTTGACCATATAATGTATATTTTCTGCATTCTAGGTGCCAATAGAAATCTCGTTAAGTACTCTACCACTCTATCTAGTTTATGGAGATTTTGGAAACTCTTGAATGTCCCAAAATTTCATTTAAATCACTAGCACTATACAAATCAAGACATGCATGGGAATGGGAGCAATGAGATGTCATTACCTTTCCTATACTACTCCTATATGGGTTCTTTAATACATAATAACACAGAACTAAATTTTTCTCTATCCATCTGCATTGGTTGGACCTTTTGGGGATGTAATTATGGATGGAGAGTAAAACTAGACATCTCTCTGGAACACTCTTCCTATTGTGGCAAGATGCCCAAATCCTCCCCTTTATAAACAAAAGTAGGTTGGAAAATGATCACTCCCTACCTCTTCAATCTCCACCTGCAATAATTACAATCTCTAAAATCTAAAAATCATCTCAATGTTTCTCCAAGTTCTCCTTAGAATGGTTTTCTATCTCTATTTCTGCCACATGGTTTGACAAATTGATCCATGGTTTGCCACGCTAGAATTTTCTACATTCTATATGCACTTTATAACATGGATGCTCTGTACTTTATACATGTATGTTCCTTACTTCCTTTACACTACTTAAATTTCATTCAAATAGCATAAAGGGGAAAATGTAGACACAAAATCACACACATATTACTATTTTACTATACCACCAAGTATGTTGTTATATGCATGGATATTAAGTAATAAAAGTATTCACTAATTACACATTCCTTTGTTCATCCACTTGATTTGGTTGTTTTTATTGTCTTTCTCTCTCACATCTATCATTTATGTACCCAGTTCTTGTAAGGTCATTGGGATCCCTGTCGGTGGTATTTTCATACATGTCATCATTTATCCTAGGACACCAACACCAATTCTAGACACTATCACCCTGCACTCCTATCCATTATGGGTGCTTATATCCTCTTTGTTCTTGTTTACATTTTTGAAATTTGTGGTCCACCTATTTTGTTTTCTTATACTTATCCCGAGGTCATATTTGGCATGTTGTTTCACTAGTATCGAAATTTAGACAAGAGTTTTATATATATACACAACATAAACTATATTACATTGGAAGGAAATTCTAAGGGGAAATCTCATCTACATACTATCGTTATCATCAAAGGGACTACATTTTTGGGATGCATACATTGCATAGGAAGGGGAAGTGTTGAATTCCATCTCACACATTTTTATTTTATCTATCCATAGCCTACTATCTTGGTGTCATTGGTGTGAGGGAAACCTAAGGACACTATTTCACACACAAACACAAAGAACTACATGGTGTCTGGAATGTAGTACAATGCTCGGTTATGAGTTCACTCTTCGGATGATCGTTGGGGTCATTCGACTTCAAATATTACATATTTCATTCCAATTTGATGTTTTTGTGAGCTTGTGTAGGTAGCTAGGGTTTTATTGCAGATGTTAGCTACCCTCGATGATTAAAATGTGAATAGTAGGTGATCAACAACAAATAAGTGTGAAACCCTAGCAACACAAAATAAATTGGATTCTAAGCATTTGTGTAGTCATCGGTGCCTAAATGTAGTCTCTAACACCTAAGCACCCTCACCCTAGCCTAGATACCTATGTCTAGCTCTTTCTCTAAGCTCCATAATCAATACTAAGCATTTCTAATTTTTTTCAACCTATTTATCAGTTTCTTCAGTTCAAATTTGTTCCAGGATAAGCATAAATCATATAAGTATCTTATCTCTCCTACTTTCTTACAAGGTTACATAATTAGAGCACTTAATATTTGTATTTTATCATATTAGTGACTCTAAAATTAGGTTTAATTATATATTTATTAAATCAACTATCAAAAGGGGCCCCAATGAACTTATGGTGAATTTCAACTTTAGATTTCGAGAAAAGCATGGGACAAAATTCCTATTCTTTTGAGACCAAATCCTCAAGGTGATTTTATTTATTTACTATAAGATTTGAATTCAGAGATAGATGTAATGATACAATTTATGGGTGTTATATAATTACCTAATGCATACCCAATAGCTATTAGGGATGAAATGTTAGGTTGTGGACCCTTTTTCATGTGATATCTGTTGTAAATTATACACTCAAAGTATTTTACACATTTCATATATTCTCGTTATTTGAGACTTTTTTTTGGAGTAACTGAAAAAATGTGATCTTTTCATGTATTAATTATATGGGTAGTATTTAACCCATAGGTTTATGGGTCAGTTTTTTGGCCCATGGTTTTGGTACCCATGGTATTGTAAAACTACATAAACAGTTACCTATTGATGTGCTTATAAATAGCTGGATATACAGTAGGGAAATATATGGGTGTGTGAATTCAAGTGTGAATTTGAGATAGTTTGTTAAGCATAAATCTAAAAAGATTTTTACATTGTGATTATGAAAAGACTTATATGAGAGTGGATTATACTCTTGTTGGATTGTAATAAAATCGGGAAATTGTTTCTTGGTGGATGTATCCCACATTGGGTGAACCATATTAAATCATGTCTTCTTGTTGTGTATTTTTGTTACTATATTTTCTAATCATAGATCTTGTTGCTGCGATTATGTGGGATTTATCTACATATATTTTTTTTTATCCCTAACATGAAAACTATTTGATACAACCTAGGAAGATAGCCCCTGGATTTCCTATGCCATTACTTACTGAATTACCTCAAGCTACTTAGCCTTATTTTGCTCCCATACCTGAGCTAAATTCCCCATCTACTGCCTCCACTTCCTATCCTTCCCAAAATCACAATTATGATTATGACCTTAGATCCCTAGTTAGGAAATTATCTAATGAAATTGTCTCTCTGAAGAGGCATCAAACTTAATCTTATGGAATTTACCCAATTTCTAACCAAGGAAAATCTTCAGGAAAAATTTTAATCAAGATCATCAATCACATAGAACCCAATATCCAAATTAGAGATATGTCCAAATCATCAAATTGATAGATTACAAGGAAAAAACCCACATCTCCCTTCAAACAGCTTTTTCTGCAAAGCCACGTCTTACCACCAACTTATGAAAAGAACTTGTTCCAATGCAAAATAATGTAGTACAAGAAGTAGAATGGTGTTTTCCATGCAAACAGCACATAACCGAGGCTAATTGTGTAACTAATTTACAAGTTCAAGCCTTTATGGCTCAAAATTCTTCCAATCAACATGAACCATTAATAGAAGCACCAAGTTCTAATGTTGAAGAAATATTGGAGGCCATCCAGAGCCTCGACTTTTTGTTTTTGGGTCGATGACTTTTTACAATTAACCAAGCTACAGATAACTTAATCAGGCCACAAATCCATGTGCATGATCACACAAGGTCAAAATGAAGGTAGTTTGAGATGGATACTCTGTTCCCTCCACCACTAAGTCTGCATCTTAGAGACAATCAATATGTATACTTAGGTGGAAATTCTACATCATCTTTTCATCCACGAAATACTCAAAAGTTGTAGAATAGACAATATTTGCATAATATAGAAACTATATATAAAAATATAGGTCTATAAAATATGTAAATTCCTCCAATCAAAGATCCATTGTATATGGTGCAAACAAGAAAGGAGAATGCCACACCTCTAATGCAAAAATCCATGGGTATCCCCTTGAATATTGTTGATCAGATGAAAAATATAAATTTGAATGTGACAATGTGGTATGCCCTATCTATTCCATCTTAGAGGGGTATCTTACATGAAGCTCTAAAGTAACTTCCCCATTATAAACTAGCTATGTAAATAATGCATTTTTTGGTCAACCTGTATTAATTAAAGGAGGAACAAGTAATCAAGGCTAAAAAAAACCCACCCTTTTACATTTCCTTAATTGCAGGTAAAAACCTAGTGTAGAATTGCTTGATTAACTCAAGTTCTAGCACCTTTGTAATGCCTAAGAAATTTTTTGATATTCTATGCCTTGAGTGCAATCATTTTTCTAAAGGTTTCCTACAACTTGATATAATTTTGAAATTTTTAGAATTGATCAAAGATCTTGAGTTAACCCTTTATGTTTTTCTAATTCTAACTATAATTCAAGATCTTTTAGTTATTGACCTTCCTCCTTTATTCGTTAATTGTCTATTAAGATATTTTATAGCCAAGGTGGGTGGTTATTTATCATCAAATTTGTCTCACAGGCTCCTTAGGACTATATATGGTACTAGATTCACCATCAAAGTTGACCCAATCTATCTTTACCATGTTAAGTCTTATGACCCTAATCCTCTCCAATCTAATTGCATGATACATGAAGATGAAGAGTATGAGTCAATTTCAATACAACAATCCACTCCTCCTAGTTTAGTTCTCAACTTTTTCGTTAAATGAATGGGCCAAAGAACATTATGATTTGACCCTAATGACACAAATGTGGAAACTAGTCTAGGCACTTACTGCATTCACAAAGATAATTTTACTACCCCATACCACACAAAGAAGAAAATCATGCTTCTTGGTTATAGAAAATATTCTTTAATGGTTCTAAAAGTAGAAATGTAGTTGGGGCAGATGTATTTTTATTTCTCCAATGGATGAGAAATTATTATTTTCTCATAAACTATATTTCACGTGTTTAAATAATGTAGCAAAATATGAGGCATTGGTTCATAGTCTATGAATTGTAGAAAAGAGACAAATCAAGGCCTTGCATATTTTGGGGGATATAGAATTGGTCATCCAACAAGTCAAAAGGAAATGTATTGGTAATAATAAGCTTCTGAAATCTTATAGGCATCAAGTTTGGGATATTTTGGAAGGTTTTAATGTTGTCAACCTTTAAGTGATGTCAAGGAAGATAAACAAATAATATAACTAGACGACGGCTATTGGATCACGTTATCTCTAGCTAAAACTATAATGTAAGGTAGTAAACAACATGTTAAGATGATTATAAGACCATCAATTCCAGATAATGAAGTCAGCTAGAAAATATTTGATAGTGATGAACAAATTGTTCAATTTATCCAAAATGAAGTTGAGTTCTCCTCAAAATTACAATCTGATTTACATGATGGCTATGGTGATCAAGTCATTCAGCTAAGGAAAAACAAATTTCCCAAAGGTTTGGTCACTCTTGAACACATTTTTAGTCCTGATGATGAATTCAAAGGATAAGAAAATAATATAATGATAAAATAAGAGGACTTCCAACCAGTCACTATTACACAAGATAACAATTTATTACTTGGAAAAGTATGTGATGAAGCTAAAAAGCAAGCTTTTATCTCCTTATGTCAAAAATATGATGTCATATTCTCATGGAATTATGAATATCTTAAGGGTTTTGACCCCAAAATTTCTCAACACACTATAGATCTTGATCCCAGTGCCAAGCCAACCAGATAGAAGCAAAGGCCTGTCAATCCCAAAGTTTATCCCCTCATGAGAAAAGAGTTAACAAATCTTATTGAGGTAAAAATTATATTCCCCATTAATTAATCCTCTTGGGTGGCTAGCTTGATCCCTATTAGGAAGAAAAATGGAGAAATTAGGCTATGTGTGGATTTTAGGGACTTGAACAAGGCCTCATTAAAGGATCATTATCCTTTTCCCTCTATGGAATTTTTTTATAGAGAGTAACAGGAGATGAAATATTTTCTATGTTTGATGGCTACTCAACAAGTGAAAAAAATTGAAACAGAATGTTCTCTGTTCTAAATAAAACATCATTTAGAACACACATTCCATGCCAATCAATCTCATAATAGATAACCATATGTAGCTGTAATGACTCGGTATACTACCGATCTCTCATTCCATGACTCAATTACCAACCGATCTCTCATATTTACTTAAAGTATAGAATACTTTATGTATACTACGTATACTTGTTTCTCCTTCCTATTCTAGTAACTTGAGTGATATCTTTAAATAACCTATCCGAATATTTTTACCAATATTCATCTGACATCACGTTACTTTAAACTAGGTTATATATGACAACGTAACTAGCAAAACTTGCAATACTTTGGCCAAATATTTTTAACCTACCATTCATGTTACTATTCCTAGAAGGCATACTCGTCATTCCAGAATACGTCCTTCACCTCACTCTTCGTTATCTAGAATGGTCTTTATTGACTATCATTAGTCCACTTTCCCAAGGTTTGACCCTAGCCCCGATTAGCAACATAATTTATTATAGGAAGACGCTCATGATGACTTAGGGTATATGGGCATACTCGGCTGACCTAAGTCATCTAAATGTGCCAAGGTACCTAATTCATAGAAAGCTACTACCTATCCCGAACATGCTACTAACTTGACCTAGAGAGAAACTAAGTTCAAGTCCAGATGTGTGTAGATCTAGATGAACAAATATGGAAGGGTGTTGCCACATGTCAATTGCAACACTGTATCCTTGAGAATTCCAGGGACTTCTCGAGGGTACAGTCCTGTAGTTGGCATGTGCCAACATCTGTTAGAACTGATTCATCAAGATGTACATACCCCCTTAGCGGTCATTAATCATAATTAAATTAGATTAGAAATTCATATTACAAAGCAACCATGCCTAACCCTAATTCCAACATTCCTTAAGTTCTTTATCCAACACTAGCCTGATTAGATATAGAGAAATTCATTAATTCATGTTTGCATTTGTTATTAGTTAACGTGGCATAACAAGTAGTTATCCCAAAAATAGGACAGCAAACATCAAATGTTTAATTCTTAATGCAACCTAGTTGTCCAAATCAAGTGTGTCATCCACTTAGATTCAGCTAGTGTTTACTTTATAAACAAAGTATAATGATTAATGATCATACCACTATTCCTTTTACCTTTCATTCCATGAGAGAGGAAGAGTCTTCCTCTTCATGGTTAGATGTTAGGTTTAACATAACCTTTTTATCATTCGTTACTTATATAGTTTAATTGTATGTCCAAAGCATATTTCATTATTAAACTATAGTTGTGTAATTAGAGAACGACATCCTTGCAATTTAACAAGTTCATTAATATAAGGGAGATTATACTATCTCCTTAATCCAACTCATTATCTTATAACAGCAATAGTATACATAGATATAAAGAATACCGCAAAGATATCACTATTATTTCCATCATACAAGTACAAAAGTATTCACATCACAAATTGTAGTCCAACACAAAACCTTTTAATTCATGATGATAAATATACATTTACAAGATTATGCATTTCAGACATTTTGCATGTCAATCAAAATTAAGATCTTAAAATAACATCACTTTTCTTTTTCATTACAACTTAAGAATGATTTGAAACTCTTTACATAAGAACCAAAATTAAATAAGCCAATGCATCGTAAAATTTTATGTCTTCTTTTTTTCACTTACGATGTCCATCTGCAAAAATTGCTAGCAAGATGGGTCGGGATTCAATGAAGTCATGCATGATAAGCACTAAGTATTAAAGTAAAGTGCATTCCACTAATTGTTCCATTAAAACAACTCTGCTTTAATGAAATAATTAATATATCATACATATAATCATAATTAATAACATCTATAAAATAAGTACAATTAAAGAGTCTGAATTCACTTTTAAGAAAATAACATAGCATATAATTTAATTGATTCTATCAATTACTTCTAAACAATCAACATGTCTTGTCATCCAAATGTTTCATAGTTCTATAAGAATAGAAATACACATTTATCTTTTCTAAGTAGTAAAAGAAGTTAATTTCAGCCTAGCTCATATTAGAATGCTTCATAATTCCATATAATAAGGAAGAAGAATCAATACATGTTATTCCCCAAACACTAATCATCAAAAAGACAAATACAGGTTTAGAACACATGAATCTACCTCACTTCAAAGATAAAAATATAAGGATTCAACATTAAGGCAAAGCATCTAACAAGAATCCCAAATCAATCCAAGAAGAATAGGAAATCAAAACAGTCTAACTAAAAGTCTTACTAACTTCTGCATGTTAGAAGATATAATTCAAGGATCTAAAACTAGACTTTCCACAAATCCAAGCTAGACTCAAATAGAATAACTCTCTTATCCAATCCATCCAAGAAGGGTTCATAATAAGATAGTGTGCAAAAAGAGACAACCTTCCAATATCAATCCAAATGGTGTGTGACTCAATCAAGCAAAATAGACAATCTAAGTATGTTAATATTTTCTTTCCACATACCAATTCAGCTAATCTATTTCCACATCATTACAACCAATGACTTATACAAAGTAGACCAAACAATCCACAAGAAATTTCCATCTCAGAAGAGAATCGAAAATAGAGAAGCTCAGTTAAATGAAATATCCAAACAACAAAAAAAGGATCCCAAATAGAAAAGGACCCAATCCATAATTCATTTCATTTATACTATGAAATGAATTCTCATTTATATTCTAAACTTATAATTCCTTAACTAGTTCCCAAAAGAGAAACACGAACCGAACGCATAGTTAAAGAAAGCACACTTCAAACTTTCCATTACAAATCTTACAAACTGGTTTACCTATTCCATTCATCAAACACAAGTTCAAATTCAGTTCACATAATGAAGTACACAGAAGAGATCATATTCATTTCTCTTTTTAAATCCAGAGATTCATTCAATGAGTCTAACAAGGAATAAAAATCCAAAAATAGTGTAAGATATACAAGGGTTAATACAACTCATGAACTCAAAAGACTGAAATCCCATTACAAGGCTTCAATAACTTAATGCAACAGAGTAAGTAGTTTGCAATCCCAAATAAGAACAATAATACAAAGCATTACGAGCAGGTGATACTGTATCATTTCATACAAAACTCAGTATACTAGGTTTAGATTCAACTTTCTAATAAAACCCAAGAAATCAAATAAAAATATCATAAGAGAGTAAGAAACCCCAACGACATTTAAGTCAAGAGATGTTCCAATCTTACTTCCAACTCGACTGAAAACAGAATCACCACAAGACTCTTAAGTTCCATCTAAATAGCTTGCAACAGGAAGGTATTCATTTCAACATTGTTCACAAGAAGGAAAATGCATACTGTATTCCCACAAACCTCTTAAACTATTAATGACCATTCCAATGAACTCTATATCAAACCAAACCCACAACAAGGTACAATTACAGTCAAATAATCCTTCAAACAAAATAGTCATGCTTTCACGAGACACGGGATTCCTCAGAGCAGAGAAGGAAAAGATATACTTCGTATTCACATGCCCTATCAAGTTCAAAGAAGGTTGTATAGTCTAAAAGACAGAAGTATTAAAACCATTCACACTCAAGAAGCTACACGAAGGAGATCACAAGGAGATTACCAGATCAACTTCAAACCGAAACTAATCTCTCAAGCCCTTATCAAGAAGATATTCCATAAATGAGTTCAAATCCTTTTCAAATCCATGAACATGAGTAAAACTCCAGCTCAGAGCATAAGTACAGAACAAAACTCAACAACTTGACTACAAGTTCAGCATTCGCAAGAACTAAAAATGAGTACAGTGTCGAATACGAAGATTCAACCAAAATTTTAGAACTACACCAAGTTCCATCTCAGCTCAGAACAAACATGAAGTTCCAAAACAAGCTCAATGAAACACAAGACTATAATAGAGATTCAAAACCATACAAGCAACAAATGCCAGTTCAGAATGACCAAGAAGCTCTACTACAAATTCAATGAAACACAGGCTCTAAATAATAGTTCAGAATGAAACATAAGGCAACGAATTCCAGTTCAGTCAACACTAGCCTTGAATACAAGTTATAGAGCTTCAAATACAAGTTCACATGAATATCACCATTAAACTAACACAGAGAAAGTTTCCTAAAAACTATCATTGCTAGCAATGGATTTGCATTCCAAAAACCACAGAGATTTCCTAAAACATGCAAGTAAATAACCAAACAAATCAAACAAACAATTATCTCATGAGAGCAGAGTTGTTTTAATGATTCATTTAGAAGAAAGAAAGAAATATTAATGGGTAGAGCCTATCATGCCTGATAGTGCCTCTGCCAATTCGAAGGAGACTTCAGCCAAGCCTCCAACCCTTTTTCTTCTCCACGATAGATCAACAACCAAACAATTTTTCTTCCAATGCCTCTTATACATTCCCTTGATCGAAAATAGACTAGAGAAACCAAAAATAGCCAAGAATAAGAATTCAAACTACTGGTTCAAAGAACCAAATAGCTCCATGCAGAGAAAAATTCGCGAGGCATGAAAAACCAAACAACCTCCCACAAATCCACCTCCCTTGTTTCCAAGATGGTTTGCACACAAAAACCAAGATCCATTAATGCCATAACTCCCAATTCTCTCACTTCTCTCTCCTTTCCACCACCTCCCAAAACTGGTGAATGCCATTTCCAAGTTAACATGCAATTTCATTTTTAGTGAAGCCTCCACTAGAGTTAACTAGCCCTTGCCAAACTGGTAGTACCTCCATGCATTTAAACCCAATCAAATCAAATAAAATCCATTGGAACTATCATCAGTAGTGCCATGCGACCCTAGGTCCCTTTTAAATAGTTTAGGATAGATGTCCCCAAAACTTAGGTTAGTCAAAAATCATTTCCTAAATAATTTCCTTAGGTCTAAAAACATTGCCATAGGTAATACCACCTTAGGTTAGATTAAATTCAAGCATTAGGTTAACATAGTCTAGTATTACCATAGTAATCTCCCCTTCCCATATTCATTTAGCACAAGAGATTAGGTTAGGTCACCCCCCCAACACAATAGAATAAGAAGCTTAGGTTAGATTACAACCCAATTAAATAGACATAGCTAGGAAGTAGGCGCTCTTACCTAGTTTAGGATACTGTTAGGGTAGTCCTTTAGTTTTAGGGTTCTGATCCCCTTCATAGTCTTGAAGTAGACTATTTTTTTTATGCCAATAATGTCCTGTAGAGGTCAATCCCAAAGATCCAAGCACAAACATACAACCGAATGAAGGTACTTCCACACAAGACCAAAGAATTTGCAAAATACAAAAGTTTAGTCCGTTATGCCTCTCAAACTACTGAATGTCAATTTATCATTCATTCCGATCAAGAGTTTTAAAACATTCCTTGGATCACTAAAATTGATCCAAGGATGAGTCTCATAAAGAAGATAAGTTTGCAACCCTCAAAACCAGATTGCAACTCACCTATAAGAAGTGAAAGTGGATTCTTGCAAGCCATATCATTTCATTCTAAAGAATCCCAGAGTAGAAATAATTTATCCATAACAAGCATGATTTTCAACAATCAAGGGAACACACCTCATTCAATAAAATCACATGCCAATGCTTGTAATGCAAAAGAGAATTATAATAGTTTGTCCAAGGTGTTACACTCTCACACTATTGAATGTGGTGCTGAAGAGGTTGATCACCATTATAAGTGAAAATATGCATAGGTGCATTGCTTCTTACAAACCTAGTAGATCAAAGCGATTTTGATCTCCTTCCACTCCATAAGATTATCTCTATGAATAACCCACCCGTGCATTGTTTTCCTGAGCATGACATATGCTAACATGTCTCTTCTCCTGACCTAGTCTATCCACTACACCTCTATGGCTTGTAAAAATATAGGAAAATCTTCTACTCCTCGTATACCAAGTCACTACACTACCTATCCATCAAACAGCGAAGTCCATTCTTGCATGCAACTACGCTTTTTACCTCTCCTCCTACTAGTTCATATATACCATGAGCCCAATTATCACAAGCAATAATCATAGTATCACTAATAGAGTGAGAATCCTCCCACTGTAGGATGCCTTCCTTTGATGGCTCATTGACCAATGGGTCTTGAATAGCACGCACATAGAATTTGTTTAAGTCCTCCTCACTTAGAGGCTTAACCTACGATGTAGACTTCCCATCTGTCAAAGGTATCACAACCCTTTCCTCTTTGTTCTCAAAGCTGATATACCCCTTATTGAATCTCAAATCAGCATTATTTGCATAACACCAAGGGCATCTAAGCAAGGCTAGAAAACTATCTTCTTCTACAAGTGCTAATACCTCAAAATCCCCAGTGAATTTGGCCCCTTGTATGGTTATAGATGCATCCTTTAAACACCTATAGGAGTGGCCTTAGTCCTATTTTTCATAAACAACACATTAGATGATGGCTATAATGGAGGTCTCCTCATTTGTACCTATGCATCTAAAGTAAGTACATTGACTTCAACACCTATACCAATCAAAGTATTTCTCAACAGCCATCCATCTACAATAGCATTCAGAGTGATCTCTTTATCATAGTCAATGCTATCAGGGGGAATATTTACATGTAGGATCTTCTGTTCATTCTCAATGTTTTCACGCAGAGTGTTCCCCTTCAACCAATTTCCTAATAATGGAATAATATTTTCTTGGTGAAGCATTTTACACACCTCTTTATGTCATCAATATCGAGGGGACTTTACAATAGAAAAGTGACATACGAGCATGAGAATCTACAAGTAGCCCTTCTTCGTACCCGACCTCCCGAGGTCATACCGAGATAACCAAAGTGGAAATGAAATATATGTGGGTATAAAAACATAGTTGTGAAATCTTATATCTTCAACACGCAATAATGGGATCTATGAGTCTAAGGTAAAGAAAGCTCTCCTAACCCGAGTTGGTGTAAAGGATCGTTCAGATATAATAGTTTCTCGAGAGGCTCCAATCAATTTCAAGCTCTACCAAGATCCTATCTATTGGCTATTAGATACGTGGAAAGTGACTGTAGGTGTTTCATGTATATTTCGGACAAGGTCATGGAAAATGGTAGTGAGAGGTGTAGTGGATTTGTAGGAAACTATGGGTGATTTTCTAGTCTAGCCTAGAAATATTAGTTGGATTGGCTTCTATGTTTAATGCATAAAATTTTTTATGATATCTAGCGGTAGTGGTGAGGATCTTGTTTCACTTGATTTCTTAGTTTTTTTGAGAAGTACTTGACGAACCAAATAAGGTAAAGGTGGTAAGAGGATACCCCGATTTGGGATGGTTGAAGGTTGTATGTGCACGTATATAAATTTTGAATCAAAGTGATTATGAGACCTTCCTTTTGGCTAGTAGGAGTTACCCGTATAAGAATCAAATCAACACCACCAAAAAGAGTTAAACAATATATGCAGTGGGGCTACCTAGCAAGTGCTAGATCCGGAAGTGCGATACTTCCTAAATGGCTGTCAATCCACTGTTTAAAACAATTCAATGCTAAAAATAAAGTAAATATTGTCCTACTATAGTTTAATATGATTTAGGCATCTCATACAAACACAATAGGCTAGATCTAATCTAACAGGCTAGGCTAGAAGGAGATCCAGGGAGGTAAAGTACTGTCATGGGTGCAAGTACAGGTCAGGGTATGATTCTAGACAAACTGGGTCAATAGGTAAGGTATTTTAGTATTCTATTCTAGGTCAAGGTAGGGAACACAAAGACTGATGTCATTCTCGAGGGAAACCAAAGAACCGTTAGGGAGAACCGATGGTGGTTAGGTCAGGGGCTGGTGGACTCACACAGTCTCAGGTTTTAAAGGTTTTTAGGAAAGGATGGAGTTGGTAGAAGGTGTTGGGTGATCACAGAGGGGGTGTAAATATGAGATAAGCCAATGAAATAGATTGGAGGAGAATACTTACTCTTCTATGAGGTACAGATCCGAAGAAGGATGAAGAAGTTTTGGTGTTAGGGAATGCTGGGTAGAAATTTTACTGTTGTGCCAATAAACCTAGTTGTCTTAGCTGATCACAAATTAATCCTTACTTTATTTGCCTGGCCCGAGAAGATCAAATTCGTGATAAGGAAATCCGATGCCGAAGGTTTAACCATGAATGATCAACAACCAACCCGTATTACAGAGCTATAAATGGGTCTAAATAGGCATTTGGTCCATCCTGGTATAACCGGCGTCGGTTTAGGGTGAACCGACGTTATTTTGGGGAGATATCTCAGGTTGTTCAAAAGGTTGCCTAGGAAGTTGTTCCACTCCTTGATAATGGTCTCTTCTTTTCTCGGGACGAAAAACTGACCTTAGGAGGCTTTAATGAGAGGTGAGGGGATGGGTGTAATGTTAGGTTTGTTTTGGGTACTGGCTTAGGGTTTAGGTTAATGGGTCAAATGATGGGGGTGGTTAGGTGAAGTGTATTTAATAAAGGTGATTTTATTAAATAGGTGTGTGAGGGTGGTGGATTAATTTAATGTAGATAATTAAATTAATATGTGTGTGGGTAAAAGGTCATTGACTTAATTAAAATAATTAAATTAATGTGTATGGAGGTAAATGGTGTTAATTTAATTAAAGTAATTAAATTAACATGTGTGGGGTGTAGGAGGTAGGTGATTATAGGGCTGCGGTAGGGGACCAAGGTAATTACGACACGATTTTGGTGTCAAATTTTTTCCCCTTCTTGTTGCATAGCTTGTATTGATAAGCAACGTGAACAAGAATAGAGTGTGGTTTGCCCCAAGTGGGAATGAGGGTGATCCCCCTCAAACCAGGAATTGATGAGGTGACAGGTGAATCGGTGAGGGGTTTGATAAAAGTAGGTGTGAAGAAGGATAGGTGAAAATGGGGAAAGGAATAAAGGGAAAATCGGGCATATAGGTAAACAGTAAATGGGCCAAGGTCAAAGGTAGTGGCAGTTGAACACACGCACATGTATAAACTGTGACATGGTACCATGTTGAAGAGCATGCAAACTCTACATCATCTAAGGTCGATAGGTTTATCCAAACAAGGGTGAAGTGAATCCAGTATCCAAGGTATATGATAAGGTTTGGAAGCATAGTGTAGGTTAGGTGCAGGAACATTTGGGTATGTTCCGGTACACCAAAGGTAGGGTCAAGATAAATGGTCACGGCAATAGGAAAGGTAAGGTCATTAGGTCAAACAACACAGGTAATAGTGCGACAAGGTATAGCGAGCACATTGGGTCAAAGGTCACATACGATTTTCTCGGGTCCATATAAATAGATCACAACATGGGTAAGGCCAAGGTAGGGGTAGAATAATAAAGCTTCAACAGCTAATGAGAGATGGGTGATGAAAGTGGAGGGCTAGAGGGGAAGGTAAAGTGGGCCAGGTAGGTGTAGCTGAGGTAAAATAAAGGGGAGGGAAGCAAAATTAGGCAAATGGGAGGGAAATGACTATCAGGTAATCGACATGAGTCGACGAACCGATGATGGTCAAGGGAAACCGATGGTAGTTGTGAGGGCACACGATCGCCGGTGGTCAAGGGTAAACCAACGTCGGTCGAGGTGGGCAGGGTATAAAAAGTGAAAAACCCGCGTTTGAAATTTCATTTGTGCATTTTGGAAAAGGAGAAAAGGACAGGAAGAGAGAGAAGAGGAAGAGGACAAAAGAGAGCATCAGAGAGCTTGGTTGGCGAGCCACGTAGGTGGGATTGGTTGAGTGGGAGGTGGGGCCAAGAGATCAGGTGGAGTAAGTTGATTGGTGTGGAGATTTGGTGGTGATTGGAGGATGGCGGAGGCCGGCGAGGGATCAAGAGGAGCGGCATGGAGGCCGGAGGTTCCACCACGATGGCGGAAGTGGGACCAAGTAAGATTTGAACCTTTTGTTGTTGATTTGGTTGTCAATTTGGTTTAAAATATAGGAAATGTTAAAAATGGGGGTTGGGGGGTAAAAATTTGGAAAATAAGGGAAAAAGAGAGGAATAGGGATAGAGAAGGGTAGAAGTTGGATTAAAATGGGGAAGAGAGATAATGAGGAGGTAAGGATGGAGGTGGGTGGGTAGAATGGTTAGAAGGGAAGAAAATAGTGTTAGGAAGTCAAGGCGGGTGACACGACAGTGACCGATGTCAGTCAGGATGAGGCCGATGTTAGTGGGTAGAGACCGGTATCGGCCACAAGAACGATGAGCAATGCCGTCAAGGAGGAGACCATGGTTGGTCCGGGGATAGCTCTGGGTTGGTTAGGCCGAAGGGTAAAGGGAGCTAGAAAAATGGAAGAGAGGAAGGGTAAGGTGTGAAAGAAGTTAGGTGAGAGGGGAAGGGTTTAGGGTGAAAAATTAGGGTAAGTGGGTAAGTGTGGAGGGTGGTTTCGGGTGAGTGTAAGGTTGAGTTTCGGGGGATGGGTTTTGGTAGATGTGGGTGAGGGTTAGGGTAGATAGGTAAGGTAGATGGGTTTTGGTTTGTTTGGGTGAGCAACAAGGCCAATGGGATGGGGGTGGGAAAAGAGATTAGGTCGGAAGTAGGGTAAAATAGGTAAGTTGGGAAAGGTATACTAACGCATTGTTTTGTGGGATGCAGCCCGAGACGAGCTATGGATGAGGGACCGAGAGCCGATGATATTAATAGAGCTGCATGGATAGGTGACCTTTAAGGACTGGAGTCACATCAATGATGCCGGCCTAATTGGGATCTACCATTATGGGTAGGTTATGAGAGAGTACAGTTTGATGGTCACACTCATCGAGAGATGGGATTCTGCGACCAACACCTTCCACTTGCTAACATGGGAGATGACCATCACCCTAGAGGATATATATAGGATATTAAGGCTACCAATTAGTGGAGACCAAGTTTACTCAGTGACATCCGAGGTCACGGTGAGGTGTATAGATGAGGTGTTTGGAGAGAGAGTAGGTGAGTTGCACTACCACAACACCAGCCTGAGTTACCGAGAGGTTTATGTTACCCATCCTGAGGAGATGAGGTTGATAGTGTTGATGATGGAGGAAATCAGTGCTACACATTTCTAGATTCAGAGGGTGGGAGGTTCCCATAGTCACTGATGGGTGTCCTTTGGGACATGATGATTGATCATACCAATTTTGCATGGGCACCAGCTTTCTTGGTGCAATTATATAGAGAGTTGTGGGCCTACGGGTGATTGCGGAGATATAGTTTGTGTTGCATTTTTCTTTTGCAATGTTGGGCTTATGAGCATATTGTGTGTGCGACTGATAGGCCTACCCTAGGTAGATGAATTTGAGTTGGGATTCATTCGAGTTGGCTGTAGGAGATGGGTGTCGAAGGGTGGTGGACAAAGAGCCCGGGCTACATACGACGTAGCGTATTATATGACATGCAGACCGGAGAGCTTGTCCAAAGTGTGAATATAGTTTGGAGACCCTATGTGACCTATCCCTCTTACAAAGGGATGTATGTAGAGCTAGAGGGACTACAATTATGAGAGGTGGATAGAGGGACGCCATGTCGGGAGCACGAGAGGATACATCGGTCGACCGAGTGAGGCTTGGTTTGGTTTAGTACAGATGTATTTATGAGATATTGTTTTATGGCTTGTTTTGAATGAGATATGGGTTTGTTAGGTTTATATGGATGGAAATTAGGTGAGTTAGGCATGATGGAGTTAGGTCGGTGTAGGCATGGATCGAGTTAGGTAATAGGCATGGATTGAGTCGGGTTGGTTAGGCATGGATTGAGTCAAGTAATAGGCATGGATCGAGTTAGGTAATAGGCATGGATTGAGTCAGTTATAAGCATGGATTGAGTCAGTTGTTTAGGCATGGATGGAGTAAGGTTATAGGCATGGATTGAGTCGAGGTTGTTAGGCATGGTTGTGTCATGTTATAGGCATGGATGAGTCGAGGGTAATAGGCATGGATTGATTCAGGGTTGTTAGGCATGGATTGAGTCGGAGTTATAGGCATGGTTGAGTCAAAGTTATAGGCATGAATGAGTCATTTCGGTATTATGGTAATAAATGGTAATATAAATGTATGCGATGGTATAAAATGTGGAAAATGTGGGTTATGTTATGAAAATGTGAACTAATATAAGTGGTAAAAGTTATGTGGTATATGGTCGAGGTTTTGATATGGGCGGGAAATCAGGAAAAGTGGGGAAAATGGTTTAGGGTAAAGAGTGGTGAGCTAACCTTCCAGGCCCCATGCCTTGGAATTTCTACCTACATAGTCCCATAGAAAAGGGACCTCGACTCGATGTAGTTCTCCCATAAGCTAGGGAAGGATATGAGAAGATAAAAGAAAAGGTAGTGAGGTTGATAGCTAGGTTGGGTTTGAGGTCATAGGTATGATTAGGTCAAGGTCAATTAGGTTAGGTGGAATATAGGTAGATAGGTATGGGTGATTTTAGGTTGATAGGTAGTGTTGATTCCAGGTCATAGGTATGATTAGGTCAAGGTTGATTAGGTTAGGTGGAATATAGGTAGATAGGTATGGGTGATTTTAGGCTAATTGAGGTGTGAGAAGAAAATCCCAAAAGATAAGTGTCGAGGGTCTAGTCCTATACAGGAAGATTAAAAGGTAATGAACAAGAGAAAAGATAAGAGGGGGAAAGAAAGCCACCTGATTAGAAAGGATCAAAACGTATGAAACACATCTACATATAGGCTAGTGAACGTAAGACCCTAAAGGCATTGCATGATTGATTACTCTAAAGGTGAAGAATAGTCACAAAATCACCAAATGTCATAGGTTGAGTAGGTCCCTTGAGGCATGAAGTGAAAAGACAATGGGTAAGGGTGAAGGTAATTGGGTCATAAAATGGGAAGTATAATGCCTTAGACAATAGAGTGAAGATCACAATAGGCAAGTCCATGACTTTTTTTTTTTTACTTTTAGATAGGTGATCGATGCGGGAATTCTATATGGGCTAAACATATGTCTCCTTGAGGTCTTCACAAATCTGATCGATGTGGGAAGCTTCTAAATTTTGATTTGTGAGAAATATAGTCCTCTTTTAGAGAGACTATATAGAGAGTTGTGAGCTTTTATAGTTGTCCGTCGAGGGAGCGATCTACTTATGGTGACAATGAAAGGTGGAAGATGTCCTATTGAGGGATTCATCTTTTATATTGGAAGTTTGACTCAAGGAGTTGATCCCTTATATTGGAAGATGTCCTTCGAGGGATCCATCTTTTTTTTGGCTTTTAAGTCATCAACAAGACTATAACGAAGCATTTGGTTCTTGTTGAGAAGGCAAGGGTGAATGACTATGGGATCTCATCTAAAAGAAGACAAAAAGTATCCATGAGAATCATGCCATGTGTAGAGTCGTGGTGCACATATTTAAGATAAGGAATAAGGGTGATGGGTAATCACATGATTCTTATTTATTCGTTGAAGATGAGGGGTGAAAAAGGTAAATGGTGCTCAGGGGACGAGCATGAACTAGATAAATAGTGATGTAGGACTAGAAGTAAAAATAGAATGGTCGAAGATGCAAGGCATTGAGGGGCTCAGGTTCGGGATTACCTTTAAGTGAAGACAAGCGATAAGCACCTGATCCATAGGCATGGGTTACAATGTATGGTCCAAGCCAATTAGGAGAAAATTTGCCTCGTTTACTTTTTTCTGCTTTGGTTACGTGTTGATTTTCCTTGAGGATGAGATCACCAACCTTGAAGGTGCGTTCATGGACACATTTATCATAGGCATGCTTAACTCATTTTTGGTAGATGTGGAGATGGTCGAGGGCATGAAGATGATGTTCATCCAATAACTCAAGTTGTGTTAAATGGTCTTGGCGAAATTCATCATCAGTAAGCATATATTGAAGAGAGATACGAAGAGACAGGATCTGGACTTCGAGAGGCAAAAAATCCTCGATACCATAGACCAGAGAAAATGGGGTAGCAGCAGTGGAAGTACGAATACTAGTACGGTATGCCCAAAGAGTGAAAGGAGTATGCCAATCCTTCCCAGTATCGTTAACCAATTTCATGAGAATTTTGTTTAGGGATTTGTTGGTGGATTTGGCTTGGCCATTGGTTTGTGGGTAATATGGTGAGGAGAAGCTAAGCTGGATACCGAAGGTATCGTAAAGTTTTTGTAGAGTTTTTTTTGAATTGTTTTCCATTATCAGTGATAAGGCAATGTGGGACACCGAAGTGACAAATAATGTGATGATTGATGAACTCACATATCTTCTCAGCTTTAGTGGAGATAAGGGGTACGAATTCAACCCATTTTGTGTAATATTCAGTAGCGGTGATGATCCATTGATGTCTTAGGGAAGAATGGGGATTGATCTCTCCGACAAGATCCAAACCCCATTGAGAGAAGGGCCAAAGGTCACGAGTGACTTGTAAGGCATGACTAGGTGTATGATGAAGATTGGCATGTTGTTGGCATTTTACACAACATTTAGTGTAATCACAACAATCATGATTGAGGGTTAGCCAATAATATCCTAGGTGAAGAATGCGCTTAGCAACAACAAGGCCACTGAAGTGACCTCCACATATGCCATCGTGAACTTCTTTAATGGTATAAGGGATTTTAGAGCTAGTGAGGCATCGTAAGAGAATACCATCAAAGCCTCATTTATAGAGAAGGCCACCCATGACGACATAACAAGAGGCCCTTTTAAGAAAGGTGTGTTTTCCATTACGTGTAAGATTAGTAGGCAATATAGAAAGGGAAAGGTACTCGTGAGCTACTTATACCAAAGGTCTTGTGTGGTTAGGGAGGCGAGTTCGGATGAAGTTAACACACCCAAATTTATAAGAAGGTCTCGTATGTGTTTCATGGTAACAAAGATGTCTGAATCATTAGGTGAAGTGGGTATTTGGGAAGCGAGGTAGGCCATGGTATCCATGAATTTATTGGTGGATCACAGGACGGTTTGAATTTTATAATGGTCAAAGGTAGTCAACATGATGTCGACGTAACATTTGTACTCTTGAAGTATTTCATTATGACACTGATAAATACCATTGACTTGGTTTACTACCAGTTGAG
Source organism: Taxus wallichiana var. yunnanensis (assembly GCA_018340775.1). Classification (NCBI taxonomy): domain Eukaryota; kingdom Viridiplantae; phylum Streptophyta; class Pinopsida; order Cupressales; family Taxaceae; genus Taxus; species Taxus wallichiana. Next base: position 58,972,498 of record CM031233.1, read on the forward strand.
AATCACCAAATATATTAATGGACTTAACATCTAAGGCATAGGTAGTCATGAGACCCAATACAAGTGCTTCATATTCAGCGATATTATTGGTGCATTCAAAGTTGAGTTTAAATGATAAGGGCATGGGTTCACCATCAAGAGGAATGAGGATAATGCCTACACCACCCCCATGCTAACATTTGGAACCATTGAAGAATAAGGTCATTTGGTAAGGGTCATCATCCAAAGAGAGGTTAGCAATGGATTCATCAGGGAAATCAAAATTTGAAGATTGATTCCCAGGAAGAGGTGCATCAGTGAGCTAGTCAACAATGGCTTGGCCCTTGATATATTTTTGGTGGATGAATTTGAGGTCTAGGTCAGCAAGAAGCATGAGCCAATGTGTGACACGTTGATTTTGGTAAGGTTTAGCATACATGAATTGCAAGGTGTCAGTGTTGGTCACAACATAGGTTTTTGGTTGAGTAGGTAATGGCGAAGTTTGGTAGCAATAAAAACTAAGGCTAAGCAAAGTTTTTCAGGGTGGGTATATCAAGTTTCGTAATCTAGAAGGGTATGGCTTATGTAATAAACCACCTGCTCCCTATGTTGTTCGTCATGATGAGTGAGCATAGCCCCTAAAGAGTGATCAGTAGCAGAAATGTATAGGTAGAAGGGTTGGTTATCTTTAGGTGGAATAAGTATGGGTGGTTGGAGAAGGTATTTTTAAGGCCTCAAAAGCATTTTGGAAGTCGTCATCCCATTTGAAAGAGACATGCTTTTTAAGGAGGTGATGAAATGGTTGACAATGGTCAGAGAGTTGGGAAATGAATCAATGAATAGATTGTAGTTTACCTTGCAAGCTACGAAGTTGTTTAAGGGTAGTGGGTGGAGGCATTTCCAAAATGGCCTTGACTTTAGCAGGGTCAACTTCTATACCACGTAAGGAAATGATAAATCCCAAGAAATTTCCTGAGAGAACCGCAAAGATGCACTTTTTAGGCTGAAGGTGGATGTAATATTTAATGAGGCGATCAAAGATGGTTTCGAGGATGGTGAGGTGATCAGCCTGACGCTTAGATTTAGCCAAGAGATAATCCATGTAATCTTCCAATATGTGATGCATGATATCATGGAAGATGTAGGTCATAGCATGCTGATATGTAGCACTAGTGTTTTTAAGGCCAAAAGGCATAACTCGATAGCGAAGGTCCCCCAAGGGGTAATGAATGCGGTTTTGTGTTGATCCTCTGGAGTGAGCAAGATTTGGTTATAACCCGAGAAACCATCCATAAGTGATAGCATCTCATGGCCAGCGGTAAGGTCAACCAACTGGTCAATACCAGGTAGAGGAAAATCATCTTTAGGGCAGGAAAGGTTAAGATCATGGAAATCGGTGCAAATGAAAATTCACATTGTCACCTTAGTGATAGGAACAATGTTAGAAACCCATTGGGGGTAATCGATGGGTAAGATGAAGGAAACTGAGAGAAGGTGTTGAATTTCTTCTTTGATAAGAAGAGCAATGTGAGGGTGCATTTTCCTCAAATTTTGTTTTACGGGTTTGGCACTAGGAATGGTTATAATATTGTGGACCACGATAGTGGGATCAATGTCAGGCATGTCAGCATAAGACTAAGCGAAGGCATGGCTATGACTTTTAAGAAAATAGCGAGGATTCTTGTTATGTAGCATCTAGAGATTGGCCAATCTTGAGAATGTGGGGGTCATCTTAAGTGTGGATGTTGACTTCAATAGTTGATTCATTCAACATTGTTTGTGTCTCAGAAGGTAACGACCGATGAATATAAGAGTCTTCAGCACCAAGGTAGGTGAGTATGGACTCATCATCCTGGCATTGAACGACATTAATAGGAGTATCATCCCCTATCATGTCAAGATACAAGAAAGGAAGAGAGGAAGGAGCCTCGTCATCACGGTGATAGGTCAGAGGCCCTAAGGAAATGGTATTTATGGAAAAAAAAGGTAGGAGGGATAGATTCAGGATCCATCGACTCTATTGGTGAAGGTGGTGAAGGTGGGGTAGGTGAAGAAGGTGGAGAGGGGTCAATGTCTTCAATGAGTTCAATATGGGGCTTTTTAGTAGGTAGTTTGGTAAAACCAATTCCACTACGATCATTGTGTTTACACATGGTACAAGAAACAATGGTGTGATGACCTTGTTTGTAAAGGCTAAAGCCAAAACCCTTCCAGGCACAGTGGTATAGGAAAGTGTGAGCAAAGCGGTGATTGGTAAGTGACTGAAGGTCAGCCAAAAAGGTCAAGTTTGTGATCTTTGGTTCGAGTGTGTAAGTGGAAATGTCAAGTCCCCCATAAGTAAGATGGGTACGGAGGTGGGGAGGACCATAAAGGAGACACTCGCCTATGTGGTGATCATAGTAAGGATGTTGGTGAAGGTTTCCATACTCTTGTGGAGTAAGGAATGTATTGACATTATATAGGTGATACTCCCCCATAGTGAGGCATTGAAAAACACCTTCTAGGGATCAGTGGTTGATATATTGGTGGCTAAAATGGAGGAAGTGTTAGAAGCTAGATCAATAGAGGTGTCGGTTAGTTAGGAAGCTAAGGTGTGACTGGTAGAAGCAACAAAAACTATGGGAATAGAAGATTTGGGTGAAGGTGAGGTTGTAACGGTGCTAGTGGATGGGGTCATGTGTGAAGAAGATGTAGGTAGGGAGGTAGACGCCTTAACAGTGTGTACAAGGACATCATTAGGCCGGTAAAGCATGTTGTAGGTTTTGAAAGGTGATGGGTCAGCTGGAATGGTATAGGAACATCCTTCATGTTCAAACTTTACACATTGGTGCAAAGTAGAAGGAACACAACCCATGGCATGAATCTAGGGTCTGCCGAGCAACAAATTATATTAAAACTCCCCTTCCAACACATAGAATAACTCGGGAACAGTACGGGGACCCACACAAACATGGAGGATGATAGTGCCCAGTGTAGAGGTGATAAGCGTCATTGGATGAATGTAACATAACTAGATTTTTATGCATGTAGTTGTTGGGTAAGCGCATTTGTTCAAATGCGTGAGAGGAGATGATTTTAATGCTAGCACCCCCATCGATCATAATGTTAACGCATATATTATCGATATGGATGGAGATGAAAAGTGTAGGATATGGGTCATCGATTTGGTGGGGGATAATCTCCTCCTCTGAGAAGCTAAGGGAGGCCGCTTAGTGCGCAAGGTGAGGTGAGGATGAAGGTGGTAATTTGGTGAGAGAGGCTACATTGTGGGGTGTGATGATGGAGGCTACGGGTGTGAGGTCATTAGGTAAAACCTCAATAGATTGAAGGACCTCCATTAGGGCTTAACGATGAGACTTCGAGGTTTGGATGAGGTCGTATAAGGACATTTTCAAGGGATATTGGTGTATTTGTTTGAGCACGGTGCGATGTTTGATGCCATTAGATATGGGGTATGTGGGGCCGTAGATAGTTATTGTAGGTATGGGTGCAGATGGTATGTTGGGTATAGGATTGGTTGGTGGGTTAGTTACTATTTCTTTTCCCTTCTTCGCACGTGTAGTGACGTGTACCATGTTGAGTTGGGGAAGCTATCAAATGGAGAAGGTGTAGGGTAAGTGGTATAATGACATGAAGGGAAAAAACCTACTGGAGGAGAAAAACCTTGTGAGGTTAGTTGGGCACAATGACATTTAGGTGGAGGTGTGGCAAGTCTCTCGATGTGAACCATGTTAATCTCAAATTTTGGGGGTGGCTCTATGAGCTGTGAGGGTGGAGGTTGTGGTATAGGTGTAGGAGGAAGATGTGAAGAAGGTGGTGAGGGTAAAATAGGTTCATCATCCAGGAGGTCATCATCATCAAAATTGGGGTCAAAAGGACATAATTGAATGAGGGTAGCCTTTAAACCCTTACAGTTCTCAACATGATTTCCTAGCACACAATGGTAAGTGCAAATTTTAGTATTGTCAAACCGTTCCAGTTTAGGTTTGAAAGGGTCATAAGGTCTAAGAGGAGGGAGGGTGATAGTGGAGCTTTCCAGTAGGTTAGCTAAGATGGTGGCGTATGATCCCACTAGTGGATCATAATGCAAAGTGAAAGTAGGTTCGATTGGAAGATTGGGTAGTTGTGGTGGTAGGTGAGGTGATGCAGTCTTGGATTTGGGTTGTGCTTGCTTTTGTGTAGGGGAAACAACAGAAAGAGGGGTAGGTTTAACCACCTCTTTGGAAATTAACGATTTCTGTGGTTTTTGGTGCTTTTTCTTAGGTAGAGGTGTAGGAGGAGCACGTGATGTAGATGGCAAGGAAGATGGTGGGAGGAACGAGTGACCCAAGGGGACAACTAAGGTGCAGCATTAGGTGTTGATTGAGGTCGAGAGGGAGGCACAAGTGAGGTGGAAGAAAATTTCATAGGTAGTGAAGGAGGTATAGAAGGTAATGGTGGTATAGGAGGCAAACAAGCTATAGATGGTGTTAAAGGACACAAGGTTTTCCTAGGTAGAGCTACGAGTTGCGGTGAGGGTGTCAAGGGAATTTTAGATTTACCCTTGGAGAGAGTATATTTTGTTAAGATAGAAGGGTGAGGTCCCAAGATGGATGGTAGGGGTGAAGGTGATAAAGGTATAGTTGGTGAGGTTGGTGTGTGTAGCTTAGAAGGTGGGGTTTTTTTAGGTTGAGGGATTGGTTCAATAGGTATATGGGAAGATGTGGTCAAGTGTATCCGGATAGGAGGATGTGCAAGGTTTGATGTGGGTGGGACCCCTAGAATAGTAGTGGGTTTAGATACAAGAGATGGTGTTGGAACACGTCTGCTAGCTTGAGGTAGAGAGGCGGGTATAGATGAGGATGATGTGATAGAATACATATTGAGAGTTATGTTCATGTGCATTTTTGGTTGTTAAAACATATTCAGATAGATGGTAGAAGTGTCAGTGGAAAATGATTGCATTTGGCTCAAGACCGGGAGTAAGAGATGGCCCCAAAGTAAATAGCTGTCAACATAATCTAAGCGGTCATCCAAACGTGAGAATGGCACTTTGTGGTAGATGTGGATGGAGCGAGTGGGTATTCTGTAAAATGTGTCTAAGAAATAGGGAGTTTTGGCTTCGGCCTCTATAGGTAAAAGAGTTGAAAGTAAGTTTGTATGATCTTGGGTAGCTGTTGGAGAATGGTCACCGAGTGGTAACAACAAATCTATTGGGTCCTGAATAGGTGAAGAAGATGATGGGTACTCCTCTGTGGGTGGAGGAGGTACAATTGGTAGTGGTCCACTAGGCAAGGAAGCTAAAGGGGAAATGATATTGGTGATAACGAGAGGCTCCTCCACAGGTGTACGGGGAGGTGAAGGGCTTTCCTCTATGGGTAGAGGAAAAGAAAAAGTAGGTTCTTGTGGGGGTAGAGGATTTCGGGTTAGGATTTCCTCGATGGAGGGGATAGGAGATATTTGGGAAATAGGTGGTAAGTCGGTAAAGATAACATATACCTCTCGTGTATTACTTTCGTTGTGAGAGGTATTATCAGTTTGATCATTAGATGGGGAATGATTAGGGAATGGTTTCTTTAAGATATGAAGGTCTTGATTGGCAGGTGCATTAGGGTTATCCAGGACTAACTCACCACTCTCGAGCATTCCTTGAACAATGTTTTTAAAGGTGATACAATTGTTATCACTGTGGCCATTTACACAGTGATAGTTACAGTAGTCATTTTCCTTGTACCAACTTGGTATAGGGCGAGAGGGGTCAAAACCAGTATGTGGTTTGATAGGTGGAAGGGTGATGGCATTAGCTTTAATAAGATTTTCTAAAACAGATGAATATGGTTCCCCAATTGAGGTGTATTTCTTTTGTTCTCGTTTGAATTGGAATGCTTGGACTGGTGACAGATTGGATGAAGGTTTAGCATGATTGGATGGATGGGAAGGGCCAGCCTTAAGTACCACTATGTTGGTGGTTCCCTTGGCTTTGGAATAACTTGTCTGAGGTTTTGAGGAAGAGGAAGTATCATGTGTCTTAAACGAGGAGTTCTTGTTTCACAATTATATCTTCTTCTCTTCGATGGCACAAATTTCAAGCTTACGTGCCATGGTGAAAGCCTCATCGAATGTTTGAAAGGTTTGCACTTGTAAGGTAGGTGAGATATGTCTAGCACAAGCTCGCATGAAGAGCTCTATGAGTTCAGATTTTGGTAATTGAAAAGTGATTTGGTTGATTAGGCTACACCAACAAGTGACAAAATCTATGATAGATCCATCATCATATTAATGCATGGAATAAAGATCGGTCATGGTAACCTTCTTGACGACGTTAATCGAAAAGTGATCCAAGAAGGCTTGGGCTATTTGGTTGAATGAAAAGATGGAATGTCTAGGTAATCTACTATACCAGTCTAATGTTGGACCAGTCAGGGACATGGGGAAGGTTTGCAAAAGTAGAGCATCATCATGGTCAATTAAGTAACACCCATGTTTGAAAGATTGCAATTGTTGTTGCGGGTCTTCTTTACTGTTAAAGCGGTTAAAATTAGGCATCTCCCAGTATACGGGATATGGGTGAATGGGAATGGATGGGTGAATAGGCTCATTACAAATCTCTTCATAGGTGAGAGAATTGCGGGAGCCAAAAACAAATGCTTCTAATGTCTGCATCTTATCCATCATTAACTTGATAAATTCATTGTTAGGTTGTGAAAATTAGGTACCCCTTGGAGCGAAAGGAGGTTGTTGTGGGACATATGAAGAATAGGACATCCCAAAATATGGTGGTGTCAAATAAGGAGGTGGAAATTGAGAGACAGACATAGAGGGTATATGTCTAGACTGAATGACTGATGAAACAGGTGGCGGCTGGTAGTAGGTATGTGAGGGCGGGACACTCGTAGTGACCCTAGTAGAGATGGGAGGTAGAGATTAGGGAATAGAAAGAACAATGTTTTGAAATGGGGTAGAGGTTACCGACACCAAGGGTGGTAGTGTTGTGACTGGTATATATGAGACAATAGGTGTGGATGATGTTATGCTTTGGGTGGTGGATGAAGGTATGGTGGAAACTGCGGGCGTGGTGGAGGTGGCAAATGTGGTAGTCAAAGCTGGCATGGGACCTAGCTGTGACACAACTAGGGATAAAATGGGTGAGGTCACCATGGTAGGAGGTGGATTCAAGGTGGAAGCGACCATTATGGATGGAGAGAAGGACACGGGCATGTCATATATCAATTGACCGAGGCATCTCGAGTGGAGGCATGGGTGAGGTAGTGGCTCAAAGCAGTGGGATTATGATCTAGGAGTCATGCAAACTCCATGTCACCTATGGGAATGGTGATGGGTTGATTGGGGTCCATGGATGATGAGATGGAAGGTGGTGAAGGACTAGGTGATGAAGAGCTAGGTGGAAGTGGTAGTCGACTAGCGTGAAATGCGAGGCCATTCGCCTGACTACGGGTCAGCACCATGAGGGTAGGAACTGATTTGGCAAGACTGTATTATGTCTGACTAGCACAGAACACAACAGAACTAGGGAAATAGTCAATGGTAAGTGAATTAGGTCAGCTGGTGAACTGTAAAATAGCACAGGGTGACTGATGCCGGTTTGGGTAAATCGATGCGGTTATACTTAACCGGTGCCAGTTACCATGAGAAACTAACAGTTTGTTAAATGATGGTCCCAGACTAACAATTTTCACACAAGATGAGACGTAAGGTGACTGTGACTAAAGTAACAATGATATGAAAGGTGACAGGAGCCTTTTATAGCTCAGAAAGTGAAATAGGTGTCTTTTGGATGGGTATCCAAGAAGACTTTAGACCAACATCGGTTGGGTTAAACCGATGCCGGTTAAAGATAACTGTAGCTAGTTACTGTGAAATTGAGACAGAGAATAAGAAAAGTGGTTGTTATTTAAAATTTGGTGTTGAATCAAACCCAGAAGTCTGAGGATGATGTAGATGTGGTCCAGGCACACTCAGATGAAGTCAGAATACACCGACTATGATTGGGAGTGTGTAAGGAAAGACAAAAATGATGATCAAAATCTCTCACCTCAAAACATAAATCAAGTAGAACACTAAGAAAGAACGTTCCTAGAGTGCCTATTCTATTACGTTTGTTCGATTTCGCTATTTTGTGGGTGACTATTATGAATAAAACAATAGAATTTCTTGGTGAGGAAGGCTTCCTATGAAGAAAGAATTCTAGAGGGTGAGGTTTGAGAAATATTATGGTGGGGTGAGCTTCGCTCTGAAGTATGACTCGACAAAGTAGTGAGTGGGTTCCCACTGCACCGTGATCATGTGATAACCTACGGCTTCTTCAGGTAAGATGTTGTTTAAGAATGTATGCATTTTGAATTTTTGTGGTTTGGTAAGACTCGAGAGAAAGAGAAAAATATAGAAGTTCTTTTCTATGATTTGTTTGTCAACCATCGTTGGTCATGACTTCCGGTGTATAGGTTGCCCACAATTAAGGTGAGCTAATGCAACAAATTAGAATGGAATGCACTTGTTTTAAACCCAAATCAAAAATATGATATTCGATGAAAGAAATAGATGAACGAGAAGAGGGATGCTCTTTCACTAAGATGCAGAAAACAAGAATAAGAAGGTTTGTTTTAAATACACCAAAATAAATGTGTCTTTCGGAGCAAGTAGAAAGAAGAGAATGTTACCAAGGAGAAATTATTAATGTGAATGCTATTAGAAGGGAAACAAACACACAAATTTTCACCTAGGCATGAAGAAAGATGCGAGGGAACCTCGAAGCGGGTCCCATTGGGCATGCCAAAATGTTTCGCCTCATTTCTTAGTTTTTCTTAGAAGTACTTGACAAAACAGATAAGGTAAAGGTGGTAAGAGGAATACTTGATTTGGGATGGTTGAAGGTTGTATGTGCATGTATCTAAATTCTGAATCAAAGTGATTGTGATACCTTCCTTTTGGCTAGGAGGAACTACCTGTATAAGAATCAAAGCAAGACCACCAAAAAGAGTTAAACAATATATGCAGTGGACTGCCTAGCAAGTGCTAGATCCTGGAAGTGCGATACTTCCTAGATGGTTGTCAGTCCATTGTTTAAAACAATTCAATGCTGAAAATAAAGTAAATATTTTCCTACTGTAGTTTAATATGATTTAGGCATCTCATAAAAATGCAATAGGCTAGATCTAATCTAACAGGCTAGGCTAGAAGGAGATCCAGGGAGGTAAAGTATTGTCACGGGTGTAGGTACTAGGTTAGGGTATGATTCTGGACAAACTGGGTCAATAGGTAAGGTGTTTTAGTATTTTGTTATGGGTCAAGGTAGGGAACACAGAGACTGTGTCATTACGAGGGAAACTAGAAAGCGGTTAGGGAGAACCGATGGCGGTTAGCTCGGGGTAGTGGACTCACACGCTCGGGTTTTAAAGGTTTTTAGGCAAGGATGGAGTTGGTAGAAGGTGTTGGGTGATCACAAAGGGGGTGTAAATATGAGATAAGATAATGAAATAGATTAGAGGAGAATACTTACTCTTCTATGAGGTACAGATCCGAAGAAGGATGAAGAGGTTGCGGTGTTAGGGAATGTTTGGTAGAAATTTTATTGTTGTGCCAGTGAACCTGGTTGTCTTGGCTGATCACAAATCAATCCTTGCCTTTCTACTACATATAAAACTATCTTATGCTAAGCTAATTGTGTTGAGGATAACAATGGAGAAAAATGAAAGTATGAAGATCAAGTGATCTCTAAATCAGCAAGGAAGAAAGAATCCTTGAACTAAGAGGTGAGAATTCATGCAAAATCTAAACTGTTGAAACTTGTGGAAGAACTTTAAAACACACTTGAATAATAATTCGAGAGAGGAGAGGGCCCATTTGCTTGTAAACAAACTTGGTATTTATAGCATTTGGATTTACAGAGGGTAAGTTTGAATTGAACTCTTTTATTATAAACAAAGAGAAATTACTATTTAATGAGCAATTAAATTATAAATGCAAGCAAGAGTGGTTGAGGAATGTGATGCCACTTAATTTTTACATTGAAAAAAGTGTTAAAAAGTTTTGGAAAACATGCACAGGACCACCGCCCCGCACAGTGGCGATGGTTACTGAGACCGCCACCTTATCACGGGTGGCGATCCTGCAACTAAAGACCAAAATGCAAGAAAAGATTGAAACGAGGTCAGAACAAAGCATGCGAAGGCAGGATAAGGAATTTTAGGATGCAAATGTATACTCGGTGAGTTTTCTAGATTATGAACACCTTACGAAGGGATATGAATCATCATCGGGGTTTCTGTAACCTCTTTTCGGTAGTACATTACATACAATTTTTGGGTACGTACATATTGCCCCATCAGAGAAGTGTTTTAGCCATGAAGGGGCACAAAACGGTGGGTCCGAGTATGGTAGTCCCAAAAAGGAGAGTTAGAATTCATACCTAACATACCCATGTGTCATAATGTGCCATCCGATTCCCGCTATCTACAAAATGAAAAGAGGACTCAAGTGTAGATAGAAAAAGAAATTAAAAAAACACTAAATTAAAATGAAATGAGGACTTACCATTTGCGTGGGGATAAGAACTTACCTCCATCGGTGCTCCAACTCTACAAAAGAACATTCAAAACAAGTTATAACATTATATATATATATATATATATATATATATATATATATATATATATATATATATATATATATATAATGAGCTCATTTTCCTATTCATTTACGCGTGTTGATTTGGCAATTTTTGAGCTCTGGGACCCACGGTAACCGTTTTCGATGAGAGTATAGTCAAAACATTCATTGCAAGATCATGATCATGCCTCCGAGAGCAAGACATCGACCTGCAAAGTCTCAAGTTAGTTTTTCTCAATTCATTATTTTTAAACCTAAAATATAAAAATGTTGAAATCTTTTTCTTGGGGGGGTTATTTTTGAAAATCTTAGTGTTAAATGAGTCTCTAGGGGCGCCCATAGGGTAGGTTTTATTTCACTCAAAATGGTGTATTTTACTTGTTTTGGGCCTTTTAGGGCTGAATGGGTGCACACCGAATCGGCACAAGACCACTTGCCCTACACAGATCGGTGGTCACGAGACCGTCGCCCTGTGATGGTGGCGATCACAGACCACCGCCCTTAGATGGTGGCAATCACGGAAGTTCCACTCTACACGGGCGGTGATTACGGGACAGAAGGTGAAAATAGATGCCTTAATTAAATGTTTTTATTTTTGACATTTTCTTATGTTTATAATGAGCTTATTTATTGGACTATGTTGCTAACTTGCTCTTTTTCTATGTTTTGGGTGGATACGAAGGAGTACATTAGATGGAGTAGAGAGAGGGAGTGTGATTGGCTCTGGTAGTGTTGGACATGTTGACCTAGGAAGAGAGAGGCTTTGCAGAGGGCCGCTATTTTGATGATTCCATAGGTTCCTCATGTTGCTCCTACTAGTCACATATTGTGTGACTTGTTCTCATACTGGGATGCGAGACAAAACACTTTCTGGTTTTCGGTTTTACGGGTGAGTGGACCATCACCTGGAGGACATCTATCACATACTTTGGGGTTTCGATTCTTGGGAGACACTGTCTCTTAAGATGGTAGGATCCAAATCTTAGATGGTTCAATGGGCTACCTATATGGGAGATGTTGTTGTCTCCTTTGGCTTGAAGAAGGGGGTGAATTTCCAATCCATTGTTTCTTCTCCTATCCCTGTCATTCGCAAGGCTATTATGGGTATCTTGGCCTCACGGTTGATTGGGGATAAGGGAGGAGATACTCTATTATATTGTTGGGATCTTATTATTACATAGATTAAGGCACTGTGGCCATACTTATGCTTGGGAGTAGACATTCTTGGGACCACATACCATGACTTATATAGGGTGGTCAAAGCTACATGGGTAGTCCTCGATTCATCCCACTCTAGTTATGAGTTGGGTGTATGAACGCATCATCCCATACGAAAGGGGTGTACTAGCGAGAGGATCGGGGGGGCTGTTAGAGTAGTGAGGTGGACAGGGATGACAATACTTAGGGTGCCACATCAGCCGGTGGCTTCATTGACTACCTGCAAATATGGAATCCACTCCTTATCGAGGCTATGGCGGGAGCATGGGGAGAGGAGACACATACATTGATTTCTGCTCTACTATAGGTCAGTTGGTAGATAGGATAGAGAGGGTGGAGGTCTACCCATTTGATCGAGTCCCTCAGCAGTTTGGCCTCCCCTACGTTGATATGCTTCCTCCATTAGGGCCAGTATACAGGACTATTCATGAGGCCCAAGGAGGCCCTAGAGGAGATTAGGGTTGGACCACGGTTACTCCTAGAGTTCCTATCATAGTTAGGCAGGTGGTTCGGGCCCAAGGGGCAGCCAGTGCTCCTTGAGCACCTTTACTTCAGATCGGAGTCACTCCTACTTTTAGTGGGGGGGAGGATAATCCTATTGATTTGGACTCATACTCTGAGGATTTCACATGAGGGGAGATTGAGGAGGAGACGATGGGAGGTGAGACCGGTGGGACGGATGAGGAGGATGATAGTGATTCTGAGTGGCATGACACTCAGGATATCTTAAGGGCTGAGAGGGAGGAGGTGAGTGCAGAGAGGGTGAACCTGATCTCAGAGGAGTTTCCTTCTCAGGACTTAGTGTGAGATGATGAGTCTGAGCATGCGCGAGATCCTAGAGACCCTACCTAGATGCCTGGAGATCCAAGTGAGTTACTACTCTTTTCTTAACTTTGTTAGCTAGAAATGTTAGTTGATATTTCCTTTTGTTGTTTCGTTTGTTTTTGGTGATTTTCTAACTTGTTATTTCCCTTTTTTATTTGCAGCGACTGCTCAGGGATGGCGGGATTTGATTCACGGACTTGTGTGTGGAGACCCTACTACTCCCCTCGGAGATGACTTGGGCTCAACTTTTTGAGGACATTGGAGAGCCTTCAGCCCCACTTGCAGACATACTGATGTGTTTTCCCCTATCTAGAAGGTGACAAAGCTAGTGACCTCCCTTCATGCTAAGGTAGTTGGATAGGGATTGATGAGGTGGAGTCATTCTCGTAGTGAGACCACAGCTAGTGGCTGTGATCATGAGCACTCAGTTCATTCATAGTGTCATCATATCAAAAGTCCTTGGCACAATCGTGCACCCTCTAAGGGATTTGATAGGGATTGTGAGGCCATTTTGTCTTTTTGTAGTGATTCTGTTGGATGTTTATATGGGTTATTTTTGTATTTTTCGGGCTCTTTGAGTGTTTTGACCATGCCTAGTGCATGATGGCATTGTATGTAAAACACGATTCTTATATATATATATATATATATATATATCTTTTTGATCTAGATCTTCTTTGTATCTAGAATTTTGTGGTTTGTTTCCCATGTGTACACTAGATGTTTTTAGAATCTTTATTTTTATATGCTTTTTAGAATGTATGCAATGGATGACAAGTGATAACAAATGTTGAACATAATGTTTCTCTTTTATTTGTTTTTGTAATGCTGATACGTGATGATGAAAACATATTGTAGTACTGAACTTTTGGCTTCTTTGGGCAATGTTTGTTGCTTCTTCTTGTTTTGGAAAAATGTGATGAATATATAGTGATAATGAGATGAACTTTCCCCATTCCTAACTCCACGCAACTAGTAAGATGCAAGGGCTCAACACCAAGAGTTGGGAAGGGTGCAAATTGTATGAGTTTGAATGAATGGAAATGATGAGAGAAAGACAAGGTTTTGACAGTAAATCAAATTTAGACCTACATACTTACTCTTACTCGAAACTACTACATAGTTTAGAATGCAACTTACTTTCTAGTTTATCTAGACTTAGATCCATGGATGGAAACTTGGTTGACAAAATCTGGTTTTGAGGATTTGATCTCTTTGGAATTTGGATACTTAATTTCACTTAATGCACTTTGCTTTAAAATACTAATATTCATTAATTTGCATGAATGGACCCCCTACGCCCTGCCCCATGCTACTAGTAAGAAGTATGGGCTTACCACTAAAGGCAGGACATAGGTGAGTAAGGGCACTTCTTTCCTTTCTCAACCTCGCACCACCAGTAAGAGATGTGGGCTCATCACCGAAGGTTGGTGGGGCAAAGAAGTGTGTAAAAATAAAATATTCTATTTTGTTTAGTATTTTTATTTAATTTGACATTTCGATTTGTGATTTTGGAGTATCCTTGTTTCAAAGAGATGTAAGAAGGATATATGTGACACTAAGAAGCTTCTAGAATAGACCGTAGGTAAGAACAACTTAATGTAGTAGAAAAGAATGAGTATGATCAAGTATGCAGACCTTGGGATAGTTTTTTTCAAGACTTTGTCTCACAAATTGATGAAATGATTTTGAAACCATTTGATGATATTATGAAAATTGAAGAGATATGATTTGAATGATTTTTCCAATATTTTCATAAGCTTGTAATAAATTTCTTAAGAATAAGTTCCCTCACCACAAAATTTATGAAATGAGTAATGTAGTCACTTTTACACCCACTAAGAACAAGGGAACCTCATGCACATCGGCCTATCACCCAAAGAAAGGCGCCGGCGCTCACCCGAGGTGCATGAGAGGGAGCCAAGTCTCTCTTTTATGTGAGTCTAGTGGAAGGCATAGCTCATGACTCTGACTTAATTATTTAACAAACATGAAGGGCTATAGAGCTCAGGACGGTTTCTACACCCCTTCAGTCATAATAGAACCAAAGCGTGCAACAGAAATAATAGAACTAAGAGTTGTATATCTACTACTATACTTAACCATTTAAGCAAGATTCATGATTATATAAGAATAGAAGTGCAATAGTAATATGTAGAAAATACAGAGAGAGAGTCCTGATACATTTGTCATGGCAACCTTATCACATTCATTCATAGTGTTTACTTATAAAAGATTACAGAAGGTAGACCGTAGTCATGCACCATGTGTGGATCCATACATGTATTCTCACAAGACAAAAATTTCACTCCCCATTTCCCCATTACATCCTTACTTGAATTTCGTACCCATTTTCATCCCATAGTTCTCATAGTAATTTTGCAGAGCTCCGCTACCTCACTTGTGTCTCCTTCTTTGCCAAAAGCATGCATATAAATAGGCCTTTGAGATCTAACAAACTCCTCTGTAACCTCAGATCTGGCCCCAAGTGTCAAGGTGTGGGTCACCCCGGGTGCATGCCTCTCTGTGTCATGATTAACTTTTTAGATCTTTCTATCGCAAGGTATATTCCTTCCAGGACACCCTGTCGCCAAGCTGGAACCTTATCCAAATGAAACATGTTCTTCATGTGTTTTGTCCCAAAGGAAAAAATGGCTAAGTCCTGAATTTCTCTTCGCACAGTGCACGAGTCATGGGTTCTTCAAGATCCTTTTGAACTCTTCCTTCTACACCTACACCTATGCGCGTCCTTTGGTCATGCGCGCCTACACGCCCTTAATATTTGGAAGATAAATTAGGGGCCCAACATTACCCACCCCACACTTCACTTGTTCTCGCCCTTGGGAACCTTCTCAAAGAATACAGTACAAAAGAATGCAAGGCCTTGCCTTGGAAAAGAATGGGGGGAAAGAATAAAGAAAGGGGAAGAGAAAGAATAGGGGGAAAATTTCCTAAAGAAGGAGGAGGGGAAAGTTTTTCTAGAGGTCGGCCTCCAGTGTACTGCAAGCACCGACTTGACTTCCTTCTGTGCTTTAGTGTAAATGTCACCAACCAAGGTGCTCACCTCATCGTAAGTTATCCCCTCCCCCTATGTGGTAATGGTTTCCACCACAGTCTCCAGTTCTTTAGCGTGGTCTTCCAGGGCATCCATCTTCCTTGTGATGACCTTGTAGAGCTCTTTTAGCCGGGTTTTGATTGAGACTCACCGGTTCTCAATGGCTTCAAATTTATTTTCTACCTCAGCTATGATCCTTTCCCGCTCAACTCTATTTCCCTTATTCTTCTCTTTGAATTCCTTCAACTCTACCTCGTCACTAGCAAGTAGTATGCTTGTCATTTTGTCTTGTTTGCGCAGTGGTCATAAGTGACCCCTGCGGTTTGTGTAATTGTTCTTACATCGTCGAGCACCTTGTTGTATTTAGACATGAGCGCGATGACCTTAAACTTTTCTTCTTTCTCCAAGCACATCGCTACCTCTTATATCCGATTCTAATGCCGGGGTTGCCTCTCCATGGTGAGGACCCGAGTCAATTCCTCTAGGCACTCCGGGGAGGATCTATAATTTTGCACGTGAGGGTTAAGGTCCAGTGCTTTGTGATAATCGATTAGGAGATGAGTTGCACCTTCTTAGAAACTTCACGCACCACCCGGCCTTTTCCTCCTTAAGCTCCCTCCGTAGTTGAGCACTTTGATTAATTTCTCAAGCTTGAGATCCTTCGTTAGCTTCACCACTTCTTCCTTCCTCTTCTCCAACTAGTCCTCCAAGACTCTGACCCTGTCATTTCTACCAAAGAGCCTAACCTCAATTTCCATAGAGACTTTTTTCAGCATGTTGCACACTTGCTCATCTGATATTTGTTACGTGTTTACAATGGGGTTGTCCCCCTTTTCTTGATACTTCAATACTACTCCTTGGTTAATCTCAAATTTAGGCTCATCGAGGTGGGAGTCAAATGCCCAAGATAGCATTTTCTTCATTCGCGGATATCCTCCCTCAGGGTCAAAAGACTCCATGGCGGTGAGCTCCTTGGTGGGCACGATAATTTGGAAATGTGCATGCAAAACTTTGTTGGGGTCATCAATGTAACTCATCATTGTTCTTTCCCCTTCCGCACATGTACTTCTCGTGTGCACACCCTTGGGAACAGTTACCAAGAGATTTGGTCCTTTAGTGCTCCTTCCACTCTTCTCCCTCTGCTCCTTCTTGAACTCACCAAGCACGAGCTCTGCACTGCGCCCTAACTCTTCATTGAACAAGACATCAATTATCTTCGCTACCTCTCTTATTGCCTTCTCATCCACCTCCTCCTAAGTGAGCTTGGGCATATCTGGTTCCTTGGTACTAGCCCCTTCGCTCCCCTCTTTGCCGTGCACGCCTTCCTCCCTTCAAGTGCCTTTCCTTCTTACAAAGATGAAGGCATCATTTTCATTCTTAGCCTCCTCTCCTTCTGAGTCATGGATATTAATTGGCTCTTGATCCACCTGCGCAGCTCCTCCCCTTCATTTTCATCCCTTTCACCTACATAGGCGTTCAGGTCGTTTATATCTTCAGACCCTTGTTCCTTTGTTCCTTGTTCTTCTTATCTAGTAGAAAATTCTGGAGTGGGGGATGTTGTCTTTTCTTCATCTAAAGGTTCTTTGGGATGGTGGTTTCACAGTCTCCGAGGTATTTTCCTTGACCATTGTTATTCTCTTCTTCTAGACATAGGTACTCGGCCCATGATGCCTAACATCCTGCCTTCCCACCGCCCCTTGTTTTTCCTCTTCTTCTTCTTTCTCCTTACGCTTTAGCACTGGCTTCTTCCTTCCCATGGGGTCATCTGGGATGGATATTTCATTTTCTACATACGTGCCCTTCTCAAAATTTTACCTTATGCGCAGTTGACATCGATAAATGAGTGCTTTCAACAATCGAGTAAGGTCATCGGCCTTACTATGTGCACGTCCTACGACACGTATCTTTCAATGTATGTGTGCTTCCCTGGGTAGACCAACTTCTTTCTCATCTCTCTATGTTCATTGTCGAGGGTGGACAGGTTGAGTCTTAACTTCTTCGACTCCTTATATCTGTTTACCCCTGCCTGGAAGAATTGGGCAGTAAATGAGAAGGGAGTTTGCACCTGGGACTCCAACTACCATCCACCAAGATGAATCTACCAATGCAGAAATGTTGGTACACTGTGAACTCTACTTCTCCTTCAGTTTTCATGGGGAGTTGCTCTGGGATCCACCATTCTACCCCAAATGTGTTCCTAAGGCACATATACCATTTATCCAAATGTGCCTTGTGCACCCCCATCATTGACTCACAATTATACTTCTGGAACTCTGCGGGTGAAGGGTCTTCATCGGGGTACTCCCATACAAACTTATCCGATGCATCTGCACCCCAATTTCTAAGAACACAATGGTTAGTAAAATTTTCCCAAATAATATCTTTCCTCCATCCTCGCGTTGCTTATAATCTCGCCTACTATATATCTTGGGAGATATTGTACATGGTGCCTTCCGTGACCTTTCTATAGACATTCAACCAGGGCTTGCTCACCTGGGTCCACCTCTCTTGTCCATTTAGCTTGGAAACAAGATGTGTGGCCATTTTCATCACTGGATCGCTGATATTCACAATGTCATAGTACCTCGATCCCTTCTTATAATCCTAGGATGTGATGGTTTCCTTAATTACCTCCTCATCTTGGAGGTCATTTAGGATCGTGTCCCCTTTATAGCTTAGGCCTTTAAATTATGGGATTAATTTTGGGGTTATGCGCATCTTGTGCCCTACGAAGCAAAAGAAATATTTGTGCATGCACATCATTAACCATTGGTACAGGTGCTCGGGCTTCCCAAAGTAGGCAACTCAGTAAACCGGAGAAGCCTTGTCTTCTCCATTTTTACCTTGACTACATTGTTGTAAATCGACATCCCATCAGGTGTTCATTTGTTTGTGGGGTGCACCAGCTCTAATGCCATTTCCTTCGCAATTATACTTGACCGATGATTGTAATCAATTACGGTCATTTGTCTGATGTGGGACTCCCACTCTTGTCCTAGCAAAACCCCATCCAGGTATTGCATCTTTGAGTACCATTCCTCATTGGTATCCAAGGGGATTTCATCTTCTTTCTTCTTTCCTTTTCCTTACCCCTTTCCCTTTTTGGATTGTACTACAGGCTTATCAACTTGGTTTCGTGGCCGTCATTTTACCCTTTTCTTTCATTCCTTGGTTACCTCCAAGTTGTCTGAGAGTTTTCTTCACATGCCCCGTGCCCTAGGGTACAAACCCTAATTTCATATTTTCCTCTTTTGATCATAGAACTCTTTCCCAATGTTCCCCACACTCGTGAATCACTTCTGCTCTAGTTTGTAGATCAACCGGACCAATTGTGCGTGAGTTTTTGAGATTCTCCTTCACACAAGTTAGCTCTCAAAACCCTAGCTCTTGAAAGAAAATTGTTCTCCTTGTTTTCGCAAAGTAAAATAATGAACTTATCATCCTTGTATTTATAGCTTTTCCCACTTTTACGCATTAAAGGCTAGGCTACCTACCACCGTACGACAATATTTAATGTGGCATTTTCAAACAAACCTAACTTCAGCACTTTTCCTCACGTGCCCAATCCTTGCGTGAAACATTTTTCACTCGTGCCCAATCCTTCTTGCGAAATTTTTCCAACCTTCTGGCATGTAGACAATCCATCTTGATAGAAGAATTTTACACGCGTGTTACTAGCGCCAAAGGCACCTCTTCCATCCTCATGATTCTTTCTTTCGCCTACCTCATGTTTTTGTGCTTTTTCTCCTTTGTACGTGGATTTCCAATGGAACTTTATTTTGCCATCCATCAGCCTTCCTAATGCATCTTTTCAACAGGGTCAGTTCTAACAGTCTACCAACTCAATCTTCCTACAGAATAATTTCATGCCTCTCTTAATCACTTCACCCCACACTAAATCGATGCACGGTCCTCTACACAATCATAAGCTTAAAAAGTAATAAGGTTTCTAGTGCCCAAGGTGTAAAACAAGACAACAACGCAAAAGGGAAAAACAAGAAAGGAAAAGCATAAAAGGAAACTCTAAACTAACTGGTAGAACTACCTTATTTACAAACACCAAGAAGAATTATTTATAGTAGGGCTTCAGCCTACTCCCATTGAAGTGTCTAGGTAATTCTGTTCCATCCAAAGACTTCAGAATGGCACATGCTTGAATCAAGAATGTATGAAATTACATAAGGACCCAACCAATGCACCTTCAACTTTCCAAGATGGCGTAGAAATTTAGAATCATATAGCAATACCATCTGGCCAACCTCAAACTATTTTTTTTTAATGTGGCGGTCATGCCATGCCTTTGTTTAGCTTTTTCAGTTGTTTGGCTCCATCTTGCTAGTGAGCACCTTTCATCTAACTTTATTAATTCATCAATTCTTTCTTCCAGTGCTTGTTCATCATCCAACCCTCCCGTGCGCTATACGCAGCGATGGTAGCATAAATTCAACCAAAAAAATAGCCTCCACGCCAAACACTAGTTGAAATGGTGTGGCCTTGTTCAACCTTTTATATGTTGTTTTATATGCCCAAAGGACTACTGATACCTTGTCATCCCAATCCTTCCTACCCATGTCACATATCTTAGTTAATGTGTGACTAAGGATTTTTTGAATGCCTCTGCAGTCCCGTTTGCCTAAGGGTGATAAGGGGTAGTCTTGTGATGGGCTACGATGAATTCCATTAAGATAATCCTAATTGTTTCATTTAAAAAGTGAGTGCCCCTATCACTTGTTAAACTTAATGGGCACTCATACCTACTGATAATGTTCTCCCACAAAAATATAGCAGCCATGGTTGTGGTGTAATCCTTAGTGGGTGCAGCCTCTACCCACCTTGTCAGATAATCAGTATAGGTAATAATATACCATGAGTTAGTCCTTCGCACAGCTGGTGAGATTGGTCCAACGAAATCTATTGCCCACTTTTCAAAAGGTTCCACGTTGGTGATGGGGCGCAAGGGCATCTCATCCCTTTTTCTAGGTTTTCCAAGGCACAGTAGTGGTCACAGGCCTTGCAAAACTCAATACAATCTTGGTGAATCATCTCCCACCGTAGTCCAGTGATTAGGATCTTGTGCGTAGTTGCATTCCCTGCATAATGTCCTCTGGAAATCCCACCGTAGGCCTCTTCTATTATAGCTACACATTCATGTTCTAGTATACACTGGTACAAGACCTCATCATGGCCCATTTTATATAAATCCCCATTGATCAACATGAAGGGTGTTGCACGTATGGCTAACCTTTTCCTTTCCAAAGCATTCATCCCTTTGGGCACCACACCTTCCTTGAGAAAGATAGCAATGTCTTCTAGTTCTGAGGGCACGCGCCGTAATCTGAATAGTTGTGCATCTGGCATGGTTTCCTCGATACTCTACACATCCTCTCCTAAATCAATCCTTGATAAATGATCTAGCCCATAATTGTTCTTTCCCAATTTTACCACCACTTTGAATTCAAATTCTTGAAATAGAAGAACCCAATGACATATGCACCCTTGCAACACTACTTTTTTTACCAGATACTTCAAGGCCATATGGTCAGTGTAGAATATGAAAGGAGTTGCCAGCAGATATTGCCTAAATTTGTGGAGCGCGTAGATCATTGACAATGCCTTGCGCTCAGTCATTGTATAATTCTGTTTTGCTGGTGTCAACTTCCTACTTGTAAAACACAAAGGATGATCAACAATCCCCTCTCTTGGTTGAGCAAGAATGGATCCTATTGTTGTACCAAAGGCATCCACATGGACATGGAAAGGTTTATCCCATGATGGGAATCATAAGATAGGTGTGGTAATAAGTCTTTCTTTTAGAGTGTCAAATGCCCTCTGCTTCGCCTCTCCCCACTAACAGGAACTCTTGTGTCTGAGCAATATCTCCAAAGGCACGATGATCTTGGCATATCCCCTAATGAAATTTTGGTATTACCCAGTGTGTCCAAGAAATCCATGCATGGCACTTTGGCTAGTAAGCTCCCTAATCCCATAATAATTGTAACCTTCACGAGATCTACCAAGTAAGCTCTCTTTACATATGATATGCCCCAACAACATCCCAAAAGGAGTTGTAAAGATGCATTTCTTGATGTTGAGGGAGATCCTCAACTACCGAAATCTCTCAAACATCAACCTTAAGTTGTCACAATGGTCCTTTACTAATCCATACACTGTCCAATCATCCAAATATACTTAAAGGAACTTGTCAATGAAGTCCTTAAATGTTTGTACCACTATGCGCGAAAATACAGTGGGCACATTCTTCAGCCCAAAGGGCATGACTGTATATGCAAAGCTTCCCCACTTAGTGGTGAAAGTTGTCTTATCTTGGTCTTCCTTGGTAATCCTTACTTGGTGATATCCACGAATCCATCCATAAAGGAATAGATCTCGTGCCCAGCAACTCCTTCCAAAATCTCTTCAGTAAAGGGGGTGGGAAAAGGATCTATGATACAAACAATGTTTAATTCCCTGTAATCCACACATATCCTAATCTGCCCATCCTTCTTTATACTGATCACCATTGGACTTATCCATTTCTGATTCCTCCACAACCTCAATGATACCAGATGCTATCATCTTGTCTAGTTCTTCTTTAACCCTTACGTGCATGTTGGGATTCATCCTATAAGGCCTCTTCCTGACTGGGCACGCACCATCTTTCAACCTTATCCTCATTTCCCCCAATGAATGGTGGATGCATTTCAACTCATGGTATCCGCATGGGAATAAATCCTCAAATTCATGTAAGATATCGATGATCTTTGATACTTCCTTTTCTGACCTATAGTCCCCAATGATAGCCTCCTTGGGCTCCTTTTCGAGCCAATGTTAACTTGCTTGGTTTTGAGTGGTTCATGATACGCACGCACACATGCATCCACACTGTCCACTACTTAACGTGCCCCAACCGAAGAGTCGACATTCAGGATCTCTATCTCCTCTCCATCGATAAGGTATACCATCTTTCCTTTCTCCTTTTCAGCACACGTGCGCTCGAATTGTATGTCTTCTGGTTCTTCCTCTCTCGAACCACACTTCTAAACTAGGTCCACCAAGTAATTTTACTAACCTATCTTCCACCATGGCGTAATCCCCTAGAGTGAGGTGCTTGATAGTCTGCAACACCTCATCAACTAGTTGCTTAGTACTTCGGTACTCGAATGTGTGGACCAAGTCAGCCGTTAATTCCTACCAACTTCCTGTTTGGCGGCGTGTTTCAGAATGGATATACCATGCATGCACACAACCTTGTAGTGTCAAATATAGCTTATGCACCCAAAGAGAGGGTGGTAAGGCTTCCGTGCCTTCTCCCACCCTCTCACATGCCTGGATGTGGGAAGAGGTGGGTCCATTGCCACTGTAATTTCTAATAGCAGTGGGTATGTTGCTTTTTGAGAATCAGACAGTGAGCGCAATTTGAACTTCACGCCATTCCAACAAGTTCTCACTATGCGCAGCCCACCACCTTGTTGTTTTGCCTATCAAAACATAACCTAGCATACTTTGTTGCTTATCCTCCCTCCAGCAAGCTTCCATCTCTCTCAAAAAGACCTTATGGTATGCATCCCCATAATACTTTGTTATTGTCTTCCCTCCAGGTGCTAAACTATACGCGCTGTTGTTACCTTGGTTACTGATCCTTTCAGATGTCTCCCAATCAATTCATAAGTCCCATGCGCCCAATTATCACATGCTATACTAGTAGTATCACTGAAAAATTGAGCATTATCAAATTGGATGACTGCTTCGTAGGGTGGATGGTCTCTGGATCTCTTATGGAGCGCACATATATTCTGTCCAAGACTTCCTCCCCAAGGGGTTCAGTATAGGGGGTGGACTTCCCATCAACCAGTGGTATAACTACCCACTCTTCCTTGTTTTCAAAGCTTATGTACCCCTTGTTAAACCAGAGATCTGCATTATTCTTATAACACCACGGGCACCCAAGTAGAGCCAGGAAATTATCTCGCCTAAAGCAAGCACCAAGACTTCAAAATCCCCAGTGAACCTAGTCCCCTGAATTGTAATGGTTGAATCCTTCAAGACACCTATGGGCATCACCTTTTTTATTTAACATATACAACACATTCGAGGATGGTTGTAATGTAGGTCTTCCCATTTGATGTCAGGCATCCAGAGTAAGAACATTAACCTCCACACCTATGTCAATGAGGATGTTGCTAAGCAACCATCCATCCACTACTGTGTTCAGGGTAATCTCTTTGTCATAATCAAGGTTGTGAGGTGGGAGGTTTGCATGCAGGATCTACCTTTTGTGTTCTTCCCGACACGTGAAACCTTTTCTCTCAACCATGCCCCTAGCAAGGGAATAATATTCTCCTACCTCAGCAGTTTACACACCTCCTTAACCTCATCCAAGTCATCCCTTGGTGCTTCTACCGGTATCCTTTGTTCATCTTTTCTAGTCTCCTCTTTAAGAATTGGATCTCCCTTGTAAACTTTGAAGTACGTCCATGGTTTCCTGGTAGACTTCTTTCTTGTGAGCTAAGTTTGGATACTTTCCATGTACTACTTCTTCTCTTGAAACTAGAGGCCTCTGCCTAGGCACTTCTTTTGCACACGCAGATTCTACCCTCGTTGTTACCATAACAGCTCCAGCTTATGATTCTTGTATTACTCGCAAAAGCCATTGTGTGTCAGCCTTCTTAATACTCACCATGGTAGTGCCCTTATCCTTTCTAGCATCTTTGTTGACTCATATGTTCGTACAACTCTGGGCATTCTTTGTACTTATGTTTTTTTCCACACTAGGAGCATTGTAGAAGATCTAGACATTCACGCTTATAATGGTTTGTGGCTCCACAATTAAAACATGTCCCACGCGGGAACTCACTTCTTCCTCCATGGTTACCACGACCACAAAATCCTCCATGAAACCCTCTTCCACGCACATCTCCATCTCTGCACTCCTCATACCGACGTTCATCTCCTTTGGAACTACTAGCAATGCTAGTTTGGCACACACCAAGATCAATTGCCTCATGAATCTGGTCAATCAATCTACAATCCTTGGTGTCATGTGTGGTTGAGGTACATATTTTGCAATAACAAGATACATTTTTGTGGATCACACGCTACAACAGGGGAACCTACTTGCATCATGGTCCTCGTGACATATTTCACAGTTTACTGCCACGGTGCATACCACCTTCCGAGTACATATCCCACCATTATCCTTTGTGTGTCCTTCTACGTTACAATACATGCACCACATTCCTTCACGAATCTCTGGGACTGTGTTAGCAGACAATTTCTCCAATCTCTTAGCCATGGTAGAAATCTGAGCCTCTAGAAATGGGCTAACACCAATGTCAACACTACTAACTACTTCAGGGCGTAAAGCAACTTCAAACGCTTCGTATGTGTTCATGAACATTTTATGAGATAAGGCCCTTCTAAAGGGTGTGATCAACCCTCCGACAAACCACTAAGCATGTTGTGAAGGGTGGATATCATAAGATAGTTTAGAAAAAAGAGTTTTAAAGCACACATCATATTCTCACACGCTCTCTTCCATTCCCTGCTATATTTCTTTGAGAGAATTAATACTCTTCTGTTCAAACTCAGGTATGTGGAATTCTGCCAAGAATGCATTTCACAGCATGGTATAATCCACAACAGTTTGATGAGGGTCATACTTTCTATACCAACTATGCATGTGTCCTTGCAAGTTCATCGTAAATTTACTGGCCTTTCAATCCTCGGTCATGATTCCCTTCACGCGCCATAGCAGCTCACACTTATGCACATGCTCTGTGGCATCTTCTATTCCACTGTAATTTGGTAAGTGTAGAGACATCTTGAAAAATACTTGAGGAGGTGGCTGATACCCTTGCCCTCTCAATCCAATCCCTTGGTTTCCTCCAGTGTTTCCTCCTCCACCAGATCCACTAGATCCTAAGCCACCAGTTCCACTACTCCCACCTCCAAATCCTCCTATGTTATGTATGTGGCCTCGTGTTTGTCATACCGAGTGCTCCCATCATCCCACTAAATTACGTGCTGATAGTTTGTGAACTAGTACCACTCCCAGTCGTAGTTCCTCCACCACTTCCTAACACACTTCCAAAACCAGCCATATACGTGCCTTGTCCAAACATTCCACCAAATACCGGAATAGTGTGTGAAGCCATAGAAGTCCCAAACAAGAAATTATATGTTCTAGGTGCCGATCAGTTGCTTCCACTAATATCAAATGGATCAACTATACTCTTCCCTTGTTCAAACAAACCAAGTGCCAAGGTCTAGTCGCTAGGTGGGGTCAGATGCACACCAATGACTCTTCTCTCTCTATGCAATGGACTCTCATCAAAAGCCACAAGGTTTTCTCTTCTACTCTTACCAAGATGGGGTACCACACTGTTTGGGTTTGACATCCTCCGTGTGAACCTCAACTCCTTTCCACCATGTCTGGCTCCATAACCCACTTGTAATCCCACATCATCTATCAATCTCCTTTTCATGTGCTTTTTATACTTGAGCCGCCTCTCCCTCCTCCCTTTCCTGTTTAGTCGCCAAATCAGCCATCCTTCCCTAACTCCCGGCTTCCTCACCTAGTGCTCAATGTGGTTTATCCGACCATAGGGAATGCCTCTAAACCCATGGTTATCATCAAGATTTTGATCACTGGGAATAACACATAAAATGATCCCTGGGCTCTCACAGAACTCAAACTCAAGAACTTCTAGACAGAAATACATGGAAATGGCATATTCCAGAGCGCAGCTAGTCAAGACTCCCTTCCACCAATGATCAATAGACGGGTCCACATTAGATCAACATCTTGCAGGTGTAACACCCCAAACTATTGTTACTTTCTCCTGAGCATTCAAGTGTTGATATATGATTTCTTCCGTATAAGGACATGTTCCTTTGGTTTTGGGAAGTCATGCTTGATATGGATTATATCCTCTCTGCTCTTGAAGATCTTTGATTGAACCAGAATATGATTGGATGTTTTCATTTCTTTCATTCTTGCACTTGAGTTCAACCTGATTTCTGGATGAATTGTGGATTTATCCACCTTTATGACTCAGCCTTGGATCAGTTGCATTGATCCAAGGAATGTTTTAAGTTTATTCAGGATGAACAAATTTTATTGACCTTACGAAAGTTACAAGGTCTGATTGAGTTTTGAATGATCAATCCCAGAGTTTAACTCAGGCTGATCATGATAAATGGAATTTGGTTCCAGATATCGTAACATTAGGAAAGGCCTAGACCTTAAGCCAGGTAAGATGTTTATGTTTTATACTGAAAGCTAAATTTATTGATGCCAAATAGAATCCTTTATAGGAATGTTTTATCCAGTATGGACTCTAACACTGATTGGTCCTATTTTGGGGACCTAGACTAGATTCATTAAGGTTAATAGTCTTAACCTAAACTATAACCTATTGGTTAAAATAATTGCTAATCTAACCTAGCCCTAAACTATGAGCTTAATACTCAAGGGATAACTACACCTAGCGCTATGGAAGTGAGACTAATGTCTTATCCTATGATTTAACCTAAGTCACTAACCTATCTTAACTAATGCTAAGAAGGGAGGGGGACCTAAGAAGGGTCGCGAGTCATGGGCGGTGGTTTCCATGGCATTTAAGAGGGGGATAAGGTTGAAGGACTTGGAATGCTGTCAGGTTTGGCAGAGGATAAAAACTACTAATATAACCTGACGTGGCAGTATCACCAAGGATGGGAATGTTTGTTTGTTTTCTTGTGGTGATCACCAACTTTGGCGGTCGGTGGCAATGGAAAATAGGTGGGAGGATGGAAGTAAATGCAATTAATGAACTTTGGTTCCCAAGCGTGGATTGCTTGGGAAGGCATGCAAGTGGAATATTGTTTGGTTGTTTTGTTTTCCATGCATTCCATTTTTCACTCTGCTTGAGCACTGGTTCTTCAAACCAGCCGTCTACTCTGTGTTGCATGGAAACTTTGAGAGTTTCTAGCTTCCTTCTCTATCGGGGGAAGTATATAAGGCATGGAGGTAACAATATATTGTTGTTTAATCTTTCATGGAAGAAGAAGAGAAGGTGCGAGCACATACAAAGGTCTTCTTCAAATTTTTAAGTGACACTATCAGGCATGATAGGCCCTAACTTTTAAAAATATTGCTTTCTTTTAAATGCTTTCATTAGAACAACTCTGTTCAGATGATTTTGTACAGTTGGCTTGGCTGGTAGCAATGTATTGGTTTTCTTCTTTTCTTGTTGATTTAGGAATCCCTGGTTATACATAGACCCTGTTGAAATCTACTTCTTTTATCTTCTCTCCTTGCTGTGATTACAATATGGGTTCAACTTCTGTAGAAGTGTTTTCTGTGATTACAATATGGGTTCAACTTCTGTAGAAGTGTTTTTGTGATTACAGTATGGGTTTGACTTCTGTAGAAGTGTTTTATGTGATTACAGTATGGGTTCAACTTCTGTAGAAGTGTTGGCTATGATTACAATATGGGTTCGACTTCCGTATAAGTGTTTTATGTCTCTTTGTCTGACTGAGGTATTGAGTTTCCAAATTGTACCATGATAGATGTCGTGCTTGATGATTTCATGTTTGAAAAAAACCACGGAATGAACTGTTGTGTCAAATTTGGTTGGTTTATTTGATTGTTGCTTAGTTGTATGAGCTCTACTATTACTTGGCAGCTTCAGGTGAATATAAAGTTGGATTGTGGTGAAACTGTTAGTTCCTTCTATAAAGCTCGACTGGTTCAGTCGTATGAGTTGGAAATATGTCTGAATACTAAGCCTGTACCTTTAATAGAAAAGGGTCTGAAGGTAAAGCTCGACTGGTTAGTCGCATGAGTAGGAAATATGTTTGAATACTAAGCCTGTACCTTTGTTTGAAAAGGGTCTGGATGTTTCTATGATTATAGGTTCTGTAAGTAATGAAATATTTGGTGTAGCTGTTGTTTTCTTTACGATTTTTACTTGGATAATTGGAACACAGTTGTGACCAAGAGAAAACTTACTTTGATGAACTCTGTTCCCTAACAATTTGTGGGTGATCCTAGATCTGCATGAATGGAAATTAGGTTTTATTTGGATCAGGATTGTGGACTGATATTTGAACGTATATGTATTTCGTTTGTAACAATCTGTGGCTTTTGTTTAATGTGCAATTGCAAGACCCTAGGGATCTAAGGGAAACCTTTTAAACAGTTCTACCAGATTGGAGCTAATGGTAAACTTGGGTGTTGATTTTCTTGCCTTCTCTTCTTCCCTAATTGAATTCAAGATTGATTGTATATGCATTACTCCTGGAAAGTTGGTACAGTCCTGAACTTGTTTGGAATGGAGATCTGAATTCCTCTGTTTCTTTCTCTTAGTTGTAAAGTATATGTTGATATAGGATTTTGGAATACGAAAGTATTCTCTCCCTTTCTAGAAATTATGAATGCTTCCTTCTTTTGAATTTCTATATGAATTCCTTCAGCATGGGCATGAGATGAATAGACTATTAAAGTTACGTGGAGAGAGTGGTAAGCGTTGTATCTTGACAGAAGTCTCCTTTCCTTATCTTTAGCTATATTATTACTCTGTTTGAGTAATTCAGTTATCTACTTGTATAAAAGTAGTATTGTAGTAATAGTTGGTATACTTATCAATGTTTATGAAATTATACATAAAGTATAAAGGAAAATCCATCAGTTGAACTTGCTTGAGGCTATAATCTGTCTTTGTTTGAATTGTTTAAATGCAAATCTGTTGGTTACATGCGTTGGTAAGATTTCATTTCTTTAATGGAGTAATTATATTAGGATTGATACTGCCCTTGGTTTTCGGATGGCTAGGTATTTAAGATTCATTTTGTTTCTTCTTATTCTCTTGTGTAAGATGAATCATCCGAAAGGATTTAAGTTGAAATGGCAGCTATAATATGAGTTATGTTTTAAAGTCATATTAGAATGGTAGAAAGATAAATAGCGTGATTCATGTTTATGGATTTGATGAAATGATTTCATTTAAATAGGTTGTTTAATGGAAACAATTGGTGGAATGCAATTGTTTTAAGAATTAGTGCTTATCATGCTCACCACCGAACCGACTTGCCGGTAATTTTTGTAGATGGTCATCATAAGTGGTAAAGGCTTGCAGATCTGATATGATGCACATATAGCTTAATCTGGTTTTTATGATGAATTCCAACATGATTTCTCTAATTGTACTATAGGAAGAAAGTTATTCTTTTGCTAATGATTATTGTATCAAAATATGCCGAAGTGCATAAGTTGTAATTGTATGGCTTGGAAATAAATGAAATGGGGAATTGTTACTTACGTGGCGGCATTTTTATTTGTTGAATTGATCTTCTCATGTCTGAATGAAGGAGAGTGATTTTTATTATTATACGCCATGGGATCTAGATGGATTCCCTAAGTAAGCCCTGTAAAAATTATGTGACTGAATACTTCATGTTTGGCTAGTAATTCTTTTATTTTATGAATATGGCTAATTTGGAAATTAGTTCACTGCTTTTAGGGAAGTTGGGGTTGAACTATGCCCTAATAAGTAGCTATAACTGGATGAGTATTCTACTACTCCCTAATAATGTTCTAAGTCAACGCAATGCAATGGATGGATTAAAATCACCATGTCTTATTAGCAATAAGTCTGATATATTCAGTCTTCAGGGTTGATATGAACCCTTACGGGTTTAGTTAGCTTCCTTATGAGAGAACTTAGGGTTATTGCCCTATTATGAGGAAATAAGATTATTAGGAACCGGTGGACACCTTGACGAGGTCACAAATCTTATTAAACTTCTCTCTGTGAAATTGAACTTAATTACGTAAGGCAACTCAAAGGTGTGGAACCCAGGGTTGGGAAAGACTACCCAGTTAGGAGGGCCTTTAATTCAAATTCAACTCAACTTAAGTAACTTCTTGAAGTTATGTAAATATTTCCGAGGTAGTATTGTAGGATGTTGACACATGTCAACTGCAGGTTGTACCTTCGAGAAGATTAGGATCTTCTCGAGGATACAACAATGCAGGTGACATATGGCAACACCCTTTTGCATTGATCGTTAAGATTTACACCTAAAACTCGAACAAGATTTTCCTTTGGGACTGGTTAGGACCATAGACATGTTATGAGGCAGCCCTTTTAGACTCGGGGTACCTTGACACACTGGGTAACAGTGGGTGACCCAGTATGTCAGCTTACCCCTAGTCTTCAAGAGCATCCTTATAACGTGTGTTATGATATTAACCCGTTCCTAAGTGAAAACTTGGGACAGGGGAGACTGACAGAAGTCAGTATAAGACATTCTATATAACATCGGAGTGGGGTGAAGGACGTATTCTAGATTGATGAGTATGCCATCAAGGAATATGAGACATGAACAATATGTTTCAAATCTTTGGCCAAAGTATCGCAAGCTGCTGATTGCGTTGTCCTATGTCACCTAGTCTAAGGGACATGATGCCGATGAATGATGGTAACAATTATTTAGATAGGTTCCTTGGATGAGCATTCTGAAATCCCGGATTAGGGAAGAGAACCGCAAGAGTGAAGTGTTCAGATGAAAACACCAACTCTATGATACACATGAATAGATCGGTAGTTCACCGAGTCATGGAATGAATAGATCGGTGGTACACCGAGTCATTACAGCTGCATATGGTTATCTGTTATAAGAATGATTGTTATGATCTGTGAGTTCTAAATTATGTATTTAGAACTAGAAAACACTTATCAAAAAAAAATCTTGTTCTAATGTACTAAAATGAGGATGTTACAAAGAGGTTTTGATATGTTTCTTGGGTCCAAGGATATGATTTATAATGCCACCCCAATCTAGATGTATAAGCTAAGAGCCATTTGAATAACTCTACTAGGAAATAGCAGAAGAAGGTTTCGTACAACTCATGGTAAAGAGTGTCTTCCACCCATCTTCGCGTATCAAACCCAGATCTGGTACTAAATCTCTGAGTGAATTCATCCTCTGTGCTTTTAAACCAATCTTCAACACCTTCAAGTGTTAAGTGTTCTGTCATCACTTTTTATAGAGATCATGATATATGCCATGTTCCCTACAACTTCGAAAAGAGGTCTCGGCAACGGAACCAAGATGTAGTCACTTTTGCACCCACTAAGAACAAGGGAACCTCATGCGCGCCAGCCTATCACCTAGCGGGTGCTGGGTGCTCACCGAGGTGCGCGAGAGGGAGCCGGGTCTATCTTTTATGTGAGTCTAGTGGAAGGAATAGCTCATGACTCGACTTAATGATTTAATGACATGAAGGGCTATAGAGCTTAGGATGGCTTCTACACCCCCTTCGGTCATAATAGAACCAAAGTGTGCAATGAAATAATAGAACTAAGAGTTGTATATCTACTACTATAATTAACCATTTAAGCAAGATTCACGATTATATAAGAATAGAAGTCAATAGTAATATGCAAAAAATACAAAGAGAGAGTCCTAATACATTTGTCATGGCAACCTTATCACATTCATTCATAGTGTTTACTTATAAAAGATTATAGAAGGAAAACAGTAGTCATGCACCATGTGTGGATCCATACATGTATTCTCACAAGAAAAAAATTTCACTCCCCATTTTCCCATTACATCCTTACTTGAATTTCATACCCATTTTCATCCCATAGTTCTCGCAGTAATTCTGCAGAGCTCCACTACCTCACTTGTGTCTCCTTCTTTTCCAAGGGTGTGTGTATAAATAGGCCTCTAAGCTCTAGAAAACTCCTCTGCGCACCTTAGATCTGGCCCCAAGTTTCAAGGTGTGGGTTGCCCTAGGTGCATGCCTCTCTCGTGTCATGATTAACTTTTTGGATCTTTCTATCGCAAGGTATATTCCTTCCAGGACACCCTATCGCCAGGCTAGAACCTTATCCAAACGGAACACATTCTTCATGTGTTCTGCCCCAAAGGCCAAAAATGGCTAAGTCTCGAATTGTTCTTTGCATGGCGTGTGCGTCCGGGTTCTTCAAGTTCCTTTTAAACTTTTCCTTGCACGCTTGCACATACGCGCTTCCTTTGGTCATGCGCGCCTATGCACCCTTAAGATTTGGAAGCTAAATTAGGGGCCCAACAAGTAAACAAAATGAAATAATCGTATTACTAATGTAATGTACGTAGATATAATATACAAATGGTGATTTGATGACTTATGCATAAAATTGTTTCAAATGCAAGGAATTGAAAGTTTCATTGAATTCCTCACCTTCTAGTGTACACAAGAGATACGCACCATTTCCATAGTCTTTCATGACTTGGTATTGGCCCAACCACTTAGGCCAGAATTTCTTTCCTTCACTAGTTTTCTTATCAATCCGGTTGTCTAGTCTCAAAACTAGATCTCCTCGTATATTTCTCATTTGTAGACAATTTTTTTATATTATCGGCACATTCGGTTAGCATAGGCTTTGTGCCATTGTTTGGCGTTTAACCTGGCCTCATCAAGGCTTTCTAGTTGAGAGAGGCGTGCCTCTCTATAGGATTCTTCTCCCAAGATCCCTTGTAATGAGATGCGGAGACTAGGTATTTTGACCTCAAGTGGGAGAACTGCTTCTACCCCAAATACCAATGAAAAAGGGGTTATCCCTGTCGGTTTTCTTATTGATGTTCGATAGGCCCACAAGGCCGGGTATAATTTTAAATGCCAATCTTGTTTGTTCTCCTTAACTATTTTGAGGAGAATAGATTTTAATGTTTTGTTTGTGGCTTCAGCCTATCCATTGGCTTGGGGGTAATAAAGAGAGGTCGTATGATGGTTTATCTTGAATTTGCTGCATAACTCACGGACCTTATTGTTCTTAAAGGATGTTTCATTTTTCGAGATAATGACTTACGGTACCCAATACTGTAAATGATTTGATTCAAAATGAATTTAGTGATTACAGAACTGGTACGGTGGTGAGAGGCATGGCCTCTACCCATTTAGTAAAATATTATGTGGCTGTGATTATAAAGTTATGGCCATCTATTGACAAGGAGAGAATTTCCCTATCAATCTAGGCCCCATGTGGAAAAGGGACAAGGGGTTATGATTGGTTGCAGAGCCTGTGCTAGCATGTGAATCTCGTGGGAGAATTCTTGGCATTTATGACACTTGCACACAAATTCTACTACGTCATGTTCTAGAGTGGGCCAAAAATAGCCCATCCGATGTATTTTGCAAGTAGTGGCATGGCCACCAAAGTGGCCTCCACATATCCCACTGTGGGATTCATAAAGAATCTTTTTGGATTCTTTCGTGTCAACACATCTTAAAAGCATTCCATCGAAGGCTTTACGATAGAGCACTTGTTCTAAAATAACATATTTAGCAGTGATAATGTGTAACCGCCTTCTTTGTTGCAATGTGGCACCTTCTAGGTATGTATGGTCCATGATAAAATTGACGATGTCAGTGTACCAAGGACATATAGATATGGGGGTGGTTTCAACAAAATATATGCATTCATCAGGAAAGTCTAGGTCTACCAGATGTCCTCCATTTAACAGATTGTCAGCTAACTAGTCTATAATGATTTGTCCCTTAACGGATTTCTAGTTTATAAATGTTAGTTCAAACTCACTCATTAAGGTTATGAAACATCCATATTTTTTAGATAAAGACCCTTGCACGAGGAATGTTCATAAATGATCTGTCTTTACAATGACCCTTGTTTCTTGATTTAACATGTAATATCTCAAACATTTCATTGTAAAGACTATGGTAAGGAATTCTCTTTCTGTTTGTGTGTAACATGTTTCATAATCAAGTAATGTTTGGCTAATGAAATAGACTACACGTTCCTATTTATCATTATCTTCCTGAGCCAACATGTAGGCTAGTGAGACATCAATTGCTCATGAATACAGGATCAAAATATGATCTAGTCTAGGAGGCATTAGAATGGGAGGAGACAAGAAGAAATGTTTAATCGCTTCCAAAGGCCTCATTGCATTCTTCCGTCTAATCAATACTATAATATTTTTTAATAAATTGTTGATTGGATGAACAATAAAACTTAATTCCAGGATGAACCTTCAAATTACACCGAGTTTCCCAAGAAATGATCTAATACTGCAGACACATCTGATGGTCGAATGATTTCAAGAACAGCTTGGAATTTGGTGGATCGACATCAATCCCTCATGACAATATAATGTAGCCCTGAAGCTTGCCTCCTATCACATAAAATACACATTTCTCTGGATTCAATGTGACGTCATATTCGATCAATCATGAGAGAATGATATGGAGTACTTATGGGTGATCACAGACTTCTTATCCTTGGTCAATAAGTCATCTATGGAGGATTCCAAAATTTAATGAATAAGGTTGTGGAATATGTATGTCATTGCTTGATGGTATGTAGCACCAGCCGTAATAATAAGTTCCCTAAGGAGTTATAAATGTGGTCTTGGCTTGATCTGTTTAGATATTTTGATTTGATTATATCCCGAGAATCCATCCATGAGAGACAAAATCTCAAATCCAGTTGTTGCATCAACAATGATGTTGATGGATGGCAATGGGAAGTCATCTTTGGGGAAAGCTTTATTAATGTCCTAGAAGTCTATGCAAATGTGTATCTTCCCATTCTTTTTTAGAATAGGGATGATATTAGATACCCATTGTGAATAGTCAACTGGTTTGATGAATCCCACCTGGAGAAGTTTCATTACTTCTTCTTTCACCATGAGAGCCACTTTTGGTTTCATTGGTCTCAAATTTTGCTTAATTGGCTTTGCATCTAGTTTGGTGATGATATTGTGTACCACGATATGTGGTGCAATTCCCATCATTTCTTTATAATTAAATGTGAAAGCCTTTTGATGTTTCTTGAGGATCTGGGTATGTATTTCTATCTCCTCTAGAGTTAACAAGGATCCCAACTTAAAAATCTTTGGTTCTTCCTCCATTCCAATATTTATGTCAATTGTTTCTTCGATTAAGGAAGCGTTTCCTTCTTCAAATTCAAGTTGGGCCATAGGTAGTGTTAACCAAAATAAGCTCCCTCTTATTTTGGGTTAACTAGCTTCCTTTTTGTGCCTCAATCAAATTTTTACACATTTTAGGCACTCAAAATTTTTTGGGTATTGCTTCATCAAATAGAGAATTTTTTTCCCTTTCTAGAAAGGTAAGGAAGTCCTCCTAACTCCTTGTATTTTACAAGTTATGGCTTGGCAAGGTTTGGGGGAAATTTTCCTTATGCGAGCCCGCAGAGGTAAGGAGGAAATTTTGCCAAGGAAATTGGCGGGTAGGTGGACCCGTGGGAATTTTTTTGGCACTTAGCCCTTTGGGCAAAAAAAAAAGCTCAAAGGAAAATTTTTGCTAGCAAGCCCGCAAAGGATAAAGGAAAAGAAAGTGATTAAGCCCCGCACCAATGAAATAATGCCATGTGTCAAGGTGGAGTGGCGGGTGTCGAGGGACTTCAAGTTTTTGGTGTTTGGTCAAAATGTGTCAAAGGTAGAAATGGAAGCGCAACCCCGTTGACCAATCAAAATGTGTCACGTGTCCATTCATCTGTGGGGAGCGAGACGTGAAAGGAAATAAAGAATTTCTCCCTCTTTTGGTGTAAAAACTTAGAGGCATGAAATGAACCCACGGTCCCATCGACCAATAGGATGGTGGCACATGTCCACATCAGTAGCAGAGTGGTGGGGCCGTGAAGAATTTTGGGAAAATTTCCCAATTTTACGAAAAGGGGAAAAATGTTGTTTTGAAGCTGCAGATCAACAAGAAGATGCCACGTGTCATCGAAGGTGCGGGGCACAAAGATTTTTGGAAAAATTTCCCAATTTGAAAAAAGAGGGAAAAATTTCAAATTTTGGCCCGCAAACCTGAATTTTGCCCTAATTTTGTTATTTTCACCCTAAATCTTCATAGGGGCATATCTTTCAATCCCGAGCTCAAACTTTCACGTTTTTGGCATCAATGGAAAGTCATTGAAATTATCCACACGATGGACTCTTCAAATTTAAATTTTGATGGTTTTTTGGGAGAAAATTTCTCTAGTATGGGAAAAAATGTAGAACCGACCCCCAACCACCAGAATTGATGAAGTATGGAGTCTGTTTCTTCTCCAGCATGGCCGAATGCCTTGAAAAATAGATTTTTGAGGTTACCCTTGTTGTTTTAATGAATCTTGTTGGTGGTTGGAATTTTAAAATCAATTTTCCTGTGTTTTCTCATTTTCTTCATTTTGTTCAAGTGATAAAAGTCGTTTTGGCTCATTTTGTAAAAATTTGTTCATCCTTCTTCTCTGCCTCTCCCTTCTTTTCTTCCCTGTGGTCAAAGTGGAGTTTGAACCTCCTCCCCTACACTATAATGTAATTTTTCCTCTTACCCATGAAATGATTTTTGTACAAACTTCTAGAGCAATAAAAACATGTTTTGTGATGCATTTGTGCATCCTTGCGTATTTTTGGTTGTTTTCTTCTTTCCTCTCTTCATTGCAGGTATTTGTACATGTTTGGATGTTCATTGTAGGTTTTGGAGCTGTGTTTATGGAGTTTTGGAACATTTTTGTGTGAAATCCATCTTTGGTCTATGATGCACTTGTCTATCCTTTCCATTGCTCACCTCTTCTTGTTCCATGGCAGTTTTGATAGATAATAAAAACTTTCCTTCTCTAGTGTATCACCGTTTTAGTGTAGGCTCTATTTTTCCTTGTTTTCTTCCTCTCCTTGTCTCCTTGGAAGTTAGATTAGGTTAGATTAGCTTGTCTGCACTGGAATATCTTGTGGTAGGTAGTTTAGGAAGAGGAACCAGCCTTCTCTGGAGAGCTTTCCCCATTTGCAAAGATACCACACTTTGGGAAAGCTCAATGTTGTGCAATCACACCAAATGACTTTGCCTTAGAAAATTAGATCCATAACTCATTTAGGAGTGTTGTGAATTTACACTTATATTTTTGGCACGCTCGGTGGGACATTGGGGTTAGATATTTCATCTTCTCTTAGTGTCTCATGCAAAAAACAACAAATCCAACACCACCATGTGCCACTAACATTTTTTGCATGCCTAGTAGAACCCAAGAGGTATTCCACTTCATTTTTGTAGGTTGATGTGTTCCTATGAAAATTTCATCCTTTGGAGGCACTTTCAAACACATCTAGCGACTCCATTTGATCATCAACCCATCTCCTAAGTTGAAGA
Source organism: Taxus wallichiana var. yunnanensis (assembly GCA_018340775.1). NCBI lineage: Eukaryota > Viridiplantae > Streptophyta > Pinopsida > Cupressales > Taxaceae > Taxus > Taxus wallichiana. The sequence goes on from CM031233.1 coordinate 59,010,327, forward strand.
ACTTCCTTTTCATTCATTTCCATTCCTTTTTCATTCATTATTATTTCCATCCCTTTCATTATTTTCCATTCCATGAATTTGTGCAATCATGACTTCATTTCCATTATGGAATTCACATTCTGAGTAGATAGTACATTCCAACTCCAACATGTTTTCCAAATCCTCCAGATCAGCATTTTGATCAAATTCAAAACCAGTATGCATATCCATATGAGCAATGCCAAAATCAATTTGGCTATGAAGCATATCAAGCACAAGAATACGCATATGATGAGGGTAGTCAAGAAGAAAATGTAGATTTTTTGGAGAAGATCCAAAAATGGAGGCAAACATGGTGCAATCAAGAGCAATAACTCAAATGGAGGCTTTCAAAATTGGTTGCAGGGCACCTTGTCCATGGGTTGGCCCTTTTCCAAGACACTACATCCCTCAAGAGAAGTTGGAATTCATGGTGGATATTCGCCCAACTTGCATAATGGACAATAGAGATAGAGGCCTATGGACTTGGTGTCGTAGCCTTGTCAATGGGTAAATCCTACACCATTATCTAGTAATTTTCTCTTTACTCCTCAAGAACACCATCTCAATTTGGGATTCAATTTCCAAGCTTCCCGGATGCTGCCCCAAGTGTTGATTTCATCCCTCCATCCCCTAGTCTTCCACCTCATCTCAATTCTTCTATCCTTTTCCCTTCCAAATAACCATCCCCTCCAAACAAACAAGAAGTTCTACCTCCTTTACCACCACAAATAATTGCAAAACCAGTTGAGTCACAACTCACCCCTCCTCTTGCTTTCCCAAGTCCATGTTGGGAAGATACTCAAGAATCCAATCAAGGACAGCAAGAAGAGGAGCCCAACAGAAAAGAAATGATAGAAAATCTAAAGATTTGGGCTGCCAAATTTGGGTTTACAAAGATCCCCTTGTTGGTTAAGCCTACAGAGGAGGTAAAGGTTGAAGAACAAGTGGTGGCCAAGGCTGATTTTATAGCAACAGAGAAGCAATAAGATCAGTCATCAAGTTACTTAGAGTTTAGTGTCCATGTTGGCACTGTTGGAAGAATATGTTGATCCAATAGAAGTTTCACAATCAGCCATGGAAGAGGAAAGCTCTAAAAGAGATCTTGCAGCCCCAACTTGTCCTCTAGAGCAGCAGATTGAAGAGTTTGATTTGAAAAACTTCATGCTAGAGGAAGAGTTCAATCAAGAGCAAGATGGTCTTCAAGCAAGTAGAGGAAGGAGAAGCTACTCCAAATCCAAAAGAAGAGGAGCACATTCCAGTTGTGGAGGAGAAAATGTAGGTCCAAGAGATCGAACTCAAAACAAAGTATTGCAGTAACCTTCAAATCTTCCTTCTACTTACTTTATTTTCTTCAAGCTCCGATGTTCAAGAAGATTTTTTTCTTTCAAACTTCATCTTTGAGAATGAAGATAACCATGGTGATCAAGTTACGTATCAAAAGAACACCATGGAAGAAGTTGAACATTTACAGCAGGAAAGCAATGAGGTAGTTTATCTATCTGATTTAGAGGACTATTTTGATGGAGAAGAAGTGGTTGAGTTTCTACTATTTTCTCCTCCATCATCCACCTTCTAAGCACATGATCCTACTGTCACGAGGAGAACTTTCAATCGGTAGCTTGCATCTTATAACAACTCTTTGGAATCAAGTTTGGGAGATTTAAACCTTCCATACTCTCCACAGGAGGAAGAAGAGAAAGAGCAAAAGGGTTTCACCATTCCTTCCACATAATCCACCCAAGAAGGTCTACAAGAAGACTCCATTGTTAGGGTTGAATCTCATAGAAATGGGCATATCAAACAGATCATACCTTGCCCAATAAGGTATTTGGCTTCATTGGAGCCAAAGGAGGAGTTTCCAATAGTCATGCTTACTTCGAGCATGAGTATGAGCTTCAAAGTACCAAGGATCAGCTACAATACCTCTACAATCCAAATGCAGAGCAACTAAAAGAGGTATCTAATTTGTTTTCAGTTGACACCTTGCTAATTTGGGTAGAAGAACAGACTTCTTGTTGATTTTCCACTCATCTAACCAGCCATGTTCAATGTCAAATCAATTACATGGCTACCAATTTTGAAGAAGGGAAGCTATTTTGCACAACCAGTTATAGGGTTTGTTTAGCTTACCTTTGCTTCTAGTTAGAGTAGAGTAGGTAGGTTTGTTTTCAGCAGAAGAAGTGCTTTTGCACACTCTACATATCCCACTTGGGGTATGTATGATTTCTAATTTTGTACATAGTTGTTTGGTGTTGTTTTGGTTGCTCTTGCATAGTCCATTTCAGTGGCTTTTGGTGAAGATCAACTCCAAGTTTCAATGGGTTTCCAAGTGGCTCAAAGGTCAGATTTTCATAGTTCAGATCGAGTTGGTTATCAAGCTTGACTCCATGCCCAATGGATGCTTCAAAAGGCCACTAATCATTCATCTAGCAGGCTAGATGACCCCTGAGAGTCACCAAATTGTTAACCAAAATAAGCTCCCTCTTATTTTGGGTTAACTAGCTTCCTTTTTGTGCCTCAGTCAAATTTTTACACATTTTAGGCACTCAAAATTTTCTGGGTATTGCTTCATCAAATAGAGAATTTTTCCCCTTTCCAGAAAGGTAAGGAATTCCTCCTAACTCCTTGTATTTTGCAAGTTATGGCTCGGCGGGGTTTGGAGGGGAAATTTTCCTGTGTGGGCCCATGGAGGAGGAAATTTTTCCAAAGAAATTTGTGGGAAGGTGGACCCACAAGAAAAATTTTGACACTTAGTCCTTTTGGAAAAAAAAAAACTCAAAGGAAATTTTTTGCCCACGGGCCCGCAAAGGATAAAGGAAAAGAATTTATAAATTGATTAAGGCCTACAACCAATGAAATGATGCCACATGTCAAGGTGGAGTGGTGGGCATTGGAGGAACTTCAATTTTTTTGGCGTTTGGTCAAAATGCGTCAAAGGCAGAAATGGAAGCGCAACCCCGCTGACCCGATCAAAAGGCGCCATGTATCCATTCATCGGCGGGGAGTGGGACATAGAAGGAAATAAGGAATTTCACCATCTTTTGGCATAAAAACTTAAAGGCATAAAATGAACCCTTGCAATACCATTGACCAATAGGATGGTGCCATGTGTCCACATCAGCTCACGGAGTGGCGGGGCCACGGAGAATTTTGGGAAAATTTCCCAATTTTGTGAAAAGGGGCAAAATGTTGTTTTGAAGCTACGGATCAACTAGAAGATGCCACGTGTCATCGAGAGGAGCAGGGCATGGATATTTTTTGGGAAAATTTCCCAATTTGAAAAAAAGAAGGAAAAATATCAAATTTTGGCCGCGAACCCGAATTTTGCCCTAATTTTACCATTTTCACCCTAAATCTTCATAGGGGCATATCTTTCGATCCATAGCTCAGATTTTCACATTTTTGGTATCAATGGAAAGCTGTTGAAATTCTCCACATGATGGACTCTTCAATTTTAAATTTTGATGGGGTTTTGTGGGACAAAATTGAGAAAATGTCTCTGGCATATAAAAAATGTAGAACCGACCCCCAACCACCAAAATTGATGAAGTATGACGTACGTTTCTTCTCCAACATGGCCAAATGCCTTGAAAAATATATTTTTGAGGTTATCCTTACTATTTTAATGAATCTTGTTGGTGTTTGGAGTTTTAAAATCAATTTTCCGCACTTTCTCATTTTCTTCATTCGGATTCAAGTGATAAAAGCCGAGTATTGGTTCATTTTGTAAAAAGTTGTTCATCCTTCTTCTCTGCCTCTCCCTTATTTTCTTCCCCAAGGTCAAAAATGGAGTTTGAACCTCCTCCCCTACTCTATAATGGCATTTTATCCTCTTACCCATGAAATTATGTTTTGTGCAAACTTCTGGAGCAATAAAAAATGTGTTTTGTGATGCATTTGTCCATCCTTGCTCATTTTTGGTTGATTTCTTCTTTCCTCTCTTCATTATAGGTATTTGTGCATGTTTAGATGTTCATTACAGGTTTTGGAGCTGTGTTCATGGATTTTTGGAACATTTTCTATGTGAAATCCATCTTTGGTCTGTGATGCACTTGTCCATCCTTTCCATTGCTCACCTCTTCTTGTTCCATGGTAGTTTTGATAGATAATCAACACTTTCCTTCTCTGGTGTATCACCATTTTAGTGTAGGCTCTATTTTTCCTTGTTTTCTTCCTCTCCTTGTCTCCTTGGAAGTTAGATTAGGTTAGATTAGCTTTTCTGTACTGGAATATCTTGTGGCAAGTAGTTTAGGAAGAGGAACTAGCCTTCTCTGGAGAGATTTCCCCATTTACAAAGGTCCCACATTTTGGGAAAGCTCAATGTTGTGCAATCACACCAAACGACTTTACCTTAGAAAATCATATCCATAACTCATTTGGGGGTGCTATGAATTTTCACTAAAAATAGTTCCAAACCTTCTCCATTCTCTACCTCATTGATTTCAAGATTATTTTGTGGAGGAGATTCTATCATGGAATTCCCAATGTAGGAAGAGGAGTGTGGGATTAGGGAAAATATACTATGTGATGAGCAAGATGAAGTTCCGCATAGGCATTTAGATATTTAAGAGTGACTTTATCACTGTCTAAGATAGAAAACTCATTCTCACCTTCTATACATGTCAAGATTGGGTTTGTTGGTATTTTACGCACCAATGGTTTAGTACGAAGTGATACCATGAAACGTGTATCTTCCATTTCACTACTTGGATTGAAATAGGAGTCTGAGGTTGCTATTGAATCATCGAGAAGGTTCTGTTCTTGTGGGATTGCTTCGATTTATATGAATTTGAATCCTTTGGTTAGATCTAATACCATCATTTTATAGAGTTGTAAGTGTTTAGCTCTAGTCTCATATACCTCAGAGACTTGGTTTGCAACTAATTGTGAGTCTCCTAGCACTCTAATGTTATCAACACCCATCCTTTTAGCTATGATGAGGTCAAGGAGGAGGGCTTTGTACTCAACCCCATTGTTTGTACATTCAAAGTTTAACTTAAAGGAAAAGGTAGGATCTTTCCCTATGGAAAAGTAAAGATCACACCTGCACCCCAACTCCAAAATGACCTCTAGCTCCATCAAAGTGGAGAGTCCAATATTTTCTTGGAAAATTGGATGTTGGAACATTCTTTGTGTTTTCTTCTTCTGCCTCGGTTACTTCTACCATACAAAATTCGTCTGCTAGAAGGGATCCAATAACTAGGGTACATCCTATACCTATGGAATCAAATGGTAGGAGAATAGGTGGATATTTTTCTAGTAACTCAAAAAAATTTGGTAGTCCCTAATGATACCATCTCTATGACATTAGTCTCATTCTTGAGTGCGAATTCCTTTGACTAAATTCGTAATTTCTAATTTTTTTGTAGGTATCATCTTTTCTTCTCGGTTTTGGATTCGATGGTTTGTCAAGTTGATTTGTTGGGAGTTCAAACTCAAAGTGAATGCCTAGTCTCTTCTTCAAATCATTAGGTGTATGTCGAAAGGCTTTGGGTCACCATGTGCCACAAAGATTTTTCCCAAGTGTAAAAATCTTATTTCCTGGAATAATGTGGAAGGGATTGCTTTCATGCAATGTATCCATGGTCGACCAAGAATCATATTATAGTTGGTTTCCGATCTATAATATAAAATTCGGTGAGGACTATCTTGGGTCCTAAGGTGACTGGTAACACTATAGTCCTAATTGAAGTGGCCTTGAGGCTATCATAACCCCTTAGTGTATTTCGTGTTGTGGAACAATTTGTTTCTCCATATCCTAGTTTTTGAAGAAAAGTGAAGGGACTATGTTAATTTTTTCCCCATCATCAATCATTGCACGCTTAACATAATTATTGTAAACTGTACTGTAAATGCAAGGTCGGGTTGCCTCTACATGTAATTTCGGTCTCGCTGGCATTTTTCTTATATCAAATATAAACTCAAAGATCCCTATTTGGATGCCCTTGAGGGTAGATGTTAAAGTCTACATGGTTTACTTACGTTTTAGGAGGAGGATTAATGTCAATTAGATGACCAAGACCTAATGATTTTAAGATAACAGCCCTATGGGTGGGAGATATTTTCAACAAATCCAAGAAGGAAATGTGAGAGAAGGTCTTTGTTAGGTCATTAATTAGATAGTAAGCACCTATGGGTTTTACCAATGTTTTTGAATGTTGTCTGGTTCTAATGGATAGGTTGGAATTGGTTGAGAAGAATAATCTCATGTTCTTGTTATGGTTTCTACGTGTAGCTCGGTATCTAACTCTACCAGACCAACTATCTTGGTTTGTGGTCAAGTTCCTAATTGGGGTGCAACCGGTGGATTTAATGAAGTTAAGGCTTCATGATCGTTATTTCCTTTCATAACAACCTTTTTCATCTTGTTTGGATCTAACATGTTATTGTTAGAGTGATTCGGGATCGATTGTTAAAAATCTTGAGGGGTGCATTTTGAGGGGAAACTACTCCCGTATAAGAGTTTGGCATGGGTAATGTAGAATTTGCTAAAAACATATCTATAAAGAGTTGTCTTTGGTCTTCTGGAAAATGTTACATGCATTTACCATAGTACCACAAAGCAAGTCCTAGTATCATGTCCTTGAATTTTTTGGAAACCACAATAAAATTTGGGATTATAGTTTTGAGGTTGTTGGTTTGAAACATGTTGTGGTCCGAAACTCTAATTAGGTTGTTAGTTGTTAGAGTTAAAATTTCAAGGTTGTTGACTTTGGTTTTGATTCTAATATCTAGTTGGGTTTCAATTTGGACCTTATTTCTAGATTTTTGTTTTTGTTGTTGTCGTCATGATGGACGATTAAAATCCATCGTGTTGATTTTTGGAGTAAAGTTATTATTTTGTTGATTGTTAATGGGTGGTGAAATGTTTACAATGTTTGTCCTTTTAACCTAGTCTGTGACTCCATCTGTTGTAACCCTATGGTTTTTGTTAAGGATTTTGGGTCCTTGATTGGTATTCCCAACATTAGGATAGGTCGTAGTGTTTTGATTGGGAGCAATTAATTTCCCGTTTGTTACATATGTCTTACGACCGCATTTATGCTATCGTGGCTTGATCGATTCAGAGATCACTCTCAATTACTTCATCATAAGTCGTTGGGAACTTCTGGACTTCTTCCTCTTATCTCTCTATTGAGAGAATGAAGGAATAATTCACATAGCTCCATGTGATCCATGTTTGGAGCACTTGTTGATGAGTAGAGGATTGTACGCCATCTTTGAATAAAATGGGCAGCAGATTCATTGTGCTCTTGTTTAATATGTAAGAATTCTCTGATCCCTGTTCTTAACAATTTGTTCATATAAAAATCTTTGATAAATTTTGACACAATTTGTTTGAATGAGTGTATCAAAGCTTCAGGTATTCTATAATACCAATCAAGGGCAATACCCTCTAAGGTTTTAGGGAATATTTTAGCAACAATTGCATCCCAAGGGAGCAATTCTCGAATGGTCATGGCATAGGCCTTGATATGTGCATTTGGATCTCCCTCCCCTTTGTATTTAGGAAAATCAGGAAGAGGTCTTGGAAGCATGATGCTTCGTACGGTGAAATCTAGAGGTTCTTTTAAATATTCTGAGTAAGTCCCTACCACATAGGTTTCGACCATTGATGGTGCCTGTTGAGGGGGTGGAGGTGGAATGGGTTGTTGATATGGCATATCATATGTATTTACAGGGGACATAAGGAAATTGATGTGGTTGAGAAAACATCCGAGAGAGGAGAACATGTCTCCTTGTGGTTATTTTGAATAAATGTTTAAGTAGGGAGGAGCATTGCTCTGATATGGGTTGTTTGGTACTAAACCGAGAGGTATCATACTTTCAACTAGAGCAATGTTTGAAAACGTGGTTCTAGTTGGTGTTTGTTGTGGATAGTTATACAAATGTTGAGGAGGCATGCCTAACGTGCCCATTCCTATGAGGAGGTCAACTTGGCTGGGATGATGCAGAGGGTTGGAAGTTCCTACTTTCCCAAAATGTGAATTTTGATTTGCTTGAGCAAGTTCTAGTCCTCTAACCTTCTCAACCAAAGTCGAGATGACTTCGATTGGTGATGACACAGTGTTTTTCCTTAATGGTTGTTGTTGTATACCTTGAGGTTGTAGAGGCATATGGTACCCTACTATGAATTGTTCATTACTATACCAAGCTTCACCAAGAGTATTTTCCATAGGTGGAGGAATGGGGGTGTTTTCTTGAAGCAGGGTATCGAGTTGTGTTTACAAACTTCCTATAGGTGGGTACATGTTTTGGAAGCATTGTTCACTTCTAGCGTAGTGCGCTAAGTACTCCTCATCCAAAAATGGGAGTGGATCTAACTACCTACTGATTTGTGGTCTAAATAAAACCCAAGGAGATGAAATGGATTCTCTAGTAAACGTCATATTGTTAGAGCCTGAGGGCTTTGGTTGTTGTGTTTGTGTGAGTTGATCCAGCTCCTCAATTCGGAATGAAGAACTAGAGCTAGTTCTTTGAGGAGGAGTTTGTGATGACAAGTAGTTGCTTGAATAGTTGTCAGCCCATGCAGAAAGTGAGGGTGACGGTTGTCTATTTGTTTGACCATAATATGCTTCGAGACCTGAGAGAGGTCTACCATATGCATCGTATCCCAACATATTTGGGGGTATATAAATACCCACAGAATAATGGGAAGGAGCAAAGATGGATGAAAGAAATGAAAATGAAAAGGGAATAGTTATTTCATTTCACGTCGGGTTCACCAATTTTGTATGATAGAAAAGTGACATGTGAGCATGAGAATCTACAAGTAGCCCTTCTTCATACCCGACCTCCCGAGGTCGTGCTAAGACAGCCGGTGGAAATGAAATATATGTGGGTATAGAAAAATAGTTGGGAAATCTTATATCTTCAACACGCAATAATGGGATCTGCGAGTCTAAGGAAAAGAAATATCTCCTAACCTAAATTGGTGTAATGGATCATTCAGATATAATAGCTTCTCGGAGGCTCCAATCAATATCGAGCTCTACCAAGATCCTATCTATTAGTTGTTGGATATGTGGAAAGTGACTTGTAGGTGTTTCACATATATTTCCAGACAAGGTCATGGAAAATGGTAGTGAGAGGTGTAGTGGATTTGTAGGAAACTATAGGTAGTTTTCTGGTCTAGCCCATAAAATATTAGTTGGATTGGCTTTTATGTTTAATGCGGAAAATTATGTTATGATATCCATCGGGAGTGGTGATAACCGATTAGCGGCCCGTTGGGTTGTGGGACCTGGGTATCACAAGCATGAGTTTGTGGTTGTTGTAGACCTATTATGGTCATGTGAAGAATCAATCTCTTCTTCCAACTATCCAATAGTCATAATCCTTTTTAGCTTCTATGTTTAATATTAGGAGTTATGTGATCTTCTCATAATACCTTATTAGTGTTTTAGCAACTTGTATACATAAAAGCTATGTCGATGTCAATGAGAATTTCTCCTATGTTTGGCTATCAAACTAATGGATCACAACCAAATATTTATTCTCTTTCCGATTCTTGTATGGTCATGCACATATCCTATCAAGGCAATCTATAGTTGGGTTGACTTGACCAGAATGTGTATGCTTTGTCGTCTTCAATATTCAATTCTCTCAATTTTTCACTAACTGCTTGTGGGTTTATTGTTGTTTGAAAGACGTGAATTCTAAGACCTTGATCTATATCTGTTAATGTTGTGAAGAGATTTGGCTGAGGTACTACCGGTTTGAATACATAATCCCTGGGCTCTCTGGGTCCCGTAATTGTCATGCAAGAGACAATCAAATTTTAACTAAAATAATTAAACTAGCTATGAAAGATATATCTACACTATGCTTATATTCCTTTTGTTTTTGTATTTTCAATTATATGTATTTGAATGAAATTTAAAGAGCAGCTATTCTAATATATTTAGATAACAAATAATTAATCTAATAACAAAATTAAAACAAGCAAGTTAGCCTAATATAGCTATTTTCCTGTGCACTTGTGAATTTATCCTAAATATTTAAATAACAAACCAATTTAATTGAAAGACCTTCAATCTTACCTCATAAATGAGGAATAAATCATAACTTCTTAGAAGTTATCATTCCCTGACTTCCACGGTAATACTAAAAGCAAGATTTAAATGAAATAAAATGATTCACTACTCTATTTTATATATTGTAACTACAACTTTGATAATTCAAACCTTGAGTTTTACATAATAGTGGCAAATCCAATTGTGTCATGACTTATCCCTCAATATGATCTCTTCGTTCCTTTGTGTTCTCGTGAATATAGAAAAGTGGGAATGTGACAAAGTGGTAGTAGAAGGAGATACTCAAACAAAGTGGCAACTTTGATGTAAACCAAATATAATGCAAGTAAGAGAGGGATAGTACAAGTGAACATAGATTGACTATGTGATTCCTAGCAATATTTATTGCAGGATACAACGCAAGTATACCAAGAATTCTAGGATCTATTTCGGTGACAAAACAACATCCTACAACTCTAAGATTATCAAATGAAATTTAATCTAGAACTGAAACTATCTTATGATAAGTTGATCGTGTGTTGAGGATAAAAATGGAGCAAAATTAAAGTATGAAGATCAAGTGATCTCTAAATCGAAAGGAAGAAATAATCCTTGAACCGAGAGGCTGAAAATTCATGCAAAATCTAAACCTATTGAAACTTGTGGAAGAACTTTAAAACACACCTTTGAATAATAATTCATAAAGGGAGAGGGGCCATTTGTTTGTAAACAAGCTTGGTATTTATACCATTTGGATTTACCGGAAGGTAATTTTAAATTGAACTCTTTTATTATAAACAAAGAGAAATTACTATTTACCAGGTGACTAAAACATAAATGCAAGCAAGAGTGGTTGAGGAATGCGAGCGCCACTTGATTTTTTACATTGACGAAAGCGTCAGAAAGTTCTGGAAAACATGCACATGACCACCACCCTATACAGGGTGGTGGTTACAAGACCACCACCCTATCCTGAGCGGCGGTCCTGTAACTAAAGACCAAAATGCAAGAAAAGAGTGGAATAGGGTCAGAACAAAGCATGTGAAGGCTGGATAAGGCATTTTAGGATGCAAATGTATACTCAAAAAGTTTTTGGATTCCGAACACCTTAGAAAGAGATCTAAATCATCATTGGGGTTTCTGTAACCTCTTTCCCAGAGTACAAGACATATAATTTTGGGTACGCATAAGGACCTTCCCTACTTCTTTCTTATGTTCCATCTTTTTGGACTACTCTTTTAAACAATGTATTTCACCTTGAATATTTCTACAGGACCTCCAATGTCTCTTCATAGACTTCCTTCGATGACCAGGATTTGAGTACCTTGCTTATAGAACCTCCTCCTTAATGATTGTAGGCTTCTGGTACGATGCCTCTCTTGCACGTTCTGCTTCAGCTCGTGTGGTAATCATCATAGTTAAGGCCTCATTTTTTGGTGCTATCTTGGGCATCCACTGATTTTCCTTCGTGTGCTAGATCCTTACCATATGTGTTCCTTTGTTTTCATGCTTATGTTGTTTACCGAGATGCTCATATAATTTCAAGCACTCCTCATAGCTATGATTTTTCTCGTAGAAAGAATATGTAACATCAGGGACATTTGTGCCTATAATGATAAGGGGATCCACATGTATAGCATGTCCCATGAGGAAAATTACTTCTTCCTTCACCATGGCCTTATCTTCCATATCCACCATAATATCCATGACCTCCTTCAAAACGGCCCTCATTCCCGTCATAGCACGATTGATTATGATCCCAATCTTGGTGCTCATTCTTACCTTTAGAATTATTTGTTACACTTATCTATCATACCCCAATGTCTATACCATCATGGATCCGATCGATCACCTAGAATTCACTAGATAATACCCTAGACATTTTGGCACATCACTCAACCTAGACTGAGGACTCACTTAAAGCGCGCAAAGGTACCAGGTCCCTCTTTAGGGTTGTTGTAGCAAGATGTTAGCGTGATGAAGGAATAAACATATAGATCCATAACTAATCCATCATTCTACAATGCATGCCATATTCAGATCTATGAAAGAATAAGCTTAAACAATAATCATGATTGAATCAAGAACATGCACTACTCAATTACACATAGGAATGACACTTAGATTCAGCCAATAACTTCCATCTATTAATAAACACAGAAGCTCCTTACAATAATGGCATTCTATACCGATGTGCGCATGGATCTGATATCAGTAATCCAGTCATATACACATATATCTTTATGCTTACCTCTTACGCTCTGCATATACCTATATATCTCTCTTTATATCTACTACTATGTGATTCACATCATATATATAGGGTGGGGACTTTCCCTTCACCGCTTATCTATTCCAAAAATAGGCTACATGCTACTAATAGCCACACGTTGTTTACAAGCATAGCCACACATGCAAGTGTGCTATCTATAGACCTCTTACAGTTAACTGAAGTGACAATCCTATTCTTAGCTCGTATCCATGCAAAATTATTCAATATGATCCTCCAAAGATAGACAATGCGTGGTGCACACGTCTCTACATCGTTTATGTGCTCTGCATGCCATCTTCTAAAAATAGGTCTTCATGCTCAAAATCAGCTAAGTCCTGAATGTTGAACTTCTGCTCTGTGTGTGTGTTCTTCCTATCCATTCACACCCTTAAACCTAGCATGTTTTCCCGTGTGGACTTCTTGTGTGAGTTCACAAGTGTTCTTTGATCAACATCCCCTAACAATGGAATGATATTTTCCTGGCACAACATTTTACACACTTCCCTTAAGTCATCTATATTAGTTTGGACCATCTCTAATCATTTATTTTTCTCCATCTTCTCGTGATTGCTCTTTTAAGTATTGTATCTCACCCTGAAGATTCCTAAGAACTTCCATGGTTTCCTAATAGACCTCCTTTTGATGGGTAGTATTTGGGTACTATGCATGCAGTAACCTCCCGCTTAGTGATGGTAGGATTCTGCTGTAATACTTCTCTAGCATGTGCCACCTCAGCATGGGTCGTGATCTTCACTTGCAATGCCTCATAATCTACCTCTAACTTAGGCATCCACTGATTTTCAACAACGCGTTATATCCTAACCATCCCTATGCCTTTGTTTTCTTGTTTATTTTGTTTTCTAAGATTACCATATAAGTATGGGTACTCCTCATAGCTATGGTTCTTTCTAAAAAAATAACATGTAATATTATGAGAACAGTCATGCCTGTAGTGGTTAGGAGATCCACATGTATAACATGTTCCACAAGGAAACTCACTTCTTCCACTACCACGGCCTCATCCTCCAAATCCACCATGATATCCTCGACCTCTACCATTGCCTCCTTCAAAACACCCTTCATTCCACTCATAGCATGCTTGATTATGATCTTGGTCCTGATGCACGTTATTTCTCTTAGAGTTATCGAAACTCCTATCTTTTTGCACACTAATATCTTTAGCATCATGGATATGAACAATCGGTTCGGTAGTCTTCCATGTCATGAGTCATGGACCTGTAGATTTTATAGTATCTTGAAATGTTCTACCTTATCATGCATTGTAATAATGGGAAGCAGCTAGCATCATGGTTCAAATGGCATATCTCACAATCTAAAGAATGAGTGTACTTGATCTATGAGGAAAACTATCATTTATGTGACCTTCTACTTCACAATTTTTATACCAAATCCCCATGTGTGTCTCGTGTGTTGAATTTTCTCGATAGTTTCTCCAATGTTTTTGTCATAGCTATAATTTTTGCTTTTAAAAATAGGCTCACCCCAATATCTATACTTACAACTACCTTAGTGCATAAGGTTGCTTCAATTGCTTTGGACGGATCAAAGTGTATTTCTTATGTGACAATGCCCTTCTAAAAGGAGTAATAAAACCCCCAATGAACCATGGTACATGTTGGTGGCATGTATATCATAAGAAATCTTAGATAACAATGTTTCAAAATGGGAATCATACTCTCTAACACTCTCAAGTAGTGCCTTTCTTAATATCCTTGAGTGCATTGATACTCTCCTGCTCAAACTCGGGGATGTGAAACTCCTGAAGGAATTCCTCTTATAGATATGTATAATCTACACAAGTTTGATTAGGGTCAAACTTTTTGTACCAGATTATGTGTGTGCCCTTGTAAATAGTATCAAATTAGCTTTCTATACACTCATAAGCCATGATTCCTTTTGTGCACCATAGTATTTCACACATGTACACATGTTTAGCAACATCTTCTATGCCCCTATACTCTGGAAGATAAAGAGACATGTCCATGTAAATATTCTAGGGTTGGTGTAGAGCCTGCCCCCTGATCCTAAACCTCATGTGTTTCCCCTACCTCCAGAACCACCGGATATATGCTGGAGCCAAAGCTACCTATACCTCCTGATCCCAAACTTGTGGCTAGGGTTGGACCAGAAGATGTACTTCCCTATGTCCCAACAATATAACTAAATTATACCCCGACAGTCTGTGAAGCGTTACCACTCCTAGAAGTTAGTCTAAAATCGGTGTGCTTGTATTTTACGCTGATGATACACCCAAAAAATTACTATCATCTTCCACTAATAACATCAATCCACATAACAATGAAGCCTCGCACTACCATTCTTTGTTCCTTTCATAATAATCTCTCCTACTCTTCCACTTTGCTTGAATTAGCATACTCGACTACTTGTTGTACTAGATGTTAGAAAACCAAGTGCAAGTGCAAGGTTGTCAAATGGATTCAGATGTGTGCCCATGGCCTCGGGTCATATCTACTCGGCGTGCTTCTATGTGACGTTGAGGAGCATTCCCTACCATGTTTTCCTAAATTGGGGAGTTCGTTAGGATCGGGTTCCACTTCTTCTACGTGAACTTTAACTCCTTCTCGAACTATATTTCTCCACAATGCCATTTGTCCTGCAACCTCTCATTTCTTCTCAATCTCCCTCTTACATGCCTCATTATACTTAAGTTACTTTTCCTCTCTCTACCTTTCTACCACTAGGTCTGTCATCTTTCACCAAACTTGCTCTTGCTCTCGTACGTGGTCGGTTTTAGTTGGCCATTGGTTTACTTTCCAAATTCAAAGTTACTATCGGGATCTTGATCACCATTGGAATGCCTTGTAGGTAAGTTCCCTTGGATATCATAAAAACTAGAATTCATCTACCTCTGGGCATGAATAAGTGGAAATTGAGTACTCCATGATATAATTGTTCAAAACACCATGAAACCACGTATCCACAAAGCTCAAGTCCAAATCAGATCAGCATCATAAAGGGACTAAAATTATTCTTGTTTCCAAACAAGTGTACGATACCTCCAATTCTTATTAGATGCATACGCAATCAATCACTTGTATAATTCTACTAGGAAGATAGCAAAGAATCTCTCACATAAATTATTATACTGTTTTGTTCCATCCACATGTATGCATTAAACTTAGAACCAGTGTTGAACCTCCATGCATATTATTCTTCCAGATTGTGTATCCACTCCTCAACATTTGCTAAGGTCAACCAGTATGTCTTCATCGTGAACCATCCTAAAAACAACTGAAAAAATAGGTCCCATAAATGGAACCAATGATGTAGTCTAGAATTTAGCAATATGAGCCTAGGCGCACTGGCACATCACTCATCCTAGACTGAGTGCTCACCCAAAGCACGTAAAGGTACCAGGCCTCTCTTTAGGGTTGTTGTTACAGGATGTTAGCATGAAGAAGAATTTAATCATGCAGAGCTATAACTAATATATCTTCCATACAAAGGTGCATATTCGCACTGAATCCATAACATAATGGATCTAACAGATAACCATAAAGGAATCAAGCATACAATACTAAATTATAACCATAAGAATACCTTATTTCGGTCCAAAATCAATATTATTTTAAGCTGCAGTAAATACACGTAAGATTCATTACAATAATGATTGTATATGCTCGGGCATGTGATGAGATCTAGCAACATAATCTCACTAAACCCTAAATCTCACAAGTATAACTATCCCTATCTCTCTCTACATATATCTATATATTTATAAGGTTGTGGAATTTCCCTTCACCACTTATCTAATCCCAAAATAGGTCACATTCTATTATTAGCCACACGTCATTACAAAAATAGGATTACATCCAAGAGTGCTAACAATAGATCTCTCCCTATCAACTATCGGGTTTTCCATTCTATCTTTAGCATGCATCCATGCAAATTGCTTCATAGCTGACCATCCAAAATATCCAATGCATGATGCGTAAGTCTCCAATCGGGTTGAGTGCTCCACATGCTACCTCTAAAAATAGATCCTCATCATGAAAATGGCTAAGTCCTAAATCTGTCTCTGTTCTACACGCAATCCTTGTCGATGATTTCACGCCTTTGAATGCACTCTACTCTTCCACATGAACTCTCTGTATTTTATCCACTAAGTTCTATAGTCCGACTAATCAACATTAACTCACAACATGCCCCCAAATGTGCTTGTGGGTGGAGGTTTGTTGGAGAGGGTTAATTATATTGTTGGTGACTATGCCTATTTGTTTGATCCAGTGGTCATAATAACCTCTACATGTATTATTTTTAGTCTCGAGCGAGATGAGGTAAGGATAGAGTTGGAATAAATGTAGGAGACATCCAAAGGAGGTGGCCTCACACAGAGTATGTTCAAGAGATATGTGGAACTCCATGGATGATATGTAGAGGTCGTGATTGAGGCGAAGACTTACGAGTGATATTAGAGGAGTAGTGGTTGTGAGCTTAGCATCGAAATCGAGTGGGGGTGCATCTAGTTCTAGGGTAGCTATAGCCTCTAGTAGTGAGGAGGATGTATGATGTATATAGAGGGATTGGACCCTATATTTTTGTATTGTAAAACATTTTTATATATAATAGTTTTTTTGATGATGTATTCTTGAGTTATATTGAGTTAGTTTACCAATGTGATGCATTTTGATGTTTTGATGAGTGATGAGAATAATAACATAGATTTTAAAATGATCGATGCTAGATAGGCATGTATAGGCATGTATGTTGAATATGGATTGACACTTTGATAAAGATAGGTGATAAATAATTGATCATGTACGTATACTCATACTAATGGAGGCTAATCATGAAATTTTATAGTATGAAAGGAATGTGTTATCATGCTAGCGAGAGAGAAGGAAATGATTATGCAATAGTGACTCCATAGATGTGATATCCCAAGTATACATACCAAAAGATCAACTGAAGTGATCGCATTAGTACTATAATGATGTGAATCTAAGAATGGTGATTGATTCTCCTTCAGGACCCACTGGGGGGTCAAACAAGAAGTGGGACAAATGGCTTATGCATAGTCATGGAAGGAGACAAGATGACCAAAAGAGGATGAGAGGTAATTAAAGTCATGATGGCGGTGTGCGGTGTTACGGCATGGGAGAATGAGATCTATCATCATAGAGTGCACAATAGGAAATGACACTTGGGTCCTAAAACAACTAAAGATGATCACGAAGAACATAACAATCATTGTCATGATGAAAATTGATCCTATGAAAATTACATAATGGTTGGTTTTGTTTGTTTCATAACTAATGAGGAGGATAATTATCATTAGAAGGTATATGATTTAACTTCTCATCAATCAAGGCATGTAAAACATCATTTTGCCTAGAAAAATGTGAAAATTATAATGGTTTGAGTTTGGGAGGTGGAGTGAAATGATATGGATGCCTATATAATGGGGGAGATCGTGCATGAGTATATTTAGGAGGAGATGGTGATCGTGAAGGTGGTGCAATGGGTGGAAGAGAAGAAGAAGTGTTATGTGGGGTAGGAATGGATGAAGTGTTAGGTGAGTAGGATTAAAAGAACTAAAAGCATGTATAAAAATATGATCACTAAACAATTATTGTTCTAATGATATAACTTTGAATCAATGAATAGTAAAAGATTCATATGTTTCATATAATAACTTCTCTTTCAAAGGATTAATTAAGCCATGAAAAAAGATATATTGCATTTCTAGATCAATAGTTTGAAAAATTAAATGATGCATGCAAGATCTAAAACATAAAATATAATCTTGAATTAGTTCATTCTTTCCATGATGAAAAGAAGGTAAATGTTCAAATGTAATTTCATTATCATTATTAGAAATAAAGCGCCTAAGAAATTCCTCTTTCACATCAATATAAGTACTAATTGATTCACTAGGAAAATGATGAAAGAAATGACAAGCAATATCAGTAAGACTACTATGAAAGAAATTGAGTAATAAACTATCATTAGAAAATGAAGCCATAACTAACCTATAAGCCTTAAGATGTATATAAGGATTGCTTATCCCATTAAAAATTTTATCTAACCCCAAGCACATCATCGCCTATCACCTAGCGGGCTCTAGGTTGGGCACTCACCCGAGGCACGTGTGGGCACCGAACCCCTATTTTATGTGAGCTTTGTGAGAAGGTTCCACCATTAATGGAGGATTATTTGCAGAAAAAAATACATTCACTTACTTTAAAAGGTAGAAGATGCAACTAACAGATCTACACATTAATGCATCACAGAAGCTAAATAACATTGTAAGAAGTATAATAAACTAGATATGAGCCATGATAAGTCATATAACATGAGGGTTTACACCCATAAACAAGTTATACAAAATGAACCCACATATATATTGATTTAAAAGAGTTTTGGTAGCCACATTATAGTCAAAAGGGTCATCTCAGACCATATATATTAAATGAAGAGACTTGTCTCCTACAAACCTTCTTGATATGAGATCCTAACTATAATTTTTCCCATTTTATCCCTTGTTATAGATCCTAATACCCATACATATGCTTATGGCATCCCTTACAACCCTCTAGCACTAAGTGCTCTAAACCCTAGCATTATTACAACACTTCGTTTACTCTATGTATTTTCTTCTCTCTCTCTATCTCATCTCTATCTCTCATCTATCTATCTCTATATTCTCTCTGGCCCAAGCATTTCTTTATATAAGATCACACCCACCACCATGCCTTCTCTAAGCATAGATCATGTGCCAAGTGTCGATGTGGTCCTCCATAGGTGAATTTTTATCCCTTTGCAAACCCTCCACTCTCTATAATGATGTCTTAGGAATATTCCCTATGGGAATATCCTTTTCTTGACCTCAAGGTTCCAAGATGGCACCTTATCCACTCATCACATGCCTAGTTGGGTCCTCACACTTTTCCTCAAGTGCCTCTAGAATGCCAAATATGGCTAAGTCCTTTAAACCCATGTTTTCCTCCTCCGCGTGCCCTGGTTTCACTTAAACCCTTCTTAAACCCCTTTGTCTGTGTGCACTTTCCCCTGAGCACCCTTCTTCTCACTAGTATGTGCATGCCTCTTGGTACTTAGCCAATATTTAGGGTCCAACATCACCCCACACTACGTGTGTTCTCCATCCTGGAAACATCCTGCTTCTTCAAAGAATAAAGAATAGTGGAACTGGGACAATCTGAATAAAGAATGAAAGAATAGAAGAATCTTCTATTGTTATAGGAGGAGTGGGAATTCCTTCTTCATGGTTGCCTCAATATTTTCCCAGGCATCTACCTCACCCTGCACTACTTGAAGTAGGTCACCTACTAGAGTGCTCACTTCATCAAAACTTAATTTGTTTCTCTCTTAGCATTTAGTGTATCTACAATGCCTTCTAGTTGCTTTGCTAAGATCATCAGTATGTCCATCCATTCTGTGAGTGACTGGGGATATAGCTCCTTAAGCCGATTCTTAATTGAACCCCATAAGGTTTTGATTGCTTCAAATTTTTCTCAACCTCGGCTAGGATCTTATCATGCTCCACCCTATTTCCTTTGTTATTTTCTTGAAATTCCTTTAGATACCTCATGTGTAGCAACCAATATGCTCACTACCCTGTCTCTATCAGTGTAATTTTCATATACATCCTCGACCATTTGTGTGGTCTTTATAGTGAAAGGAGCTTGGAATACCAAGTAATTATCTCCCCAATATTTATTTTTCTTCCTCCTTTTGGTGTGCCATCACCTCTTCCACTGACTCAATGTGAGTGGCCACCTTTCCATGGTGAGGATGTGGGTCAAGTCTTCCAAGCATTGCATGGTTGACTCATATTTTTTCTCAGGCGGGGCTAGAGTCAGGTGCTTCAAGATTATGGCATCTGAAATAATCTCTATCTTCTTATGGATCTCACGCACCTTTTCCTTTTCATCCCTCAGTTCATGCCTTATGCACCTTAATTGTGTTGATCAATTCCTTTATTTTATCTCCTTGTCTCTTTCATTGATCTCTTCATTTTTCTTCTCAAGCTCTTCCTCCAAGACCCTTATTCTATCATTTCTCTTGAAGAGCCTCACCTCAACTTCTACCGATACTTTGTTGAGTGTGTTGCAAACTTTCTCATCGGATAGTTGTTGGGCATTCACTGAGGGTTTACTCCCTTGGCATCTAGTATCTTCATCAATGCATCTCGGTTGACCTCGAATTTGGGTTCATCAACATGGGACTCAAAATCCCAAGATAACATTTTCCTCGTGTGTGGGTACACACCCTCTTCATCAAAAGAAGACCATGCAAGGAGTTGGTTTGAAGGCATGGTACTTTGGAAAATGCATGTAGTACCTTATTTGGATCATTAATGTAAGTCATTTCTTGTTCTGCTACACTACTATACCCTTTCCACTGTGTGTGCTACCTTTGGGAAGCTTACTACTAAGTTGGGTCTCTCACCCATGCTTCCATACTCCTTTCCCACACTTTCACTTTCCTCCATCTCCTTTAGTACTTCTTTGGTGTTGCACTCCACCTCTTGATCCACCAAGTCCTTTATAATTCCTACTACCTCCCTCTCTGTGGCATCCTCTATCTGCTCCTTAGTTAGGCTTGGAGTCTTTTGATCCTTCATGTTTACTTCTTCACTTCCCCCCTTGCCATGAGTGCACCTCCTTCATCCTCATCCTTCTCTTCATTTCCCTCTTCCTCTGACTCATGTACATCATACACAGGATGGTTTTGAGCCTCACCATGCTCTTCATCATCCTCATTTCACCCTTGTTGGCCTCCATGCTCTTTGTTTCTTTGAGTCACCTTTTTTGTTACTCTTTGCTTCTTCCTAACTGGTGATTCCAATATAGGAGACTTTCTTTTTCTTCTTCCCTAGGTGACTCTTTTCTTTTTGGTGATTCTTCTTTTGTAGGGGACTTCTCTTTCTGGCACCTCTTCCTCAGGTGTCTTCTCTTTCTCTTCTATGGGGACTTCTTCCTCCATGCATAGGTGCTTGGTTTTCACCTGACTCTGCACCCTACAGATTGCATTGTATGTGTACTTGGTGCTTTTTCTCAGGGGCCTCCTCTCTCTCCCTTTTCCTTGGTGTGGACCTTCTTCCTTATGGTGGGGTCTTCTAGGATAGAGACATCATTTTCAATGTAAGTGCCTTTCTCATACTTAGGCCTTATATGTAGGTATACCCTTGTTGTGGTCCTCCCAAAAATAGGAAATGTCATTGGCTTCAACATATGTACGTCATGGGAGACATACTTCTCCACATAGGTGCACTTCTTTGGATATATCAATGTTTTTCTACGTAGCTCATGGTAATCTTGGTCTACCATGTTGAGGTCAAACCTTAGCTTCTTTTCCTCTTTGAATCGATTGACCCGGCCTAGAAGTATTGTGTTGTGAAGGAGAATGAAAATTACACCAGGGACCCTTGGCGCCATCTTTCAAGTAAACTGCCAATACAAAAATGTTGGTACATGGTGAATTCAGCCTCACCTTGTAGTAAAATAGGTAACTACTTGGGTATTCTCCATTCAGCGTCGAATGCATCATGCATCCATTTATACCATTTTTCTAGGTGCCTTGTGGGTGGCCATCATGGTGTCACAAGTGTATTGCTCAAATATTTTGGTGGGGAAGGGTTCTCATCTAGGTATTCCCAAAAAATTTATCTGGCCCATCGGGCACTCAATCTCCAAAAAGACAATGGTAAGGAGGACATTACCAAACATGATCTTTTCTCCATCATGTGTGTGCATTGATGATTTCTTCTGCTATGAAATCGATAGGTTATAGATGGTCCCCTCGAGATCTTACGGAAAACATTCAACCAAGCCTTGTTGATATGTGTCCATCTCTCCTACCCATTCAACTTTGTGACCAAGTGTGTGGCCATCCTCATTATAGGGTCAAAATCACATAGAAATGTCAAAGTAGCGTGAACCCTTCTTGTAGTCATAAGCTTCAATGGTCTTCTTAATGGCCTCCTTATCATCCAAGTCATCATCGAATGATTCTCCTTCATAGATAAGACTGGTAAACTTAGAAATCAGTTGGGGAGTTATTCACATCCTTCATCCTATGAAGTAGAAGTGGTCTTCATGTACGCGTGACATTAACCACTAGTATAGTCACTCAGGTTTTCTAAAATAGGGAAACTCATAGAGTTTGTAATAACTTGACCTTCTCCATTTTCACCTTTACCTCATCATCGTAGATAGGCATTCCATCTGGTGTCCTCTTATCTATAGGGTGAACCAATTCCAATGCCATCTCATTCTCTGTGGTGCTCATTTGATGGTTGTAGTCACTCACGACCATCTTTCTAACATGAGACACCCATTCTTTTCCAAGCAATACGTCATGGATATTGCATCTCTGTGTACCATTCTTCATTGAAACTGGTGGAAACGACTTGTTTCCCCTTTCCCTTTCCCTTCTTTGGTGAAACATTTGTTGCTTTCCTTGGTGCCATTTCTCTCATCGGGTCACTAAAATTTCTTCCTTTCTCTTGATCTAGCTCTACTCAACTCTGTGGCTCCACTCCTTTGCAAAAATCCCCTCAATCATGTGCCCTAGTTGCTATGGAACCCTAACCTAGAAAACCCTTTTTCCACAAGATGGCGTAATCACTCACATGGGATTCTTCCACACAACCTTCTCGCTCACCCATGTACTCTTTTTCCACTCTAGTTTGTTGATCAAACTAGTTATGCACGTAAATCTTCACAACCCTTTTTTCACACAAATTTTCTTCAAGGATGCCCTAGTTTGTGAGAGCTCTTTGATAACACAAATACAAGGTAAACAATAATGCACCTGACCTTCTACTTATAGCTTTTACTTTTTCCGTAATAAATGCCATGCCACCTACCAATGTACTTTTGCATAAAGGTGGATTTTTTTCTAATACCAACCTTTAGCACTTTTACCCCCCCATGCCCAATCCTGTGTGAAAACTTCTACAACCTTTTGGCATGCACAAAAAACCCTTACTAACCGAAGATCCTTATGCGTGCTTTTAGCACCTAAGGCACTTCTTTTATCCTTATCCTGATTTTTGACATCACCTACCTCATGTTGTTCTTGTGCTTCTCACCCTTGTACGTGGTTTTTGTAAAGCCTTTCCTGACACCAAACTCCTCATGTTCACCTTTTCTATGTGCTCTTCCAATCTATGCACTTTTGATCCTTTGACCTCAGGCCATCAAAACACAACTTCAATACCAGCTTCTAGTACTTTATCACATCACTTCACCCCACACAAAAATAGATGTGTGGTCCCTCTGCATAGAAAATTTTTTGAAAATAAGTAAGTGGCTTACTAGTGCACAATGCAAACACACAAAAAAAAAAAGGGAGCAAAAAAGGAAAAGGAAAAAGAAAGGAAAATGCAAAGGAAAATCCTAGGCTAACTGGAAATACTTGCCTTATTTATAAACACAAAGAAGACTTATTTATAGTAGGGCTTCACCTACTCCCATTGAAATGGCATGGTAACCATGTTCCATCCAGTGCTTGTAACTGGAAAGTGCACCTGAATCAAGTATATAGGATATAATGTATGGGCCCATCAATGGACTTTGAATTTCCAGGATGGCACAGAAACTTGGAATCATACAATAGAACCATCTACCCAACCTCAAACTTTTTGTTCTTGATGTGTATCATGCCATGCCTTCTACCTAGATTTTTCTTTTTTTTCTGACTCCAATGAGCAATAGCCCACCTCTCATCTAACTACATTAACTTATCAATCCTCTCCTCAAGCACTTTTTCATCATCTAATCCTCCTATGTGCATGTTATACATGAGTGATGGTAACATGAATTCAATAGGTAACACTGCTTCCATGCAAACACCAATTGAAAAGGTGTGGCCTTGTTCAATCTTTTTATAAGTAGTCTGGTATGACCATAACACACAAAAACTTTATCATCCCAATCCTTTCTTCCCACATCACAAATCTTGGTTAATGTGTGATTCAAAAATTTTGTTAAATGCCTCAGTAGTCCCATTAGCTTGTGGGTGATAAGGGGTAGTCTTGTGGTGGGCTACCATGAATTCTTGCCAACAAAATCCTAACTATCTCATTCAAGAAATGAGTACCCCTATCACTTGTTAAACTCAGTGGGACATCCATATCTATTGATTATGTTTTCCCATAAGAACCTAGTTGTTGTTATCATTGTGTAATCCTTGTTGTAGTGTCACTTCTTCCCACCTTGTAAGATAATTTGTGCATGTAATGATATAGTGTGAACTTTCCTTCATGCGGCTGGGGAAATAGGGCCTATGAAGTCAATTTCCCACTTCTCAAATGGTTTTGCACTTTGAAATTGGTCTTAATGGAATTTCATCTCTTTTCCTGGTTTACCAGTCATTGGTAGTGGTCATAGGCCTTGTAATACTTGATACAATCCTTGTAAACCATTTCCCACCAAAAACCTGCTAGAAGGATCTTGTGTGGTTGCATTCCCTACATAGTGTCCTCCTATAATTCCACCATGTGCTTCCTCCATGATTGCAACATGTTCATGCTCTAACACACACCGGCACAAAACCTCATCATGGACCTAGCTTGTATAAGTCTCCACTAATTAACATGTAGGGTGTGCATGTATGGCTAACTACTTCCTTTCCAAAGTCTTCATTCCCTCAGTGCCACACCCATCTTGAGAAATACAACAATATCTTCCAAGTCAGAGGGTGTGTGCCACAATCTAAATAGTTTGTGCATCTGACATTGTATCCTCAATGCTCTGCATGTCCTCCCCTGAGTCAATCCTTGATAAATGGTAGGTCCTAAATTACTCTTACCTGGTTTCACAACAACCATAAACTCAAACTCTTGAAACAACAGGACCCACGGCATATGTGCCCTTGTAAAATGGGCTTGTTTACCAAGTACTTCAATGCCATGTGGTCCATGTAGAATATAAAGGGTGTTTGCCAACATATATTACCTAAATTTTTGCAGCACGTAGATCATTGACAATGCTTCACACTTAGTAGTAGTATAGTTTTTTTGTTGGGGTTAGCTTTCTACTAGCAAAACACAAGGGGTGGTCAATAACTCCCTCTCCAGGTTGTGCTAAGATTTCCCCAATCACCATCCTGAAGCATCAACATGTACATGGAATGGCTTATCCCAAGAAGGAAAGTGTAATATGGGTGCAATGATAAGCTTATTCTTTCAATGTATCAAATGCCATTTGTTGTGCCTCTCCCTAGTGAAATGCACTTTTGTGTTTTAGAAACTTTTCCAATGGCATGGTGATCTTGGCATACCCCTAATAAATTTTTGGTAATACCCCATATGCCCAAGGAATCCATGCATTGCGCTCTAGTTGGTAGGTTCCCCCAATCCCACAATAATGAAAACTTTGGCAAGGATCCACCAACAAGCCTTCCTTACATATGATATGCCCCAAAAGGGTTCCAAATGGAGTAGTAGTGAAAACACATTTCTTAATGTTGAGGGATATCCTCAACTATCGACATCTTTCAAACATCAGCCTCAGATTGTCACAATGATCCCTCACTAATCCATATACCATCCAATCATCAAGGTAGACTTGAAGAAACTTATGGATGAAGTCTTGAAATGCCTACACCACAATGCGTGAAAAAATACAAGTAGGTGTTCTTCAGTCAAAAGGCATGAATGTGTAGGAAAAATTCCCCATTTAGTGGTGAAAAAGTTGTCTTTTCTTGGTCCTCCTTTGCAATTCTAACTTGATGATATCTGAGAATCCATCTGTGAAAGAATAGATCTCGTGCCCAGCTACTCCTTCCAGGATCTCCTCAGTGAAAGGGGTTGGAAAAGGGTCAATAACACATACCACATTCAAATCCCTATAATCAACACAAATCCTTATCCTCCCATCCTTCTTAATGTTGATGACCATCAGACTTATCCATTTGATTCTCTCAATGGCCTCAATGATGCCTGATGCGATCATCTTGTCAATCTCCTCCTTGACTTTGATGTGAAGATTCAGATTCATTCGATAAGGTCTCTTCAAATTGGGGCATGCACCTTCCTTTAACTTGATTTCATTTCTCCCAAGGAGTGGTGAACTCCTTTAAGCTCATGGTACCCATGCATGGAAATAAATCTGAAATTCTCACAATAGATCGATGATCTTTGAAACCTCCTTTTTATCCTAGTAATCTCCAATAGTAGCCTCCTTAGGTTTGGCCTTCGAACCAATGTTAACCTTCTTGGTTTTCAGGGGTTCATGGTAGGCATGTGCTTGCTCATCAGCACTATCCATAACTTTGCGTGTACCCATAGTATGGTTAACATCCAAATTTTCCACTTCTTCACCATCGATCACATAGACCAATTTTCCTTTCTCTTTTTCCATGCATGCGCACTCAAGTTATATCTCCTCTTGATTCTTCCTCATCAAAAGTGCTTCTAAGCCAGGTTCACCCAATAATTCTAGTATTCTATCCTCCACCATGGCACTATCTCCCATAGTTAGGTGCTTAACAACTCTAAACCTCATCCACCGATGGCTTAGTACTTTGATATTTGAAAGCTTGAAGGAGGTTAGCCATCAACTCCTGCCCAGTTTCTATCGATGGTGCATCTCTGAGTGAATGTACCATGTGTGTGCATGTAACCTTGTAAGGTGGAGTACAACTTATGCACCCATAAAGAAGGTGGAAAGGCTTCCACACCTTCCATCAAGCCTTCTCACATGCTTGGATGTGAAATGAGGTGGGTTCCTTCCCATGATAATTTTGTATGATAGTAGGTGCATTGCTCTGGAAAAACCTAATAGAGAATGTGATTCTCACTTCACTTTGCCACTCTAGAAGGTTATCGTGATGGATGGGTCCCCACCAATGTGTTGTGGTCTGAGAAAGGTATAGCTAAGCATCCTTCTCCTTTCGATCTCACATCTCCATTGGGTCTCCATTTCTCATAGGAAAACATCAGGGTTGGCTCCCCAGAATAACTTGGAAACTTCTTTCTTCTAGGTGCTTGATTGAGTGTGCCTTTGTTACTCTCATCATAGAGCCTCTTAACTACCTTCCGACTAACTCATATGTCTCATGTGCACCCAATTTGTCACATGCCACACTAGTTGTATCACTTATAGATTGAGTGTCTTCCCCTTTGAATAATGCCCTCTTTTGTTGGTTGCACAACTTCAAGGGTCCGGATAGTGTGCACGTAAATTTTGTCTAGGTCTTCTTCTCCTAAAGGCTCAATATAGGGTGTTGACTTCCCATCCATCAAAGGAATGATAACACATTCCTCTTTGTTCTCAAAACTTATATACCCCTTATTGAAAACGTAAGTCAACATTGTTCTTATAGCACAGGGGTGCCCAAGTAATGCTTGGAAAGTTTCCACCTCAGCAAGTGCTAAGACTTTGAAGTCTCAGTGAATTTCACCCCTTGGATAGTGATAACAACATCCTTTAAAACACCAATGGGCATTTCCTTTGTCTTATTGGCCATATACAACACATTTGAAGATGGTTGTAATGGGGGCCTTCCCATTTGATTCCAAGGCATCTAGGGTGAGAACATTAACTTTCACATGCCCATGTCAATTAGAATATTTCTTAGGATCCATCCATCAACAACTACATTCAAGGTAATCTCCTTATCATAGTCGAGGTTATGGGGAGGAAGGTTAGCATGCAAAACCTGCCTCTCACGCTGCTCTCTCATGCTTGGTATCTTATCCCTCAACCATTCTCCTAATAGAGGAATGATATTCTCTTAGTGCAACATCTTACACACCTCCCTAACATCATCTATATCTGACTGAGGGACCTCAACACTTTTCTTCTTGCCCCAACTTCCTAGATTTCTCCTTTAGACATTGAATTTCCCTTGAAGACTCTTGATTACGTCCATGGTCTCTTGATAGACTTCCTTTTGATGGGTAGGGTCGGATACTTCCCATACACCACCTCTTCTCTTGTAATTAGTGGTCTCTACTTTGGTATTCCTGGCATGTGCAGCCTCAGCTCACATTGTCATCACTAGTATAGGTTCTAATTCTGACTCACATGCACCACCCTTGGCATCCACTATGAGTCTACTTTCTTAATGCTTACCATCCTGTGCCCTTGTCTTTTCATTGTTGTTGGCTCATGTGTTCAAATAGCTTTGGGAACTCCTCATACTTGTGCTTCTTCCCACACCATGAGCATTATAGTAGGTTAGGACATTCACATGCTTGTAATGCTCTGTGGACCCATAGTTATAACAAGTTCCATGAGGGAATTCACCTCTTCCACCTCGTGATTTCCATGACCTCTAAATCCTCTGTGAAAGCTTCTTCCATGAGCTCCTCCATCATGTGCATGTCCTTCATAGTGATGACCATCATCCTTGGAATTGTTTGCAACATGTTGGTTAGTGCACACACCAATATCAATGGCATCATGTATCTAGTCAATTAATCTACAATCCTTGGTGTCATGAGTAGTAGAGGTGAAAATCTTGCAATAACAAGACACATTCTTATGGATCACATGCATTGTAGTAGTGGACACCTACTTGCATCATGATCTCCATGGAAAATCTCATAGTCTATCATCATGTGTGTACTGATCTCTGAGGAAATTTTCCTTTGTATGCCCCTCTACCTCACAATCCATGCACCATAGGCCATTATGAGTCTCATGGGCTGAGTTCATGTAGATAGCTTCTCTAGCTACTTTTCCATTGCAGCAATCTATGAGCTTCAAGAAAAGGACTAACATTAGTATCCATGCTTCCTATGGCCTCGGTGTGCAGGGAAGCCTCCAAGGCCTCATGTGGGTTTGTGAAAGTCTTATGTGAAAGTCGCTCTCTGAAAGGTGTTATTAGTCCTCAAAACCATTGAGCATGCTGAGAAGGATGAATATCATAAGACAATTTTGATAAGAGAGTCTTAAAATGTGCACATCATACTCCCACACACTCTCTTGCCATACCTTGTTGAATCTCTTTGCATGTTAATGCTCTTTTATTCAAACTCAGGAATATGGAATTCAGCTAAGAAGGCATTACGTAGTGTGGTATAATCTACTACTATCTAGTGGGGTCATACTTCTAGTACCAACTATGTATGTGCCCTTGCAATGTTGTTGCAAACTGACTTGCCTTCCATTTTGGGGTAGTGATCCCCTTCATGTGCCATAAACTCACATTTGTGTACATGCTCTGTAACATCCTCAACACCTTTGTAATATGGTAGATGTAAAGACATTTCAAAAATACTTGTTGAGGTGGTTGAGGCCCTTGTCTCACCTCTTGATCCAGAACCTAGATTCCCTCGATGTTTCCTCCACCACTAGATCCACTAGATCCACAGCACCTATCCCTCCTGACCCACTAGATCCTCTAGATCCACTCCAGGTCCACTAGTTCACTAGTTTCTATTCCACCTGACCCACAGATCCACCTCCTCATAGTTGGTAAAGGTCCTGAAGTGGTGTGCCTTGTGTCCCCACTATCACGTTGAACTATGTGCCAATAATGTATGTGATATTACACCACTACCAGATGTGTGTCCCATGCCACTTCTAGATGTGATACCCAAGCTTTTTGTACCCATACTTTTCCCAAATGTTTCTCCAGAACAATATACCTCCAAACATAGGAAATGATTGTGTAGCCATAGATGTGCCAAATGAAAAGTTATACCTCCTAGGTGTTGATGGTTACTTCCACCAATACCAACTGGGTTAGTAATACTTATCTCTAGATTTGGAAAACTAAGCAAGGGTTGGTCACTAGGTGGATTCAGATGCATGCATTGATGGCTCTCCTTTCTCCAAGTGATGAGCTCTCATCAAAAGTTGAAGGGGTCTCTCTCTCCCACTTGCTTTCCAAGATGGGGTAGCATAGACTGCTCAGGCTCCATGTCCTCACGTGAACCTCAATTCCTTCCCTCATAACATGCCTCCATAAATCCATCACTCTGTAACTTCACATTGTCTATCTAACTCCCTTTCATGAGCTTCATTATACTTGAGTCATCTCTCTTCCCTCTCCTTTTTCATCATAAGGTCCATCATCCTCCTCCACTCTAGCTTCCTCTCCCAATGCTCAGAAGAAGCTTATCCATGGCCATAGGAAATGCTTCCAAACTCAGTGTAATGATCAGGATCTTTATAGCTAAAGGGATAACACATAAGAATGATCCTCTTGGCTCCCTCAAGAACTCAAACTCAATAATCTCTGGATAGAATACGTAGAAATCACGTACTCAAGGTGTAACTCATCAACACTCTACTCCACCAATGATCAACAACATGTGTCCAAGTCAGATCAACATCATGCAACCTCTGATACTCATCTTGGGTCCATACACGAGGTCTATAGTACCAGCTTGATCTAGATGCATACGCGAGAGCCATTCATACAACTCCATTGGAAAACAAAAAAAATAAGGTCTCATATAACTCATGATATAATATGTTCTTCTACCCATTTACGTGCATCAAACTCAGGTCCAATACTAAATCTCTGAGAAAACTCATCCTCTGTGCTTTTAAGCCATGCTTTGACATTGTCCAAGGTCAAGTGCTCTATCATCACACACCATTCTCACAATACTTTGAAAAGAGGTCCTATGAAAATGGAACCAAGATGTAGTCATTTATTTACCCTTAATACTTCTTTCTAACCCCAAGTGCGTCGACCTATCACCTAGTGGGTGTTGGGTGCTCACCTGAGGCATGTGTGGGGGTGTGAGCCCCTTTTATGTGAGATTTGTGAGAAGGTTCCACCATTAATGGAGGATTATTTGCAGAAATAAAAGTACATTCACTTACTTAAAAAGGTAGAAGATGCAACTAACAGATCTACACATTAATGCATCACATAGAAGCTAAATAACATTGTAAGAAGTATAATAAACTAGATATGAGCCATGATAAGTCATATAACATGAGGGTTTACACCCATAAACAAGTTATATAGAATGAACCCATATATATATTGATTTAAAAGAGTTCTAGTAGCCACATTATAGTCAAAAGGGTCATCTCAGACCATATATATTAAATGAAAGAGACTTGTCTCTTGGAAGCTTCTATGATATGAGATCCTAACTATACTTTTCCCATTTTATCCCTTGTTATAGATCCAGTACCCATACATATGCTTATGGCATCCCTTATAACCCTCTAGCACTAAGTACTCTAAACCCTAGCATTCATTTTACTGCAGCACTTCGTTACTCTATATATTTATCATGAGTGTCTTATCTATCTCTCTTCATGTCTCTGTCTCTAGCCCAAGCATTTCTTTATATAAGATCAACACCCACCATCATGCCTTCTCTCTAGCATAGATCATCATGCCAAGTGTCGATGTGGTCCTCCATAGGTGAATTCTTATCCCTTTGCAAACCCTCCACTCGAATATTCCCTACAGGAATATCCTTTTCTTGACCTCAAGGTTCCAGGATGGCACCTTATCCACTCATCATGCCTAGTCGGGTCCTCACACTTTTCCTCAAGTTCCTATAGAATGCAAAATATGGCTAAATCCTTTAAACATGTGTTTTGCCTCCCACGCATGTCCTGGTTTCACTTAAACCTTCTTAAATCCCTTTGTCTTATGCACTTTCCCTAATGCCCCTTCTTTTCATTGGTCCTCTGTGTGCGCGCTTACTCTTGGTACTTAGCCAATATTTAGGGTCCAACATATAACACATCATGAGAGGCAATAGTAACACAAGCAATATAAGGAGTCATGCATGCAAGAGAAGAAGAAAGATGTGTCATTTTAGGCATAATAGTTAATGGACAAGTAGAAGGTGGGGGGGAAGGATATGGAATAGGAATATCATCCTCAACATGATTAGTTATAAGGATTTTTACATATGCAAGGGGAAAAGAAGAAGTGGGAGGAGGATGAGGAAGGATAGGGCCATAGATGATAGAATTGGTAACAACAAAAGAGACTTAGAGAAATTGAATCATCATTAGCAAGGACTTTTCATCAGAAAAATTAACTAGGTCCTCAACATGTGTCTCATTAGTATCAATAGACTCATTACTAGAATCATGAACACTAGTGGCCTCTATATGGGGATAATAATATAACATCATGGTAGGGGTTGTATTTTTTGGTAAACATATGAGGTATGGTAGGATTATAAGTAGGGGTAATATGAGACTTGCGATAGAAAGTATTTTCATCCTCAAAATTGGTGAAATAACATTGAATACCATCCATAGGAATGAAGTCATTTTTGGGGAAAATAGACTTGGATTGACGGTTTCATAACATATTTTGGTAGGCCATGAGGAATACACAAAAATAAAGGAGTTGAGAGCAAGCTAGGGTTTTATCAATAATCGGAGTTCACTAAGTGATTTAATGAAATTAAATCTAAGATAAGGACAATGTTGATCAAATAGATTAAATGGTAAATAAGAAAGATCAAACAAAGGAAATGTAAGAAAGAGTGATAGATAGGGTTTTAGAATGACTTAGCTTGCCACTATAGGTCTGGACTGATTTTGGGTTGGTGAATGATCTGAACAGGTGTATTCTAGGTTGTGTAAGATTTGATTCTAAAATTGCCATGTGATGATCTTAGGAATAGGAGTGCCTCGGAGAGGACATAGGTTCCTAGGTGCTAGTATCTCGTGGGACAACTCACGATCCGATTATTTTTTTGTTTCTTCTCTTCACCTTTATCTCATCATAGGTCATGTTAGGTTCACTACACTTCTACTTTATCACACTTATACCTGCAAAATAATCCCTAACTACTTGCACAAGACTCAAGTACACATTAGACTAAACAAAAATGCATATGAGATATTCATCCCGACACCGATAGTCACCTCAATGTGATCTTCTTTGTCGATCATTGCACTAAATTTTAGACTCCATGTATTTCTTATGGTGTGTGATTGAAATTGTATCCCTTAAGCTAGGATACCCTAATGCTAGTCACACAAAGAGTAACAAGCTATAACTATTTTGACCCAATGCAAGAATGTGTGATATGGAATTCATAATAGCCCCCCCTACGTAGTGAATAATGTAACCCAAAATTCATTCCCTTTTGTTTCTCTTGTGTATGTGGTAGATAAAGAAATTATAACCCCAATTGTCCCTTTATAGTAGTTAGTAGGTTGTGTATATATATGAGTTCTTTGTTTGAATTTCAAATCCAACCGAGATCATGGAAAGGGTATAAGAAAAGACACAAAGCTAAAACAAACCTGAAAAGGAGAAAACCATGAAAATAGGATAAAAGTGCTCGGAAGGAAATTAGGGCTTGGGCACTACCATCCTATCTGGGTGGTATTATCCAACAACAAGTAAACAAAAATATAACAAGAGACAAGAGTATGGATCCCTATGACTCGACGAGAAATATGGAAATACTTGGATAATAGATGTAAGTAGAACAAAAAAAATGTAAGAAAAGGACCAAAGAGGTGTCACTAGTTCCTAGTTTCCATACTTAGAAATCATGTATATAACAACATACTAGAGGTGTAATGTAATAGTAATAAGTGCATATTTTAGTGACTACAAAACCAGATGCCCAAACACCTCAACAACCAAAAATTAATAAAGAATGGGTGCCTTCATTCTCATCCTATAAACATGGTGGTGTGTGCTTGGGAAATTTCAGACACCCATATCTAACTCGCGAGTGGTCCTGGTGTGTTGGCGGATGGTTGAGTTCATTAATCATTGGATGGGATAAGTATCTTCTCCCTCCTTTTTCTAAAATGCTATAAATGTAAGTGTTATGGCACATTATACAAGTTCTTTTCCATTGAATTGGAATTTTCTTCTTAGGAGCTTGCAAAAATATTTCTCATGTCCTTTATAACTCACATGTGAATTTGTCTTGCCTCAACCCTATGTTTGTAAATAGTTGAATGTGATTTAAAAATATTGGAATTTGTAAAACCCTAAATGCATAGTGACAAAAAAATGATAAGCAATAAATTACATATCTGACCTAAGAAATAAGTTAGATAAAAATGAACCGTAGGTTTAAGAGAGAGAATATATGACTTAGCTGATTTCATGATTAATCTTGAGGTGTGCCGAGTTGGAAAACTGATAAAACTAGATGACATAATGTCACAATTGAGCCTTAAAATTGTAGAACTATCGAATATGTAAGTACTAAGGTGCCTAGACTAGGTTAGGGGCACCAGCCTTTCAGAGACTATTTTTGGGTGCCCACAACTATGAAAAACCTCATAAAAAAATTTTACAGTTGTCTCAAAATGTATGTTAATCTTCATTATTGGTCATTTATATGTCATTGGAAGATTGGTGAGTTCGTCTATAACCTACAAAACAAAATATCTCTTGCAAAACCCCAAAACACATCAAATCCTAAAAAGAAAAAGATGCAAATGGAGATTTTTATCGACCTTAATGGTCACTCAACGAGTGAACTTACAACCGAGCATTGCACTACATCTCATACTCCATGTATTTTTGTGTGTGTGTGAATAATCGTGCCCTAGGTGGCTCTTGTGCAAGATGCACTGAATAGTGAGCAATAGCTAGATGTAGTAATAAAAATGGATGTTTAGATGTCAAAATGAACTTCCTCCTATGAAGTGTATATAGAAAATGTAGTCCCTTTTCCCTTGAATGAAGCTAGATGGATGCCTTGATGCTCTTAGAATGCCTTTGGATGCAACCTTAGGTGATAATAGTAGATGCTTAGAGATTGGTCCTTTATTATGGTCACATATCTTTGTATTTATATGATTCCCTTATTTGAATTTTATAATTGACAACTAAAATTCCAAACCATAAGAAAACATGATGCCCAAAATATAAAAGAGGCCTAAAATATGCGAGTAAGATACAAAGAGGTTGGGAGCATCCAGAGGGGATGAGGGCACTAGGGCGCTGGTGTCCAAAGCCAAGAAAGATAAAGAATTGAAATTCAGATTCAATCATGGGGTGTGTAATACCATAGAGAAAGTAAGAAAGCACATAAAGAGGCCAAAGATAGATGTCAATCACTAGTTTTCTCACTTAGGAATCATATGAATAGTGGTATATGATTAGGACCTAGAAATGTACCCAAGTGTGTGATTTAGTGTCTACATAATCTTGATGATAATGCAAGTTTGACCTCATTCCTTTGAATGATCCACATTCAATGTGAATGCTTTCACCTTATTGTGTACCTTCACTCTTTTCCAT
The DNA here is from genome assembly GCA_018340775.1 of Taxus wallichiana var. yunnanensis. Taxonomy (NCBI): domain Eukaryota; kingdom Viridiplantae; phylum Streptophyta; class Pinopsida; order Cupressales; family Taxaceae; genus Taxus; species Taxus wallichiana. Next base: position 59,045,817 of record CM031233.1, read on the forward strand.
TTTATTTCCTTCCAAGTTGTGTGCATATTTTAAATATTCATTTGCATGTTTACATTTGTTTCTTTTAGATCCAAAATCGATCCATTTTCAGTTTGGTGCATCACCTCCCTTTATTTTAGTTATTTCCCTCTCTCACCCTGTCTCTTTGGATTTTCTTAGTTTAGTGATAAAGTAGGAGCTAGTTAGAGTAGTTTCAACAAACTGGGATGAAAGGAACCTGCCTTGTCATCCGAGGAAGTCACCTTCTTCATAGGATGATCTAATATAATCAATTCCCACATTGATAGATCATACCATGTTGCACTAAAGTTTCTAAACCCAATGTTAGCATGGTGTGAATTTCAAATCCAACAAGCTCCTAGGGAACAACTTGGTCAAGAGCATGTCATCACATGTATAGTCTAAGAAAGCAACATGAAAGGATCTAAGGTGCTCTTAAGGGTCTCCATAGCCATTGAATAGAGGAAAATTTGGTGAAATAAAATTGGCAATGAGTGGATAAGAATACACTTCGGGTGTAAGAGGACTATGAAGAAGAAGGGAATAATAAAGGGATGAAGAGGAAGAAGTAACTTGTTACAACCTGATGCATTTATACTTGTAAATCATGATAAAGAGACTCTAAATCATGGGTTCCTAAAGAAGAACTAGGATGAATGTGGGAGATAAGAGGAGAAGAAAGATTAAGATTGGGTGTGGAAGTAGGAATATGGTTGGTAGAAGTTCCTACATTAGTAGGAGGGGAGGAAAGAGGGATAGAAGATGTGGTAGTAGTAGAAATAATGGTTGTGGAGGTAATAATCCTTTGGGATTCCTCACGGATAACAAAAATTAATAGGTTTATGTTTTCAGGATGCTTATCAAGATAATAATTGAGTTCATCAAGATCCTCGTAGAGAAGTCATGATAGGTACAAGCCACGATGGAAATGGATTTGATAAGGTGTCAAAGGATGTCGGGTTCACCAAATGATTTAATAAAATTTAAATATTTGTAAGGGCACTGCTGATTAGATAAATATGAGATTAATCATGCAAGATCTAGCTAAATAAGTACAAACAAGAGTAAAATATAGGAGGTAAAGAACGACTCAACATGTAAATGTAGGTCCTGGACATATTATGGGCTAGTAATGATCTGGAAAGGCTAATTCTAGCTTGTGGAAAGCTTTAATTCAAACATTGGAATGTGACAAACTCATGGAAAAAATCATATGGTAGAGGACATGACCGCTTGAGTGCTAGAATTTGTTCTAGGCGTTGGTTTTTACGGAATAGGTTGGGTCTTAGTTCTTTTTTTGTATCTTTTTATCACTCCTTGTTCTCTGTAGGTTACATCAGGCTTACTACAATTATGTTCACTCATATCTCGTACCTACAAACAAAACCCTAATTACCTACACAATAGTCAAACACATTAGATTAATAAATAATGTATGTGCTTGAGTCAAATCGAACTCAGCAATCACCCCAATGTGATCACATCGAGTGTTGCACTACATTTCAAACTCAATGTAGCTTTGATGTGTGTGTGTGTGATTGGAATAGTGTCAATTGAGCTAGGATGCCTTAGTTCCAATCACACAAAGAATAATGCTACAACTTCTTTGTCCCAATGCAAAAATGTTTGGTATGGAATTCAAAATAGCTCCCCCTGTGTAGTAAATAATGCAGTCCTTTGATGATGTAGTAGATTGGAAATATTTAGCTCATTATGGTAGTAAGTGCCTCTTGAAATGATTTCCCCCTAATGAGGTTAAATAAGACATGTATATATATGATTCCTTCACTTAAGTTTCATCATTAACAAGTGAAAGGCTAACCCAAGGTAGTAAACAAAGACATGAAAGATGTAACATCTAAAAATTTAGAAAAAGAGAGGAGGATAGAAGTGCCCAAAGGGCACAGTAACACTCGGGCACTCCCTGTCTCTGTAATGGGTGGTTTTGTATAGGGTACCAAAAATATTAAACATTGGAATCATGACTAAGAAATATGTTGACTGGTGTGCAAAACTATGAGGTGTACATCCCAAAACAATAAACAATGAAGATAAGAAAGATAAAATTAATGTCACAGAAAAATAAGTGTTGTTAATGACTAGTTCTCTTGCTTAGGAATCATGCATATAAATGAATTATTTAGAGGTTAGATATACATAGTAATTACATGATTTAGTGACTACAGGATCCTTTCATCGATTTTCAATGGCTATATTGTCCTCATTTTATTAGCTAGTTATCCGATTATTTCTACAAAACCACTAATAGAGAAAATGAATTGTTTCTTTTGGTTTGCATTTATTCTTTGGGTTTTTTCTTCTTTTACTTAAAACCTATTTTATGTGGATATCCCCTGGATTAGGGACTTTGTTGTATGGTTATTTTTATTGATAAATATATATGGTTTCCTTCCAATACTGCTTTTTTTTTGTAAAATGTAGGATGTATGAAAATGAATTTAGAAGATTTTTAGTGATACACTTCTTCATTTACATACGAGTTGATAAAAAAGTGCGGTCAAACCACATGATTAAAAAATTTGCACAATTTTTAAAGACTGTAAACCTTTTATTTCTAAAAATGAAACTATTGGCATTATTATTCCCTCTAACAAAATCACACAAAGAGTAATAATAAAAAAAAATGGGATTTTATCTTGATGTTGTAGGGGCATGTTCGTAGAAAAACCCTCTTGAATTTGGAGATTTTAAATCTTTATCTCTTGCCAATTGATATTGGACCTAAAACAAAGATTTAAGTTAGCATTATTATATGTTCGATAAATTAATCATTTTAATCGCTTTTCTTTCAGGTAAAAATTAATTTTCTTATTTGCGAGATCTATAACACTTACAAATTTTTCAATTATGACATTTCGAAATGTTATCTTGAGTGCTTATAAATAATAGTGTGACCAATTATAATGATACTATGCCAATTCACTCTCTACATACTCTCATGCATAAAGAGGATTGATGAGGAATGGAAACCATAACAACTACATTGTAAATGGTTAATTGTGTCTTTTGAGGTGTATATACTACTCACAAGTGGTCTTCTCGCCATTATTTCCACTCAATATTGGTTGTGATGGTTGGAAATACATGGTAGATATTAGGAAACTAATTTTTTTGGATCCTACTCTTGTTATTATAATGGTATACATTAAAAGGGAAGGGTGAATAGTATTTTTGTTTCACACAGTTTAGTAATAAATTTAAAGGTGACATTGGGTGGGGTAGAACCCAAAAAAATGGATGGAAAATGCATAAAAATCTATCGCTTGAGAATTTAACAATTGACTTCGTGTGAGGTTCAAAATATATATACTTAATGCTTCATAATCTACAAGATTATTTTTGTTTTAAAAAAATTCAAATATAGAGTTTGTTGTGTTGTCCTTACCATCCATTTCAAAATTTTCTCAGTTGAGACATTCTCATAGGCCACATTTTATATTCAATTATTCCCTTAGTTTTTAATTTCCTTGTGACCATTTGAGTGGCGTTTGACATGATATTATAATGTGTTCCATCTCCAATCTCCTTATTTTATTATTTCAACCATACAAAATCTTCAACTCTCTTTGAAATATATATTTTGAGGTCATACGGAGAAGAAATGTTTAATAAATAAATTTGATCCACATTGTGAGAACATTTGGAAAAAATATTACAATGAAATGTATACTCATTTCAACGTATGTCTCGGTTATTGTAGGTAATCTTACATCTTTTAAAGCTACAAATGGTTTACTTTGTCTTGCCCTTTTCTTTTCAAATTATTTTAGGTTGTATTACAACACGAACAATTAAAAGTCTTGTTGCCCTTTTGCATGTGGAAATTTGAGACCTACTCCTTAACTATGATTAGGCTATAAGTTTCATATACTTCACTTCTTTGAATCTATCCCACATTTAGAGATGAAAACATGTGATCAATTTGTAACACACATTGATTGGCCTTGTCTTAAATTGATATACTAAAGGATTTATTCACAAGTACTTAATTATAAAATTACACAAAATTCATATTTTTCGTGTTGGAATATTTTTTAACCTTTGATTGGGTTTCATTCACATTGAAGAGACAAATAAAATTAAATTACAATAGAACAATATCATGCATGGGTTATGATTGAGTGGTAGACAACTTTCCCCCTTCTTACCTTTCATCGATAGAGGTATAACGATGAAAAGACTCATTTATATTAATTAGACAAATAAAATAATATTACAATATAACAACCAACCAATACAATCTAGGTACCTAAAGAAATAAATAATTCCCAAAGGAGTGAGAATCCCTATAAGAAGTTAAGGATTAATATCTATCTTGGAAAGGTAATTGAGATTATTAATACATTTTTTGGGACACCTATCAATGTTGCCAAATGATTTTTATTGGCACAATACCCCCGATTAAACATAATAGATAACCCAATGAACTGAAATGTTTCGTATATGAAAACAAAAAATGGGAATAATAATGAAGAGGATGAAAATGAAAATAATCACGATAAAGAAAAAATGAGAGTAATGACTTAGAACAAAAAAATCAAATTATTTATAAAAAGGAAATGAAAAATATTAGTTAAGTGGTGGAGAGTAAGAAAACAAGGACATTATATGGAAAATACTACCGAATAAGAAAACAAGGACATGATATGGAAAATACTACCGAAGATGATGCTTTTTGAGATGCATGGAGGGAAATTGTAAATGCTAAACTTTGGAGTAAATGCAAAAACTAATGGGCTTGTTTGAATTTTGGTTTGTGAAATAAATAGATTTCATGCACCAAAACATAATGGAAATAGTTTGGGAGTTATGAAAATGTAGTTGTGTGATCGGGTAATAATATGTGGAAAATGTAAATAACAAGGATCACATTTGAATCTTGTAAATCTACATCTATGTTTATGTCAACTTGAAACAAATTGTGTTTTTGGAATCCTAAGAGACTAATTCATAAGCCATGTAAGTGCAACATTCCATCATAATCTCAAAACCTAATGTACATATGTTAGAAGATTATATCGACCTAGTTACCTCATGATATTTATAGATGTAGAAATTTTTTAGAAAACCAATATGATATAACTAATCTTGTAACTACAAGATGAAAAACTCGAATGTCAATATAATCAAATGATTATTTTAAACTATATATTTTGTTCAATGTAGATCAAATTTCAAACTTTAGAAGTGGGAGTAAGCACCACAAAAAATTATATATGAATAACAACATTATGATTTTTGAATTCTTTAATAAAAAAAAAAAAAAAATGAACCAAAGTTTTTTCCTTTTTCATATTTATTATCTACTTCTTAACATTAATTTCAAGGAAAAATATAATGTAAATATAGTTTACATGTGCCTGGATTTAATTTAAAAACAAAGTGACCATTAGTATTTTAAAGGCGTGGCATACTTACTTAACAGAGGGTCATCTATGTAAAAAAATCACCTGTCAATCATTATTATGCATTCAATAGTCACATACAACTGAAGTTTTTAAAATTGGAGGTAGTTCCCAACCAAATCTCTCGATCATTGAGGTGGTTGGCTTGAGATATTTCTTGTAAACATAATGATGGAAAATATTGTATAACAAAAATTAAAGAGAGAGTACATGATAGACTCATGGTAAGGGTGGTTTAAAGTCAAGTGCTACATTGCCTTATACTATTTCTAGAAATCTTACATTGTCTTAATTATTTAAATAACCTAGTCTACACATTCAAATTTTAATTCTAAAAATGTTGTTAGTTTTAAAAATCAATAGCATGCACTTAATACCATAGTCTACCTCTTTGTCAAGAAAAATTATCTAAAAACAATTATGTTGTTAGTTTAAAAAAATCAATAGCATGTAATTAATACCATAGTCTACCTATCTATAGATAAAATTATCGAAAACAATTATTTAAAAGATTGCACAATGTTTTTGTTCATACATCTCAATAATCAAATACATAAAATCAACCGTGCATGAAATGGATATATACTGCAAAACAAAATATAAGAAGATCTCAGCTAAGTATTGGTATAATATGGTTCAAAAGAGAGATTAAAGATTTAAAATCAAGGCCCCAATTATTATGAATCTAACAATGTATTCGATGATGGGTATATAATGTGGGTTAGGAAAGTCTTGTGCCACAAATGCAGGAACAGACATAACCATGTGTGGAACTACCAATGAAGTGGTAAACCCCCATTTCACAATTATCAACAAGCTTTGTTCTTCTGGTTCTTCACCACAACAACAGGCATTGTGCTTTGTGAACATAATGATCAATCACACTACAACAAAACAACCTGCAAATTATGAGATCCAATTATAACCAAATTCTCTACAACTTATCAAATTTTGAAACAAGTAGAGACCTAATAAACAATTGGCATAACAAAGGACAACCACCATGCAGAATGAACAGGAAAATCAGAAAAATGTTGTACAACAATACCTCTTCATAGGTTCATTTCCATGACTTCCCAAAACTAACATATCATAATTATACTTCTTTACGACATTGTTAAAGACATCTCTGGCATCTCTAGTCACAACCTTCATCTCTGCAACCACCTGCAATGGCAACAAAAATAGTGCATAAAACTCCATTCTATAAGTAAGAAAAATGAAGACACTAAATCACGCACTTTGGGTATATTTCTAGTCCTGATCACATATTACTATTCGTATGATTCCTAAACAAGAAAATTACTAATTGACCACTATCTTTGGCCATATTTTCTTGCTTTCTATTTTCTCTCTTGATCTTACACTCCTTCTTACCCAATCTATCTTTGCATACTTCAGCATTACTCATTTAGGACACTAAAGACCTAGCCAAAATGCCGCCGTAAGGAACCCCCATCCCCTTTGGATGCCCCCGACCTCTTTGTACTTTGCTCACATATTTTGGGTCCTTTCTAGCCATTTGGGCATCTTGATTTTTACTAGTTGACCTTTTAGTGGTTAATTATGAAATTAAAATAAGGGAATCATATAAATACAAAGTTATGTGATCATAATAAAGGACCAAGCACTAAGAATTAGCTATCATCACCTAAGGTTACATTCCAAGAGAATTCTAAGAGCATTCAAACATCCATCTAGCTCAACACAAGGGAAGAGGGACTGTCATTTCTATATACACACATAGGAGGGGAAGTTTATTCTTTAAGGCATACATCTTTTACATCTAGTTATTGTTCACTATCAAGTGTGACATGCACAAGAGCCAAATGGGGCATGATTTTGACACACACACACATAGAACCACATTGGGTCTGAGATGTAGTGCAATGCTCGGTCCTAAGTTCAATTTGTTGATAGTCAGGGATAGTCCGACCTCTCATTTTACATCTTTCTTTTTAGGATTTGATGTGGTTTGAGGGTTTTACTGGTACTTCTTTTTGATTGTAGATTTCAGGTGAATAACAGTGAAGTCTAGAGACATATGAGTGATCAAAGGTGACAACCAGCTAACATCCTGCGACCCTAAAAAATTGGGTTCCACATCTTATGAGCAGTCACGGAACCTAAAACAGTCTCTAAAGACCCCAAGCACCTTGGTCCTGGAATTTCCAAACACTCTATAATTTTCTAGGTCTGATTGTGACACATAGTTACTATGTTCTAGAAGTTTTCCATATCTTCACCTTCACCATCACTTCAAAATAGCTAAGTCTTTTTATCTCTCCTTTGTAATTAGGGTTTTAAATTTAAATTACTTATTTGTTTGGGTCATATATGTACCTTATTGGTTATATTTAGTGTTGTTACATAATATAGGATTAGGAATTTATTTATTCAATATTTTCTTAATCATTTGGTGAACCCGACTCATTCGAAAATTCTTAGGGTCCTCATAATTCTACTCTTCTCATTCTTCTAGATCCTCTCATCATGGCTAATGCAGCCTAGAATCTACTGTGAATAACCCAGGCACGTTGGCACATCATCCAGACTGAGATGAGTGCTCACCCAAAGTGCACAAAGGTACCATGACCCTCTTTAGAGTTTCTTATGCAAGATGTTAGTGTGATGGTGATAAAACATATTTAGATCCATAATTAAACATAAACATTCCATAGTGCATAATCTAGATCTAGATCTTAGAGAATCATGAATTAAACAATAACTATAATAAGATTAACCATACATGAACCAAATTCAGTTATGTTTAACACCATTATCCAACCAATATACTCCATTGCATTAAACATTGTAAAACACAAAATCTTCTTACATTATACGATATATCCATAAGTCATGTGTGCATCATATCTAGCAGCATAACTCTACAATAATTTAGCCCCCTAAACTACACAATTCAATACATATTTATAGAGGTGGGGACTTTCCCTTCACCACCTATGCACTTCTTAAAATAGGTTACATGTTGATAATATCCATGTGCCTTTATAATAGCATGCATACATGTTGCAAGTGTTTTAATAATATATGTCCTATAGTTAACTGGAAGAAACAATCCTATTATTAGCTCAAACCATGCATTGCGCTTATCAGCCACTCATTCCCAAAATATCATTAGGTGTCATGTAAGTCTTCATCTCTATGTGTGCTTAGCACACTATCTCCAAAAATAGCCCATATCCAACAAAATAGTAAATCTTGAGCTAAATTGTTCTGGCACGTGTTTCCTTTCATATATTCCCATGCCTACAAATACACCTTGTTCCCATGCACACATCCTTTGTGTGTCTTCTCTTTAGAGAAAAATTTTGTCTACTCAACATTACCCCACACTAAAGTACATTGTCATCCCAACAATGGGAATTCTTTCTAATTTTCCCAATATAAAGAATTAGAATTAAAAGAATTAAGGAATCACTGTACAAAATAATGAATCTTTACTCTGTAGTACCCTCTTCTTCAACTGGGATGATTAGCTCTGGATATTAATTCTTGATCTCAACCTCCAATGTTTTTCATTCATTTAGTGCATTCCTTGTCTTTTTTGGAATATCTCTGTCATTATGGCATCTAGTTCGTTCTTAGTGATCTTTTCCTTCTCATTCTACAGTACTCAGACAACATTAGCCATATCTAACATCATTCCTTCCATGAGGTCCACATTTTACGTTATGAGCTTCCCAATCTCATCACTTCTCTCTTTATGTGGATCCTGGGCTGTTGTGAGGGCTTCGTCCTTTTGTTTTACCAGTGATAATCTTTATGCACGTCCAATCGTCTCATCTTTCATTGTTTTCGAACTTCATTATCTTCAACTAGAATTTTGGTCCTTATTACTGCCTCTGGTGCTGCACACAAATTAAGAGCTTCACACTTTTTTCAGCTCATCTTCAAAGTTTGGAGAAACACCTCATAAGTTGAAATTTTCCTAACCATAAAGGCCCTTGCTCTCTCTACCTCTTATTCAGAATCTTTTGAGTGTGGGCATATCCGAATTGGTCCATCATCTAACACCAAATCAACCAAAGTGTGCACATAATGCATAGAAAAGGAAAATTTTTAGGTACCTTAGGTTCTAGATGAGGCCTTATTTTTAGAATGTGATCACCAATCTCCTCAACCATGCCAACAAAAGCCTCATTATTTTCTCATTCTCATTCCTTCTCTTCCTTTAAGCGTATTATCTCTGCAGTTTTATCTTTGTTATCCTCCATCAGTGCTTGAATGGTGGTGGCCTTATCAACATTTCTCCATGCCACCTCAGCAAATACCTTGACCAAGGCATTACTAACCTACTCATCAAACATTAGAGTAGGTTTTATTGTCATGTGCCTACTTTGGGGTGCCTTCTTCACTCTTTGTGAGACACAAGATTCTTCACATACATCAAAGTCTAGTTCATCCATATGAGTCTGCATGGACCAAGATAATTATTTCCTTGTGCATGTAGTGGCCATATCTGGATCCATCAACTCCCACCCATATAACTCCTTAAGTCCCACAATACCAAAACAGGCACGAGATAATTTTGTGTGTGTCCTCAGCATATCCCATACTAGGGACAACATATTCTTCACTTCTCTTTGTCCTTGTCCCCTTAGGAACCTGGGCGCCAAGGTTTGGAGTTGGCCCTTCTCCTACCTAAGTCAAAATGGGCATGTTGCGTTTCTTTTGCATAGTTTCATCTTCCTCTTTCACCCCTTCCTCTTCATCTCTCATTTCTTTATCTCAGGGGTTCCTCCACATCTTCAAGTTGAACCAGGGTACTAGGTGCTCTCTTCAGACTCCTTTGCCTCCTCGTTAAGGTTCAACTTTATTTTTATCTTTTCTCTCGGTGCTTATTTATGAGGGGAGATTTGAGGTGACCTTTGTAATGGTTTTTATGCCATGTGCTTTAGGTCCTAGTTCTTCTGAACACCTTCTTAAACTAGCACTCCTCATGGACAATGCATCTACATCCAATTCTTCCTCTCCTTACACCTTTGGGGGAGTATATGTGTGCTCACTCTCCACTCGTCTATGGGCTACCTCCAACCTCTATGATCCAAGCCTCCACTATCCTCATGTTCTTCTTCTTTTTCTATCTCTATGGTTAAGGTAGGATTTGGAGCTGCCACATTTTCAACTATGTGTTTTCCCTTAGGTGACCCGGGAGCATGAAATCATTCTCCACGTACTTTTTATTTTCCAACCTAGGATTAAGCTAGAGATAGAAAAGTGTGGATCCACTGTCCCTAATAGCCAAACTTATTGGCTTCATACTTATAACATCTGAAATGATCCTCTCAATGTAGGATCGATCTAGATAAACATAAGTTTTTCTGAGAGTATGGTAGTCACAATCTACCTTGTCCACATTAAAAATTAACTAGCACGCATTAGTAAACATGTGTACTACCTTTGCTGGAAATAGCATGTTGTGAAGACGTAGGTAATTTTTCACTAAGGACTCCATGTCCCATCCTTCATTGCAAACCACGCAATGCAAAAATGTTGATACATCATGAACTGCACCGCCTTACCCACTACTGAGGGTAACTCCTTTGGAATGCATCATTCCTCCTCAAAGGCTATGTGCAGTCGATCATACCATAGTTTTTCCCTTTATTTGAATGGGCCACTCATTGTTCCTTCACACAAATACTTATCAAACCTCTCTGTAAGGGATTTATTTTCCATGGGGTATTCCTAGATCTTGTTATTTGGCCCATCGAGCACTCCAATTTCTACAAACACAAGAGATAATAGGATAGTGCCAAAACTTATCTTTTCACATGTGCATGCTTCCTCAATAATTATTTCTACTATGAAGCCAGCTAAGTTGTATACTTCTCCTTGTGAAATTTTCTTCACAATATGTAGCCACATGGTATTTACTTGTGACCATCTCTCTTAATCATTCAACTTAGTAAGTAGATGCACAACCTACACCATAGGGTACTTCCTTAATCTGTAGATGTTCATTCCATGTAGACCCTTGGAGTATCCCAAATCCTTACTTGTGGCTATAATAGTTGCCTTATCAGTCAGATCACTACTAATATTTGTCCATGTGCCCTTTAGTCTTGTCAATGTGGTAATCAAAGGCATAGTGATCCTTACCCATCGTCCAAAGAAAATAGAAAAAGTCCTCATGTACTCTACTCATAAGCCATTGGTATAAACTTTCTAGTTTTCCAAAATATGGGAGTTCATACAGTTGATACACCCCTACCTTCTTGAGAAACTTCTCCCCAACATTGTCATATATTGGCATGTCATCCATCGTACACTTATTGGTCTTCTTATTTAGCAAAGCATCTAAATATCCCTTGTTATCAGTGGTGTGTTGGTTTTAATCACTTACTTTACATCTACGGATATGGGAATCCCAATCTTTTTATGATCACTCCTTCTAGATACTGCATCTCTAAAAAAATTCTCTCGAGAGCAACTTCGACCTTGACTTATACCTTTTTCTTCCCCTTCGTACTTACTGCAAGTGCCTTCCTTGGTTCCATAGTAAAAATCCCACCTTTTTTCTTCTGTTGAGTACGCTTGCATGCCCTAGCTCAAAACTATATGCCCTAGTTCAAAACATGCAAGCCCTAACTCCTTCTCAATGCTTCTACTTCACTAAAACCCTTCTCTAATGGGGACGCAAGCCACTTCTACACACAAATCCACTCTCCACACCTAGTTTCAAATACTTGTGATCGCAAAGGTAAAAATGAACTCACATCACATCCTTATATAGATTTTTGAAAATTTATTACATTTATTTCTCCTTTACCTACCACCGATCCTCTCATTAATTGACCATTTTCCCAACTTCCGCATGGCACACCTACACACCCCAGTTATAACCTTCTAGCACACCTTCCTACCTTCTAGCTATAGACCTCCTTCTACACACTTCCATGCACCGAATTACCTCACCATTATGCCTTCCTCTAGTAGTTTCTATGGTCGTAGCTTACCTCATGTTATATTGTTCATTCATTTATTTCAACTATGGTCTTCTCTAGAGCAATCTTCTTTCTAGTAGCTCCTTTCCATACTTGAATAGCACTGTAATAGTTTTTTCTTATGTGTACCCATTTTTTAATAACAAATAACAACCACCCCACACCAATGGTATGTGCAATCCTCTGTGCATAAAATACTTCAGATTGTAATTAGCTTCTAGTACACAAATGCACTTATTACACAAAACACCAAACTAAATTGACAAAGCATAGTGACGAAGAAGGAAATACATTAAAATAAATACATAAAGGGAAATCTATACTAAATGGAAATATTTCCTTATTACAAACACCAAGAAGACTTATTTATAGTAGGGCTTCAGCCTACTCCCGTTAAAGTAATCGGGTAACCGTGTTCCATCAAGCGCCTCTAACTGAAAAGTGCCTAATTCAAGGATGTGAGTGATAACATACGGTCCCAACCAATGCACCTTAAGTTTTTCTTGATGGTGTAGAAACTTTGAATCATACGTGAAGTACCATCTTTCCAACTTCAAGCTTATTATCCCCTGATGTGTATATCATGTCATGCCTTCTTCCTGGCCTTTTCCTACTTTTGACTCCAATGTGTTATGGCATGCCTCTCATCCAGTTGTATTAACTTGTCAATTATCTCTTCTAATCAGCTAGACCTCCGTGTGAGCAATATGCAAAGCATGTAACATGAATTCCATGGGGAGAACTATTTCTATGCCAAACACCAACTGAAATGGTGTTTCCTTATTCAACCTTTTGTAGGTTGTTCTATATTTGAAAAGTATAGCATAAACTTTATCATCCCAATCTTTCCTTCTAATATCACAAATTTTTGTTAAGGTATGGCTCAATATCTTGTTAAAAGCCTCAGTAGTCCCATTGGCTTGAGGGTGATAAGGTGTAGTCTTATGGTGCATGACCATAAATTCATCCAACAATATCTTGATTGTCTCATTCAATAACCTGTGTACTCTTATCACTTGTCAAGCTCAGTAGACATCCATACCTAGTAAGAATATTTTCCCATAAGAACCTTATTGTTGTATCCATTGTACAATCCTTTGTAGGTGTTTCTTCTTCCCACCTTATAAGATAATATGTACAAGTGATGATGTAGCGTGATCTAGTTCTATACGGCTAGGGAAATAGGACCCACAATGTCTATTTCCCATTTTTTAAATGGCTCTGCACTAGGAATATGCCTCAAAGGCATTTCATCTCTTTTCCACAGGTTTTTAAGGCATTGACAATGATCACATGCCTTATAATACTCTTTACAATCCTTGTACAAGGTCTCCCACCATAATCTAGTGAGTAGAATCTTACACGTGGTGGTGTCACCTACATAATGCCCACCTGTAATACCACCATGAGCCTCTTCCATGATATCTGTGTGCTCATGTTCCAATACACACCAACACAATACTTCATCTCGTCCTAGTTTGTATAAGTCACCACTAATCAACATGAAGGGTGCAACACGAATTGCAAGTTATTTCTTCTCTAATGCTTTCATTCCTTCTAGCATCATACATGTGCATAAAAAGATAGCAATATCCTCCAATTTTGAAGGTACGTGATGTAACATGTATAACTATGCATCCAACATTGTATCTTTAATTATTTGTGTGTCCTCCCCTAATTAAATCCTTGATAAGTGGTCCGGGCCAGAATTACTTTTACCTGGTTTTACCATGATTGTAAATTCAAATTATTGGAATAAGAGAACCCATCGACATATGTGCCCTTGTAAAATGGGTTTATTTACCAAGTATTTGAATGACATGTGATCCGTATAAAATAGAAAAAGGGTGTTACTAGCAAGTACTATCTAAATTTATGTAACGCGTAGATCATCGAAAAGGCCTTGCACTCAGTAGTTGTATAATTTTGTTCTACGGGAGTCAACTTTCTACTAGAAAATAGATAGGATGATCTATAATACCTTCTCTAGGATGAGCTAACACTGTGCCAATGGTCATGCTAGAGGCGTCCACATGCACGTGAAATGGTTGGTTCCATGAGGGAAAATGTAAAATAGGCGTTGTAGTAAGTCTCTCCTTCAATGCCTCAAATGCATGTTGTTGTGGTTCTCCCCAATAGAATGTCCCTTTTCCTTTGAGTAAATCTTCCAAGGGTGCAAAAATATTCACATATCCTTTGATAATTTTTTTGTAATACCCTATGTGGCCCAAGAATCTACACACCTTACTCGATTTAGTAGGTTCCTCTAAGCCTACAATAACTACAACCTTAGCTAGATCTACTAACAAACCTTCCTTGCAAATGATATGCCCCAACAAAGTTCCAAAAGGTGTAGCAAATACGCACTTCTTAATGTTTAAAGAGATGTTTAACTATCTGCATCTTTCAAACATTAAGTGCAAGTTATCACAATGATCCTTAATAAGCCCATATACCATCCAATCATCCAAGTAAACCTACAAGAATTTGTGAATAAAATCCTAGAATGCTTGAACAACTATGCGCAAAAATATAGCAGGTGCATTCTTCAAACCAAAGGGCATCACAGTATATGCAAAGCTTCCCCATTCAATGGTGAAATTCATTTTCTCTTGATCCTCTTGTGCAATTCTAACCTGGTGATACCCTAAGAATCCATCTGTAAAAGAGTAAACTTCATGCCCTACAATGCCTTCTAATATTTCCTCGGTGAAAGGTGTAGGAAAAGGATCAATCACACATGCAAAGCATTCAACTCCATGTAATCCACACAAATCCTAATCCAACCATATTTCTTTATATTGATTACCATGGGGCTAACCCACTATGATTCTTCTAGGGGCTTAATGATGCAAGATTTTGGCATTTTTTCAATTTCCTCTTTAACTTTTACATGCAAGTTAGGGTTAATCTTATAAGGTATCTTCTTGACCAGGCATGCTCCTTCCTTTATTTTAACCCCTAATGACTCATACACCTCCTTTAACTCATGGTATCCTCGAGGAAATAATTCCTATAAATCACATAATAACTCAATTATCTTTTCCACTTCAGAATTAGACCAATAATCTCCAATTATGGCCTCCTTAGGTTCAACATATATGCTAATGTTCACTTTCTTGGTCTTTGTTTCACCTGATTTCTTAGTTTTCCTAAGAAGTACTTGACAAAACAGATAAGGTAAAGGTGGTAAGAGGAATACCTGATTTGGGATGGTTGAAGGTTGTATGCACGCGTATCTAAATTCTGAATCAAATTGATTATGAGGCCTTCCTTTTGGCTAGGAGGAACTACCTGTATAAGAATCAAAGAAAGACCACCAAAAAGAGTTAAACAATATATGCAGTGGACTACCTAACAAGTGCTAGATCCTAGAAGTGTGATACTTCCTAGATGGTTGTCAGTCCACTATTTAAAACAATTCAATACTAAAAATAAAGTAAATATTGTCCTACTATAGTTCAATATGATTTAGGCATCTCATACAAATGCAACAGGCTAGCCTAGAAGGAGATCCATGGAGGTAAAGTACTTTCATGGGTGCAGTGCAGTCGGGGTATGATTCTGGACAAACTGGGTCAATAGGTAAGGTGTTTTAGTATTCTTTTCTGGGTCAAGGTAGGGAACACATAGACCGATGTCGATCTCGAGAGAAACCGATAACGGTTAGGGAGAACCGACAGCAGGTTAGGTCAGGGGCTGGTGGACTCACACAGTCTAGGTTTTAAAGGTTTTTAGGCAAGGATGGAGTTGGTAGAAGGTGTTGGGTGATCACAGAGGGGGTGTAAATATGAGATAAGCCAATGAAATAGATTAGAGGAGAATACTTACTCTTCTGTGAGGTACAGATCCGAAGAAGGATGAAGAGGTTGTGGTGTTAGGGAATGTTGGGTAGAAATTTTACTATTGTGCCAGTGAACTTGGTTGTCTTGGCTGATCACAAATTAATCCTTGCTTTGCTATGTGCATCTGAGAAGATCAAATTTGTGATAAGGAAATCCGATGCCAAAGGTTTAACCATGAATGATCAACAACCAACCCATATTACAGAACTATAAATGGCTCTAAATAGGCATTTGGTTCATCCCGGTATAACCGGCATCGATTTAGAGGAACTGACATCGATTTGGGGGAGATATCTCGAGTTTTCAAAAGGTTTCATAGGAAGTTGTTTCACTCCTTGATAAGGGTCTCTTCTTTTCTCGGGATGAAAAACCAACCTTAGGAGGCTTTTCAGGAGAGGTGAGGGGATGGGTGTAATGTTAGATTTGTTTTGGGTATTGGCTTAGGGTTTAGGTTAATGGGTCAAATGATGGGGATGGTTAGGTGAAATGTATTTAATAAAGGTGATTTTATTAAATAGGTGTGTGAAGGTGGTGGATTAATTTAATGTAGATAATTAAATTAATATCTGTGTGGGTAAAAGGTCATTGACTTAATTAAAATAATTAAATTAATGTGTATGGAGTTAAATGGTGTTAATTTAATTAAAGTAATTAAATTAACATGTGTGGGGTGCAGGAGGTAGGTGATTATAGGGCTGCGGTAGGGGACCAAGGTAATTACGACACGATTTTGGTGTCTACATTTTTCCCCTTCTTGTTGTGTAGCTTGTATTGGTAAGCGACGTGAACAAGAATAGAGTGTGGTTACCCCAAGTGGGAATGAGGGTGATCCCCCTCAAACCAAGAACTGATGAGGTGACAGGGTGAATCGGCGAGTGGTTTGATAAAAGTAGGTGTGAAGAAGGATAGTGAAAAATGGGGAAAGGAATAAAGGGAAAATCAGGCATATAGGTAAATAGGTAAACGGGCCAAGGTCAAAGGTAGTGGCAGTTGAATGCACGCACATGTATAAACTACGACACGGTACCAGGTTGAAGAGCATGCAAAATCTACATCGTCTAAGGTCGATAGGTTTATCCAAACAAGGGTGAAGTGAATCCGGTATCCAAGGTATAGGATAAGGTCCAGAAGCACAACGTAGGTTAGGTGTAGGAACGTTTGGGTATGTTCCGGTACACCAAAGGTAGGGTCAGGATAAACGGTCATGGAAATAGGCAAGGTAAGGTCATTAGGTCAAACAACATAGGTAACAGTGCGGCAAGGTATAGCAAGCACATTGGGTCAAAGGTCACATACAGTTTTGGGTCGGGTAGATAGGTCACAGCACAGGTAAGGCCGAGGTAGGGGTAAGATAATAAGGCTTCAATAGCTAATGAGAGATGGGTGATGAAAGTGGAGGGCTAGAGGGGAAGGTAAAGTGGGCCAGGTAGGTGTAGGTGAGGCAAAAGAAAGGGGAGGGAAGCAAAATTAGGTAAATGGGAGGGCAATGACTATCTAGGGTAACCGACATCGATCGGGACGAACCGTTGACGGTCAAGGGAAACCGATGGCGGTTGACAAGGGCACATGACCATCAGTGGTCAAGGGTAAACCGACATCGGTCGAGGTGGGCAGGGTATAAAAAGTGAAAACGCATGTTTTAAAATTCATTTGTGCATTGTGCAAAACGAGAAAAGGACAGGAAGAGAGAGAAGAGGAAGGGGACAAGAGAGCATTAGAGAGCTTGGTAGGTGAGCCACGTAGGTGAGATTGGTTGAGTGGGAGGTGAGGCCAAGAGATCAAGTGGAGTAAGTTGATTGGTGTGGAGATTCGGTGGTGATTGGAGGATGGCGGAGGCCGGTGAGGGATGGGGAGGAGCGGCACGGAGGCCGGAGGTTCCACCATGATAGTGGCAATGGGACTAGGTAATATTGGAACATTTTGTTTTGTTGTTGATTTGGTTGTCAATTTGGTTTAAAATATAGGAAATGTTAAAAATGGGGGTTGGGGGGTAAAAAAATTGGAAAATAAGGGAAAAAGAGAAGGAAATAGGGATAGAGAAGGGTAGAAGTTGGGTTAAAAGGGGGGCAGAGAGATAATGAGGAGGTAAGGAGGGATTTGGGTGGGTAGAATGGGTAGGAGGGAAGAAAATAGGGGTGGGTGACACGCGGTGCGATGACCGGTCGTGAGGTCAAGATGAGGTCGTCGGTGGGTAGAGACCAGTATCGATCCACAAGAAGCAGTGACCGATGCCAGTCAAGGGAAGACTGTGGTCGGTCCAGGGATAACCAAGGTCGGTTAGGCCGAAGGGTAAAGTGGGCTAGCAAAAGGGAAGAGAGTAAGGGTAAGGTGTGAAAGAAATTAGGTGAGAGGGGAAGGGTTTAGGGTGAAAAAGTAGGGTAAGTGGGTAAGTGTGGAGGGTGGTTTTGGTGAGGGTAAGGTTGAGTTTCGGGGGGATGGGTTTGGGTAGGTGTGGGTGAGGGTTAAGGTAAATAGGTAGGGAAGATGGGTTTGGGTAGGTGTGGGTGAGGGTTAGGGTAGATAGGTAAGGTAGATGGGCTTGGATAGGTGTGGGTGAGGGTTAGGGTAGATAGGTAGGGTAGATGAGTTCGGGTGGATGGGTTTGGGTGGATGGCTTTGGGTAGGTTTGGGTGAGGGTTAGGGTAGATAGGTTCGGGTAGATGGGTTTGGGTAGGTTTGGGTGAGCGACAAGGCCAATGGGATGGGGGTGGGGAAAGAGATTAGGTCAGGATGTGGGGTAAAAATAGGTAAGTTGGGAAAGGTATACTAATACATTTATTTTATGGGATGTAGGCCTGAGACGAGCTACGGATGAGGGCCCAGAAAGTGTCACCCTTGTTATGAGAGTACGAGCAATCACGACGCAGCCGGAGTGGTAGCATGTGGCAGAGGTCGAGTTGATAGCGGTGAGGCACTACTTGGCATGTATTTTGGGAGGTGATTCTTATGGTTTCCTCCTCATCGATAGATGGGACTCGCAACCAATACCTTCCTTTTTCCGATGAGTGAGATGCGATCACCCCTGGAGGATGTCTACAGGATCCTATAGTTTCCTATATTGGGGGCCCAAGTTTATTCCATCTCTTCAGAGGCGTCTAAAGAGTTATTAGAACCCATTTTTGGTGAGGGTGATGTAGATTTGATGTTCCATAGCGCTATCGAGCTATGGAGACTTGTATAGAGCACATCCAGAGGAGGAGATGAGGTTAGTGGTACTCATGATGGAGGTAGTGTTCTACTCGTGACTTTGCCGGATGCATAGGGGGAAATTCCTGAGCTCACTGATGGGAGTCCTCCATGATATGATGATACAGTGGACACGGTTTACATGGGCACCTGCATTGCTGACGCAGGTGTATAGAGAGCTATGGGCCTATGGGCGACTACAGAGGTTTAGCATTTTTGTGTCTTACTATTGCATTCTAGGTGTATGAGCACATTGTTTGTGTTCGACCAGTGGGGATGCCCCGGGAAGATGCATTCCCATAGAGAGTTTTGAGAGTGGGGTATAGGCGGTGGGTACTAGCCATGGGAGAGGGTGTCGAGCTACGCATGATGTAGCATACTACAGGAGGTTCCCTGGAGGGGGTTGTGCAGGTGGACATCATTTGGAGGTCATATGTGGGCTTCCCTCATACAAACAGATGGCCATGGAGCTAGCTGGGCTATAGATACATCTATGGATAGAGGGGAGGAGAGTAGGAGAGCATGAGCGGATACCCTGTAGAGCGGGTTAGACACCAATTTGGATTGGTCCAGGTGTACCACCTCTATTCCCTCAGTATCGAAGAGATGATGTGGAGAGACCTATGTCTCCACCACGACCCATAGTGTCAACCGAGGCGGAGGAGTAGCCAGTAGATGTACAGATTGATGATGTTGGGGTTGCAGATGGGTACAGGCAGTGGTGGGCAGCATAGCTAAGAGTCTGTACCACCGAGGCCAAGGTAGCCAGACTTAGCCACCATCATAGTTCAAAGAGATGCCCTACAGGGGTGTGGCTACTTTGGTGACACAGCTTGGGATCATGCAGGGGTAGCTTATAGGTTCAGAGGCACAAGTTGCCATCTTACAAGCCCAGATAGTGATGCTACAGGCTTAGGTAGGGCAGGACAGTGCACAGTGCGAGGGGCAGCAGAGGCAAGGGGAGATGGAGATGGAGAGGAGATAGGTGGAGATGGAGGAGAGATGGCTACTCTGTAGAGAGTATAGGTGCACGAGGATTTGAGGCAGGTTGGCCATAGCACAGAAGGCAGTGACAAGTCTGCAAGGCCGGTGACAGTAACATAGGCATAGATTACTACCCGTATGCCCAAATATAGGTACTGAGCATAGGCGTGGGGCTGACTTAGGCTCTAGTACTAGCAAAGGGCTTGGTGTTGGTTCAGGGATAGGTTCCCATTGTACAAGTATCCACGCAGGTAGCAGGACTAATGCCACCACCACGATGCAGTGTCCATAGCTAGGTTCAGAGATGCCATAGGAGAGGCATGGTATTACCAAGATCATTTGTTAGCTACCAAGCTAGATGTACCCTCATATGCCGAGTATAGAGCACAACAAGCCTCCAGTGAGAGGACCAGATCCCACACTCACAGTGTGGAGAGTACAGGGAGCCGGCGAGCCTAGGGATAGGATTGTGGTGAGGTCACTAGTGTGTAGAGGCCAACCCTAGGTAAGGGGCCTTCAGTAGGAGGTGAGGTAGGTGTCGGGCCCCAGACAGGTGTAGCAGAGGGATCGGGAGAGACACAGTGACCAGCCTGTGTGCTGAGTCACTTTTGTATGTATTATATATGAGACAGGATTTCGTGCCGAAGAGATTTTGTATTTATTATTTTTTTATACATGATACCGGCCTACGTGTCGAAGATAGTTTTGTAATTGATAGCGGCTTTGTGAGTGAGGATGATTGTTTTGAGAGATACGGTTATGTGATATGGGTGTACATTGTATTGATACACACATGTATATATGAGGAGATACACGGTATTTGGTGATGTGTTGATGTGTTTATGAGATATTGTTTTATGGCTTATTTTGAATGAGATATGGATTTTTACTTTATATTAGATTATATATGGGTTTATTAGATTGATATGGATGGAAATTAGGTGAGTTAGGCATAATGGAGTTAGGTCGGTGTAGGCATGGATCGAGTTAGGTAATAGGCATGGATTGAGTGAGGTTGGTTAGGCATGGATTGAGTCGGGTTATAAACATGGATTGAGTCAAGTTGTTTAGGCATGGATGGAGTTAGGTTATAGGCATGGATTGATTTAGGTTGTTAGGCATGGTTGAGTTAGGTTATTGGCATAGATGATTCAAGTAATAGGCATGGATTGAGTTAGGTTATATGCATGGATTGAGTCGGGTTGTTAGGCATGGTTGATTCAAAGTTATAGGCATGAATGAGTCATTTCAATATTATGGTAATAAATGGTAATATAAATGTATTTGATGGTATAAAATATGGAAAATGTGGGTTATGTTATGAAAATGTGAAATAATATAAGTGGTAAGAGTTATGTGGTATATGGTCGAGGTTTTGATATGGGCAGAAATCGGGGAAAAGTGGGGAAAATGGTTAGGGTAAAGAGTGGCCAAGCTAACCTTCCAAGGCCCCATGCCCTGGAAGTGCTGCCTACATAGTCCCGATGAAAAGGGACCTCAGACCGATGTAGTTCTCCCATAAGCTAGGGAAGAATATGAGAAGATAGAAGAATAGGTAGTGAGGTCATAGGTATGATTAGGTCAAGGTTGATTAGGTTAGGTGGAATATAGGTAGATAGGTATAGGTGATTTTAGGTTGATAGGTAGTGTTGATTCCAGGTCATAGGTATGATTAGGTCAAGGTTGATTAGGTTAGGTGGAATATAGGTAGATAGGTATGGGTGATTTTAGGCTGATTGAGGTGTGAGAAGAAAATCCCAAAAGATAGGTGTCGAGGGTCTAGTCCTATATAGGAAGATCAAAAGGTAATGAAGAAGAGAAAAGATAAGAGGGGAAAGAAATCCACCCAATTAGAAAGGATCAAAACGTATGAAGCACATCTATAGATAGGATAGTGAATGTAAGACCCTAAAAGCATTGCATGATTGATTACTCTAAAGGTGAAGAATAGTCACGAGAATCACCAAATGTCATAGGTTCGGTGAGGTCCCTTGAGGCATGAAGTGACAAGACAACAGTGAGGAGGTGAAGGTAATTAGGTCATAAAATGGGAAGTAGAATGCCTTAGACAATAGAGCCAAGATCACAATAGGCAAGTCCATGACTTTTTCTTTTTTTTGACTTTTAGATTTTAGATAGACCTGTCAATGGGAAGTCTATATGGGCTAATTATATGTCTCCTTGAGGTCTTCACAAAGCTGATCGATGTGGGAAGCTTCTAAATTTTGATTTTTGAGAAAAATAGTCCTCTTTTTAGAAAGACTATGTAGAGAGTTGTGAGCTTTTTATAGCTGTCCTTCGAGGGAGCAATCTACTTATAGCGACAATTAAAGGTGGAAGATGTCCTTTTGAGGGATTCATCTTTTATATTGGAAGTTTGACTCAAGGAGTTGATCCCTTATATTGGAAGATGTCCTTCTGAGGGATTCATCCTTTTTTTTGGCTTTTAAGTCATGGACAAGACTATAACGAAGCATTTGGTTCTTGTTGAGAAGGCAAGGGTGAACGACCATGGGATCTCATCTAAAAGAAGATGAAAAGTATCCATGAGAATCATGCCATGTGTAGAGTCATGGTGCACATATTTAAGATAAGGCAAAAGGGTGATGGGTAATCACATGATTCTTATTTAGTCATTAGAGCCTGAGGGGTGAAAAAGGTAAATGGTGCTCCAGGGACGAGTATGAACTAGATAAATAGTGATGTAGGACTAGAAGTCAACAATAGAATGGTCGAAGATGCAAGGCATTGAGGGGCTCAGGTTCGAGCTTACCATCAAGTGAAGACAAGCGATAAGCACCTGATCCATAGGCATGGGTCACGATGTATGGTCTAAGCCAATTAGGAGCAAATTTTCCCGTTTACTTTTTTCTGCTTTGGTTACGTGTTGATTTTCCTTGAGGACGAGATCATCGACTTGAAGGTGTGTTCATGGACACATTTATCATAGGCACACTTAACACATTTTTGTAGACATGGAGATGGTCGAAGGCATGAAGATGACATTCGTTCAATAACTCAAGTTGTGCTAAACGATCTTGGTAAAATTCATCATCAGTAAGCATATCTTGAAGAGAGATACGGAGAGACGGGATCTGGACTTCGAGAGGAAAAATAGCCTCGGTACCGTAGACCAGAGAAAATGGGTTAGAAGCGTGAGAATTATGAATACTATTACGATATGCCCAAAGAGAGAAAGGAAATTACATATGCATATCCTTCCCAAAGTATCATTAACCACTTTCATGAGAATTTTTTAGGGTTTTGTTGGTGGATTCGGCTTGGCCATTGGTTTGTGGGTAATATGGTGAGGAGAAGCTAAGCTGGATATCGAAGGTGTCGCAAAGTTTTTGTAGAGTTTTGTTTTTGAATTGTTTGCCATTATCAGTGATAAGGTGATGTGGAACACCGAAGTGACAAATAATGTGATGATTGATGAACTCACATATTTTCTCAGCTTTAGTGGAGATGAGGGGTATGGCTTCAACCCATTTGGTGTAATATTTGGTAGCGGTGATGATCCATTGATGTCTTAGGGAAGAGTGGGGATTGATCTCTCTAAAAGATCCAAACCCCATTGAGAGAAGGGCTAAAGGTCACGAGCGACCTGTAAGGCATGACTAGGTGTATGATGAAGATTAGCATGTTGTTGGAATTTTACACAATGCTTAATGTAATCGTAACAATCATGATTGAGGGTCATCCAATAATAGCCTAGGTCAAGAATGCACTTAGAAATACCAAGGCCACTGAAGTGACCTCCACATATGCCATCGTGAACTTCTTTAATGGTATAAGGGATTTCAGAGTTGGTGAGGCATCATAAGAGAATATCGTCAAAGCCTCGTTTATAGAGAAGGCCACCCATGACAACATAAAGAGAGGCCCTTTTGAGAAAGGCGTGTTGTCCATTATGCATGAGCTCGGGAGGCTTTATAGAAAGGGAAAGGTAGTCTGTGAGCTACTTATACCAAAGGTATTGTGTGGTTAGGGAGGTAGTTCGGACGAGGTTAAAACACTCAGATTTATAAGAAGGTCTTGGTATGCATTTGATGGTAACAAAGATGTCTGAATTGGCAAGTGAAGTAGGTATTTGGGAAGTGAGGCAGCCATGGTATCTAAAAATTTATTGGTGGATCGCAAGACGGTTTGAATTTTATAGCATGATCAACATGATGTCGACGTAACATTTGTACTCTTGAAGTATTTCATTATGACACCGATAAATACCATTTACTTGGTTTACTACCTATTGAGAATCACCAAAGATATTAATGGACTAACATCTAAGGCATAGGGTCATGAGAGACCCAATACAAGCGCTTCATATTCAAAGTGATATTATTGGTGCATTCGAAGTTGAGTTTAAATGATAAGGGCATGGGTTCACCATCAAGAGGAATGAGGATAATGCATGCACCACCCCCACGCTGACATTTGGAACCATCAAAGAATAAGGTCATTTAGTAAGGGTCATCATCCAAAGAGAGGTTAGTAATGGACTCGTCGTGGAAATCAAAATTCAAAGATTGATTCCCGGAAGAGGTGCATCAAATGAGCTACAAAAGAATAGCCTGGCCCTTGATAGATTTTGGTGGATGAATTTGAGGTCTAAATCAGTAAGAAGCATGAGCCAACATACGACACGTATATTCCTGCTAAGGTTTAGCATACATGAAGTGCAAGGGGTCAGTGTTGGTCACAACATAGGTTTTGTGGTTGAGTAGGTAATGGAGAAGTTTGGTAGCAACAAAAACTAAGGCTAAGAAAAGTTTTTCGAGTGGTTATATCGGGTTTTGTAATCTAGAAGGGTATGGCTTATGTAATAAACCACCTACCCCCTATGTTGTTCATCATGATGAGCGAGCATAGCCCCTAAAGAGTGATCGGTAGCAGAAATGTATAGGTAGAAGGGTTGGTCATCTTTAGGTGGAATAAGTATGGGTGGTTGGAGAAGGTATTGTTTTAAGGCCTCAAAATTGTTGTGGTAGTCATCATCCCATTTGAAAGAGACATGCTTTTTGAGGAGGTGATGAAATGGTTGACAACGGTTAGAGAGTTGGGAAATGAATCAATGAATAGATTGTAGTTTACCTTGCAAGCTACAAAGTTGTTTCAGGGTAGTGGGCGGAGGCATTTCCAAAATGGCCTTAACTTTAAGAGGGTCAACTTCTATACCACGTAAGGAAATGATAAATCCCAGGAGCTTTCCTGAGAGAACGCAAAGACGCACTTTTTAGGCTGAAGGTAGACGTAATATTTAATGAGGTAGTCAAATATGGTTTCAAGGACAAGTGAGGTGATTATCCGATGTTTAGATTTAGCCAAGAGGTCATCAAAATAATATTCCAATATGAGATGCATGATATCATGGAAGATGTAGGTCATAGCAAGATGCCGATATGTGGCACCAGTGTTTTTATGGCCAAAAGGCATAACTTGATAAGGAAGGTCCCCAAGGGGTAATGAATGCAGTTTTGTGCTGATCCTCTGGAGCAAGCAAGATTTGGTTATAACCTAAGAAGCCATCCATAAGTGATAGCATCTCATGGCTAGTGGTAAGGTCAACCAACTAGTCAATACCAAGCAGAGGAAAATCATCTTTAGGGCAGGCAATGTTAAGATCACAGAAATCAGTGCAAATGCAAAGTCCCCCTGTTTCCTTATTGATAGGGACAATGTTAGAAACCCATTGGGGGTAATCGATGGGTAAGATGAAAGAAACTAAGAGAAGGCATTGAAGTTCTTCTTTGACAAGAAGAGCAATGCGAGGGTGCATTTTCCTCAACTTTTGTTTTATGGGTTTGCACTGGGAATGGTTACAATATTATGGACCATGATAGTGGGATCAATGTCAGGCATGTTAGCATAGGACCAAGCGAAGGCATGGCTATGAATTTTAAGAAAAGAAGTGAGGGCTTCTTGTTTAGCAGATCCAGTGAGATTGGCAATTCTTGAGAATGTGGGGATCGTCCGAGTGTGGATGTTGACTTTGATAGTCGATTCATTCAACATTGTTTGCATCTCAGAAGGTAATGACCGGTGAATATAAGAGTCTTCGGCACCAAGGTAGGTGAGTATGGACTCATCATCTTGGCATTGAATGACATTAATAGAAGGAGTATCATCCCCTATCATGTCAGGATATAAGAAAGGAAGAGAGGAAGGATCCTCGCCATCACGGTAATAGGTCATAGGCCCCATGGAAATGGTATTTATGGGAAAAAAAAGGTAGGAGGGATAGATTCATGATCCATCAACTCCATTGGTGAAGGTGGCGAAAGTGGGGTAGGTGAAGAAAGTGGAGAAGGATCAATATCTTTAATGAGTTCAATACGAGGCTTTTTGGCAGGTAGTTGGTAAAATTGATTCCACTACGATCATTGTGTTTACGCATGGTACATGAAATAACGGTGTGACGACCTTGTTCGTAAAGGCCAAAGCCAAAACCCTTCCAGCACAACGATTCAAGAAAGTGTGAGCATAGCGGCGGTTGGTAATCGACTGAAGGTCAGCCTAAAAAAGGTCGGGTTTGTGATGGTGGTTCAGGTGTGTAAGTGGAAATGTCAAGTCCCCATAGGTAAGATGGGTACGGAGGTGGGGAGGACCATAAAGGAGACACTCACCTATGTGGTGATCATAGTGAGGATGTTGGTGAAGGTTTCCATACTCTTGTGGAGTAAGGAATGTATTAACATTATATAGGTGATACTCCCCCATAGTGAGGCATTGAAAAACACCTTCCAAGGGATCAGTGGTTGATATATTGGTGGCTAAAATGGAGGAAGAATTAGAAGCTAGATCAGCAAAGTGGTGTCGATTAGTTGGGAAGCCAAGGTGTGGTAGAAGCAACAACAAGTTTGTGGGAATAGAAGATTTTGGTGAAGGCGAGGTTGCAACAGTGTTAGTGGATGGATTCATGTGTGAAATAGATGTAGGGGGAAGGTAGCCACCTTGACAGTACAACAAGGACATCATTGGCCAAGTAAAGCATGTTACAGGTTTTGAAAGGTGATGGGTCAGTTGGTATAGGGATGTCCTTCATGTTCAAACTTTACACATCGGTGCAAAGTAGAAGGAACACAACCCATGGCACAAATCCAGGGTCTACCAAGAAACAAATTATATTAAAACTCTCCTTCCAAAACATAGAATAACTTGGGAACAATACGGGGACCCACACGAATGTGGAGGATGATAGTGCCGAGTGTAGAGGTGATAGCATCATTGAATGAACACAACATGACTGGATGTTTATGCATGTAGTTGTTGGGTAAGCACATTTATTCGAATGCGTGAGAGGAGATGATGTTAATGCTAGCACCCCCATCGATCATAATGCATCGAATACGTATATTATCAATATGGATGGAGATGAAAAGTGCGGGATCTAGTTCATCGGTTTGGTGGGGGACAATCTCCTCCTTTGAGAAGCTAAGGGAGGCTGCTTGGTGGGCAAGGTCAGGTGAGAATGAAGGTGGTAATTTGGTGAGAGAGGCTACATGATGGGGTGTGATGATGGAGGCTATGGGTATGGGGTCATTAGCTAAAACCTCAATAGATTAAAGGACCTCCATGAGGGCTTAAGGATGATACTCTGAGGTTTGGACGAGGTCGTATAAGGACTATTTCAAGGGAGATTGGTGTAGTTGTTTGAGCATGGTGCAATGTGTGATGCCATTAGAGATGGGGTATGCGGGGCTATGGATAGTTATTGTAGGTATGGGTGCATATGGTATGTTGGGTATAGGATTGGTTGGTGGGTCGGTTTCTTTTCTTTGCCCTTCGCACATGTGTGTAGTGATGTGTACCATGTTGATTTGGGGAAGTTCTCAAATGGAGAAGGTGTAGGGTAAGTGGTATAATGACATGAAGGGAAAAAACCTCTGGACGAGAAAAACCTTGTGAGGTTAGTTGGGAAAAATGATATTTAGGTGAAGGCGTGGCAAGTTCTCTTATGTGAACCATGTTAATTTCAAATTTTGGGGGTGGCTCTATGAAAGTGTGAAGGTGGAGGTTGTGGTATAGGTGGAGGAGGAAGATGTGAAGAAGATGGTGAGGGTAAAATAGGTTCATCATCCAGAGGTCATCGTCATCAAAATTGGGGTCGAAGGACATAATTGAATGAGGGCAGCCTTTAGACCCTTACAGTTCTCAACATCATGTTCTAGCACACGATGGTAAGTGCAAACTTTAGTATCGTCAAACCCTTCTGGTTTAGGTTTGAGATGGTCATAAGGTCTAAGAGGAGGGAGGCTAATAGCGGAGCTTTTCAAGAGGTTAGCCAAGATGGTGGTGTATGATCGCATTAGTGGATCATAATGTGAAGTGAAAGTAGGTTTGATTGGAAGATTAGGTAGTTGAGGTGGTAGGTTAGGTGATGCATCCTGGATTTGGGTTGTGTACTGCTTTGTTGAAGGGGAAAAACAGAAAGAGGGGTAGGTTTAACAACCTCTTTGGAAATTAACGATTTCTGCGGTTTTGGTGCTTTTTCTTACGTAGAGGTGTAGGAGGAGCACATGACGTAGATGGCAAGGTAGATGGTGGGAGCGGATGAGTGACCCAAGGGGACAACTGAGGTGCAAGTGGTAAGTGTTGATCAAGGTCGAGAGGGAGGCACAGGTGAGGTGGAAGAAAACGTCATAGGTAGTGAAGGAGGTATAGAAGGTAATGGTGGTATAGGAGGCAAAGAAGTTATAGATGTTGATGAAGGACATAAGGTTCACCTAGGTAGAGCTGCAGTTGTGGTGAAGGTGTCAAGGAATTTTGATTTACCCCTGGAGAGAGTAGATTTTGTTAAGGTAGAAGGGTGAGGTCCCAAGATGGATGGCGGGGTGAAGGTGATAAAGGTATAGTTGGTGAGTTTGGTGTGTGTGGCTTAGAAGGTCGAGATTTTTGTTTAGGTTGAGGGATTGGTTCAATAGGTATATGGGAAGATGTGGTCAAGTGTATCCATACGGGAGGATGTTCAAGGTCGATGTGGGTGGGACCCCTAGAAGAGTAGTGGGTTTAGATACGAAAGATGGTGTTGGAACACGTCAAGCTAGTAGGTAGAGAGGTGGGTATATATGAGGATGATGCAATAGAAGATGTATCAAGAGTTATGTTCATGTGTGGTTTTGATTGTTGAAACATCTTGGATAGATGGTAGAATTGTCAAGTGGAAGATGATTGCATTTGGGTCGAGACACGGAGTAAGAGACGCCCCCAAAGTAAAGACTTGTCAACATAATCCGGTGGTCACCAAACGTGAGAACAGAACTGTGGTAGATGAGGTAGATGTGGCGTGAGTGGGTATTCTTGTAAAATGTGTCTGAGAAATAGGGAATTCACTGGCTTCGGCCTCTGTAGGTAGGAGAGCCGAAAGTAAGTCCGTATGATCTTGGGTAGCTGTTGGAGAATGGTCACCGAGTGGTAACGACAAACCTATTATGTCCTGAATAGGTGAAGAACATGATGGGTACTCCTCTATGGGTGGAGGAGGTATAATTGGTAGTGGTCCATTGGGTAAGGAAGCTAAAGGGGAAATGATATCGGTGGTAACGAGAGACTCCTCCACAGGTGTACAAGGAGGTGAAGGGCTTTCCTCTATGGGTAGAGGAATAGATAAAGTAGATTCCTGTGGGGGTAGAGGATTTCAGGTTAGGATTTCCTCGATGGAGGGGATAGGAAATATTTGGGAAATAGGTGGTAAGTCAGTAAAGATAACATGTACCTCTTGTGTATTAATTTTTTTGTGAGAGGTATTACCAGTTTGATCATTAGATGTGGAATGATTAGGGAATGGTTTCTTAAAGATATGAAGGTCTTGATTGGCAGGTGCATTAGGGTTATCCAGGACTAACTCACCATTCTCGAGCATTCCTTGAACAATGTTTTTAAAGGTGATACAATTGCTATCACTGTGGCCATTTACGCGGTGATAGTTACAGTAGTCATTTTCTTTGTACCAACCTGGTATGGGGTGAGAGGGGTCAAAACCAATATGTGGTTTGATAGGAGGAAGGGTGATGGCATTAGCTTTAATAAGCTTTTCTAAAACAGATGAATATGGTTCCCTAATTGAGGTGTATTTCTTTTGTTCTCGTTTGAATTGGAAGGCTTGGACTAGTGATGATTGGATGAAGGTTTAGCATGATTGGATGGATGGGTAGGGCTAGCCTTAAGTACCACTGCATTGGTAGTTCCTTTGGATTTGGAATAACTCGTCTGAGGTTTTGAGGAAGAGGAAGTATCGTGTGATTTAAACAAGGATTTTTTTGTTTCGTAATTATATCTTCTTCTCTTCGATGGTGTGAATTTTGAGCTTACGTGCCATGGTGAAATCCTCATCGAATTTTTGAAAGATTTACACTTATAAGGTAGGTGAGATATGTCTAGCATAACATCGCGTGAAGATCTCTATGAGTTCGGTTTGCGGTAATTAAAAAGGGAGTTGGTTGATTAGGCTACGCTAACGAGCGAAAAAAATATGCGATAGATTCATCGTCATATTAACGCATGGGATAAAGATCGGTCATAGTAACCTTCTTGACGATGTTAATCGAAAAGTGATCCAAGAAGGCTTTGGATATTTGGTTGAATGAAAATATGGAATGTCTAGGTAATCCACTATACCAGTAAAATGTTGGACTAGTCAGGGACATGGGAAAGGTTCGCAAAAGAAGAGCATCATCATGGGAAATTAAGTAACACCCATGTTTGAAAGATCACAAATGTTGTTGTGGCTCTTCTTTACTGTTAAAATGGTTAAAATTAAGCATCTCCTAGTGTATGGGATATGGGTGAATGGGAATGGATGGTGAATAGGCTCATTACAAATCTCTTCATAGGTGAAAGATCGCAAAATGTTGTTGTGGGTCTTCTTTACTATTAAATGCTTATAATGTCTCGCATCTTATCCATCATTAACTTTATAAAGTCATTGTTAGGTTGTGAAAATTGGGTACCCCCTGGAGCGAAAGGAGGTTGTTGTGGGACATATGAAGAATAGGACATCCCAGAATATGGTGGTGTTAAATAAGGAGGTGGAAATTGAGAGACAGTGTTACATAGAGGGTATATATGTCCTGACTGAATGACCTGATGAAATAGGTGGTGGCACGGTAATAGGTATGTGAGGGTGGGACACTGTAGTGACCCCGGTAGACATGGGAGGTAGAGATTGGGGAATAGAAAGAACAATATTTTGAAATGGGGTAGAGGTTACCGACACCAAGGGTGTTAGTGTTGCGACTGGTATATATGAGACAATAGGTGTGGATGATATTATGCTTTGGGTGGTGGATGAATGTATGGTGGAAACTACGGGTGTGGTGGAGGTGTCGATGCAAAGTGGTCAAAGCTTGCATGGGACCTAGCTGCAACACAAATGGGGATAAAATAGGTGAGGTCACTATGGTAGGAGGTGGAGTTCTTTGTGAGGAAGTGACCATTAGTGATGGAGAGAAGGACACGGGCACGTAGATCGGTTGACCCGAGGCATCTCGAGTGGAGGCATGGGTGAGGTAGTGGCTCAAAGTAGTGGGATTCTAATCCAAGAGTTGTGCAAACTCTGTGTCACCTATAGGAATGGTGATGGGTTGATTGGGATCCATGGATAATGAGATGGAAGGTAGTGAAGGACTAGGTGATGAAGGGCTAGGTGGAAGCAGTAGTCAACTAGCGTGAAATGTGAGGTCATTCACCTAACTACGGGTCAGCACCATGAGGGTAGGAACTGATTAAGCAAGATTGTATTATGTCCGATCGACATAACACATAACACAATAGAACTAGGGAAGCATAGAAGGATGAAAAGGATCAATGGTAAGTGAATTAGGTCAGGTGGTGAATCAGCGTAAAAACGGGGTGGTGATCTAAATTTGATGATGTAGGACTTAACCTGGGTGTCGATTCTAAGCATTATGAGAAACTAACAATCTGTTAAATGATGGTCCCTGCATCGACAATTTTCACACAAGATGAGATGTAAGGTGAATGTGATCAAGTAACAATGATATGAAAGGTGACAGGAGCTTTTATAGCTCGTAAAGTGAAATAAGTGTCTTTTGGATGGGTATCCAAGAATACTTGTTGCGCCAGACCGATGTCGGTTGGGGTTAAACGATGCCGATTAAAGATAATCATAGTTAGTTCATTTGTGGAAACTAAGACAAAGAATAAGAAAAGTGGTTGTTATGTTTAAAATTTGGTGTTGAATCAAACTCGAAGTCTAAGGATGAGGTAGATGTAGTCCAAGCACCCTCGGATGAAGTCGAATACACCGACTATGATTGGGAGTGTGCAAGGAAAGACAAAAATGATGATCGAAAGCTCTCACCTCAAAACACAAATCAAGTAGAACACTAAGAAAGAACATTCCTAGAGTGCCTATTCTATTACATTTGTTCAGCTTATGCTATTTGTATGGACCTGGATCATTTCCGCTATGAACAGAACAATAGAATTTCTTTGTGAGGAAGGCTTCCTACGAAGAAAGAATTCTAAAGGGTGAGGTTTCAGGAATGTTATGGCGGGGCGGGCTTCGCTCTAAAGTATGACTTGACAGAGCAAGCGAGTTGGGTGCCCACTGTACTATGATCATGTGATCACCTATAGTTTCTTCCAAGTAAGATGTTGTTTAAGAATGTATGTATTTTGAATTTTTGTGTGGTTTGGTAAGACTGAGAAAGAGATCTACTTTCTTCCCTGGCACGATCCAATGGGTCCTCCCATTCGGGTCATAAGGATAGAAGTGCTTTTCTATGATTTGTTTGTCAACCATCGCCTAGTCATGACTTCCAACAGTATAGGTTGCCCACAATTAATGTGAGATAATGCAAAAAAATTAGAATGGAATGCACTTGTTTTAAACCCAAATCAAAAATATGATATTCGATGAAAGCAATAGATGAACAGGAAGAGGGATGCTCTTTCACTAAAATGTAGAAAGCAAGAATAAGAAGGTTCTCTTTAAATATACCAAAATAAATGTGTCTTTCGGAGCACAAATAGAAAGAAGAAAATGTTACCAAGGAGAAGGTATTAATGCGAATGCCATTAGAAGAGAAACAAACACACACAATTGTTCACCTAGGAATGAAGAAAGACGCAAGAAATCGCGAACGGGTCCCACCTAGGAATGAAGGTGTGCACAGCTGGGTCCCACCGTGCTAATCTCTTCTTGTGCTAAAATGTTTCACCCGATTTCTTAGTTTTTTCGAGAAGTACTTGACTTAAACAGATAAGGTAAAAGTGGTAAGAGGAATACCTGATTTGGGATGGTTGAAAGTTGTATGCACACATATCCGAACTCCGAATCAAAGTGATTGTGAGGCCTTCCTTTTGGCTAGGAGTAACTACCTCTATAAGAATCAAAGAAAGACCACCAAAAAGATATAAATAATATATGCAGTGGACTACCTAGCAAGTGCTAGATCATGGAATTGCGATACTTCCTAGATGGTTGTCAGTCCACTGTTTAAAACAAGTCAATGCTGAAAATAAAGTAAATATTGTCCTACTGTAGTTTAATATGATTTAGGCATCTCATACAAATGCAATAGGCTAGATCTAATATAACAGGCTAGGCTAGAAGGAGATCTAGGGAGGTAAAGTACTGTCATGGGCACAGGTACGGGTCAAGGTATGATTTTGGACAAACTTGGTCAATAGGTAAGGTGTTTTAGTATTCTTTTATAGGTCAAGGTAGGGAACATAGAGACCGATGTCGGTCTTCGGGAAAACGGTGACGGTTGCGATCTTTCAGAAGCGTGTGTTAGGGAGAACTGACGGTGATTAGGTCAGGGGCTGGTGGACTCACACAGTCTAGGTTTTAAAGGTTTATAGGCAAGGATGGAGTTGGTAGAAGGTTTTGGGTGATCACATAGGGGGTGTAAATATGAGATAAGCCAATGAAATAGATTGGAGGAAAATACTTACTCTTATGTGAGGTACAGATCCGAAGAAGGATGAAGAGGTTGCGGTTGTAGGGAATGCTGGGTAGAAAGTTTATTATTGTGCCAGTGAACCTAGTTGTCTTGGCTGATCACAAATTAATCCTTGCTTTGTTGTTGTGTCTGAAAAGATCAAATTCACGATAAGGAAATCCGATGCCGAAGGTTTAACCATGAATGATCAACAACCAACCCATATTACAGAGCTGTAAATGGGTCTAAATAGGCATTTGGTCCATCCTGGTATAACCGGCATCGGTTTAGGGGAACCGACATCAGTTTAGGGTGAACCGACGTCGGTTTGGGGGAGATATCTTGGGTTGTTCAAAAGGTTTCCTAGGAAGTTGTTCCGCTCCTTGATAAGGGTCTCTTCTTTTCTCGGGACGAAAAATGACCTTAGGAGGCTTTTAATGAGAGGTGAGGGGATGGGTGTAATGTTAGGTTTGTTTTGGGTATTGGCTTAGGGTTTAGGTTAATGGGTCAAATGATGGGGGTGGTTAGGTGAAGTGTATTTAATAAAGGTGATTTTATTAAATAGGTGTGTGAGGTGGGTGAATTAATTTAATGTAGATAATTAAATTAATATGTGTGTGGGTAAAAGGTCATTGACTTAATTAAAATAATTAATTTTAATTTGTATGGAGATAAATGGTTTTAATTTAATTAAAGTAATTAAATTAACATGTGGGGTGTAGGAGGTAGGTGATTATAGGGCTGCAGTAGGGGACCAAGGTAATTGCGACATGATTTTGGTGTCAACAGTCTTCACAGTTCATGATAGGCGTGTGTGTTGTTATCTCAGACGGTCTAAAACCTTGTGCATACCTGTTGAATGATCAATGTCCAAATCTTATAATTTTTATCGTCCACTATGTAGACTATCTTTTCTTTCTCCTTCTCAAAACAATTGTGTGTAAATAGTTCGGCATCTTCCTCATCTATCTCATCAAAACATGCTCCTTATTCTTCTTCACCAAATAAATCTTGAATGAGTTATTCATCCTTTACAGTGTCTCCCATACTCAAATGCTTCATGACCCATAATGCCTCTCTCAGTGGAGGTTTAGTAGAGAAGTATTCAAAATTATGGACCATTCCTATAATCAAGTCCTACCAATTTCTAGTTTCCCTATGTAGTTCTGCATAAACATACCAAGTGTGTGTGTAACCTTACAATGTGGAATAAAGTTTGTGCACCCAAAGTGAAGGTGGTAAAGCTTCATGCCCTACTATCCGAGTCTCTCACACTACTAAACATGGTGATGAATAATTTCATTACCATGATATATGCAGATTTGAGTATGTGCATTGCTCTGAAAAATCGAGTTGTTAAAGAAATTCTGACTTCATTCCATTCTATGAGATTATCCCTGTGAACCATCCACCGGTGCATTTTCATCTTGCATAGGGTATACACTAACATATGTCTTCTCTCTAATTGATCCATCCACTATTCCTCCATGGAACGTAGGAATACCATAGGATCTCCTTCTCCAAAGTATACTAGGGTACGAGTTGTTACCTATCCTCCTAATACAACGAGGTTTATTCCAACACACAAATGTGCTTCTTACCTCATGCCCAACCATCTCATAAGTGTCATGCACCCAATTTTCACAAGAAATACTTGTAGTATCACTAATAGACTGTGCATATTCCCACTGGAGGATTCCTTCCTTAGATGGCTCAAGAACTTCTGGATCTCTAATGGTGCGCACATAAATTATGCTCAGGTCTTCCTCACTCAATGGTTCAACATAAGGTGCAGATTTCCCATCTATCAAAGGGATAATAACTCTTTCTTCCTTATTCTCAAAAATTATATACCCCTTGTTGAACCGTAGATCAACATTATTTGCATAACACCAAGGGCACCCAAGTAGAGCTGGGAAGTTTTTTACTTCTGCAAGTGCTAAAACCTCAAAGTCCCTAGTGAACTTGGCCCTTGTATATTAATGGATGCATCCTTTAAAACCCCGATTGGAGTGGCCTTAGTTTGATTAGCCATAAATAGTACATTATAGGATGGTTGTAATGGAGGTCTACCCATCTACACCCATGCATCTAAAGTAAGCACATTCACTTCCACGCTTGTGTCAATCAATATATTGCTCAAAATCCATCCATCCACAACCGCATTCAGATTGATCTGTTTGTCATAATTCAAGCTATGAGGGGGAAGATTAACATGCAGGTTCTACTATCCATTCTCAATACCTTTGCATGGAGTTTTCCCCTTAACAAATTCCCTAGTAATGGAATAATATTCTCCTAATACAACATCTTGCATACCTCTTTAAAATCATCAACATTTGACTGGACTGTCTCGACTACCTTATTTTGTTCAAACTTATGTGATTGTTCCTTTAAACATTGTATTTCACCCTGAAGATTTCTTAATACCTCCATGGTGTCCTGATAAACCTCCTTATGGTGTGTAGGATCCAATTACCTTGCATGTAAAACCTCCTCCTTAGTAATGGTAGGCTTTTGTTGTAACTTTCTCTGGCACACCTAGCTTCAATACGTGTAGTAATCTTCATAGGTACTACCTCAAGTTTTGGTACCAAATTTTGCATCCATTGATTTTCTATGGCATGTTATATCCTAACCATCCCCGCACCCTTATTTTCCTATTTATGCTACTTGCTAATATGCTCATATAAGGTTGGGCATTCCTCATAGTTGTGATTCTTCCCACAAAAAGAATAAGTAATATTATGAGGGAATTTGTGCCTATAGTGGTTAGGAGATCTGCATGTATAACATGTTCCATGAGGAAACTCACCTCACCCACCACCATGGCCTCGGCCCCTGAATCCACCATGGTATCCTCAACCTCTACCATGACTTCCTTCAAAGCATCCCTCATTCCAATCATAGCACCCTTGAGTGTGATCATGATCATGGTGCTCATTTTTACTTTTAGAGTTATCTCGATACTCCTATTTGTTGTACACCAATATCTATAGCATCATGGATCTGACCAATCAACCTACAATATTTTGTATTGTGATTCATGGACCAGAAAATCTTACAATAGCAAGATACGTTCTTTCTGATTATGCATTGTAATAATGGGAAATGACTTGCATCATGGTCTAAATGACATATCTCGTAGTCTAGCGGTAATGAACGCACCGACCTATAGGGATAACTATATTTATTGTGCCCTTCCACTTCACAATATGTAGACCAAATCTCATTACATGTATCATGTGGTGAATTGGCTAATAGTTTCTCCAACTACTTTACCATAGCTACAATCTATGCTTCTAGGATGGGCTCACTCCAAAGGTGTCTATACTTCCAACTACCTAAGTGTGTGCAACCTCGCTTCAAGTGCTTCATGTGGGTCTCGTATATGTCTTATGTGACAAGCACCCTCTTAAATGGTGTGATCAAGCCACTAACAAACCACTATGCATGTTGGCTTGCATGAATATCATACAAAAGTTTAGACAAGAGAGTTTTAAAATGGGCATCATATTCTCAAATGCTCTCAGTAGTGCCCTCCTTGATATCCTTGAGTGCACTTATACTCTTCTTCTCAAACTCAGGATATAAAACTCCTTAAGGAAAGTTTATCATAATGTTGCATAATCTACACAAGTCTGATCAGGGTCAAACTTCCTATAACAAGTGTGAGTGTGTCCCTACAACATATTTGAAAACTGAATTTCCTTGTTCTCATAAGTCACAATCCCCTTTGCACACCACAATATCTCATACATGTGTACATGCTCGATAGCATATTCTATTCCCCTATACTCGAAGACAAATCGACATCTCCATGTAATAATTCTAGGGTTCGTGAGGACCATGCCTAATTGATCCAAAACCTCCAAAGTGTTACCTCTACCTCCGCACTCACTAGAACTAAAGCCACCTATGCCCCCGATCCTCCACCTGTACCTAGAAGTGGACCATTAGATGTACTACCACATGTCCCAATAAAGTGGTACTACACCGAACTCCTACAGTCTACAAGGTGGTACTACTCCCATAAGTGAATCCGAGTGCAGCGTGTGCTTGATTTATGTGTCGACGATGCACTTGAAAATCTACCCGTAAATAACAAATAAGACATTTTTCAGGACATAGATGCACTTTCTACTTGATTTACTCATTTTCGATACTCCCGAACTAGCTTTATTCGACTGTTATTTCTACTAGATACTAAAAACTAAGCACAAGGGCTATGTTGTCAAGTAGATTCGAGATGCACACCCATGTCCCATGTTGTCTCTCGCTAGCATGCTCCCATATGAGGTCAAGGAGGGTTCCCTGTCATGCTTTCCCAAATGGGGGAGTTCCAAATTCTCGGCTCTATGCCTTCTACGTGAGCTCCAAATCCTTCATGATCCATCTCTCTCCTCAACACCATCCATTCTCGTAATATCATGGTGTTTCTCTATCTCCCTCTTGCACGCCTCATTGTACTTAAGTCTCATTTCTTCTCTTTGACTCTCTGCTGCTAGGTCCATCATCCTTCACCAAACTTGCTCCTACCCCCACATGTGGTAGGGTTTAGCTTGCCATCAGATTTTCTTCCAAGTTCAGGGTTATCATCCATATTTTGATCGTCAAGTGGAATGCCTTGCAGATAAGTTCCCATGGGATAACGCAAAAAACCGAACTTAGCTACCTCTGGGTAAGAGTAAGTGGAAATTGATTACTCTAAAATATAGATATTTACAACACCATAGAACCAAGTGTCCACACTGGCGCACGTCTAAATCAGATCAACATCATAGAGGTCTTGAAATTCTTCCTGCATCTAGACAAGTGTACGATACCTCCAATTCATTTTAGACACATAAGCAACTAGCCACTCATACAACTCTACCGAAAGATAACAAAGAAGCTCTCATATAAACAATCATACAAATTCTTCTCTACCCATGTGTGTGCATCAAACTTAGATCTAGTGTTGAACCTCTAAGCGTACTCTTCTTCCAGATCTATTATCCACTCCTCAACACTTGCTAGGGTCAATCGGTACATCTTCATCATGAAACATCCTGAAAACAATTGAAAAAGAGGTCCCGACAATGGAACCAATGATGTAGCCTAGAATCTACTATGAATAACCTAGGCATGTTGGCACATCACCTGTGCCCTGAGTGAGTGCTCACCTGAAGTGTGTAAAGGTATTAGGCCCCTCTTTAGAGTTGCTTGTGTAGGATGTTAGTGTGATGGTGATAAAACATATTCAGATCCATAATTAAACATAAACATTCCACAGTGCATAATCCAGATCTAGATCTTAGAGAATCATGAATTAAACAATAACTATAATAAGATTAACCATACATGAACTAGATTCAGTTATGTTTAACACCATTATCCAGCCAATATACTCCATTACATTAAACACTATAAAACACAAAAGCTTCTTACATTATAAAGTATATCCATAAGTCATGTGCGCATCAGATCCAACAACATAACTCTATAATAATTTAGTCCCCCTAAACTACATAGTTCAATACATATTTATAGAGGTGGGGACTTTCCCTTCACCGCCTATGCACTTCTCAAAATAGGTCACATGCTGATAATAGCCATGTGCCTTTACAATAGCATGCATACATGCAAGTGTTCTAATAATATATGTCATATAGTTAACTGGAAGAAGCAATCCTATTATTAGCTCAAACCATGCATGGCACTTATCAACCGCTCATTCCCAAAATATCATTGTGTGAAGTGCAAGTCTTCATCTCTATGTGTGCTCTGCACACTATCTCCAAAAATATCCCATATCCAACAAAATGGCTAAGTCTTGAGCCAAACTATTTTGGCACATGTTTCCTTTCCTATCTTCCCCATGCCTTCGTATGCACCTTGTTCTCGTATGCACATCCTTTGTGTGTCTTCTCCTTAGAGAAACATTTTTGTCACGCTCAACAATGGCTATCTCTATCCATGATTTATTTCTATATAATCCGAGTGCCACACTAAAATCATTAATATTTTGGCTACTACTTGTATTCCTGCCACTACTCATCCAAATGTTGTTTATCAAACATTTTTCCATGCATTTTCTTAACAGATTACTTTTCCATCAGCTATAGCTGAAAATCTTGTTGTTTATTAAAATGATTCTCATCTATATACAAGTTTGTATTAACAACTTAAGTGTCAAGTGCATTTTATTCGATACTAGATTTGAGCTCAATCTTTGTCCTTTATCATTCATTTAGGCTATAGGCCTTTCTATAGCTAATCTTAACCTAGCATCTATTTTTGTTCAAGAATATGATTCCTTTGTGCATCTGTTCTTAGGTACTATCACTTTTCCCCTCACAGTTGGGCCAAAGACTATTACAATTCCAATTTTTTTCATTGATCTCCCACTTCATATAATTTCTTACTTGGTAGGCCATGGCTTCATTGAATGCAAGTAGTGTCTTCTACAGTTCACGATGTGTTAGATTCTTACATGAGGGATTTGAATATGAGATTCATCATGATCATACAACATTCCAATATTACAACATAGATCCTAACACTATATTACATATTATTTCTTCGCTACGGTGCATCCTGTTGTTGTTCCATGACCTGAACATTATCCAGACAACTTACCTCCACTCGAATGAATCGTTTGCACATTATATGTTCCATCTCGCCAGTAATCCCCCTCCTTATACTTTTGCTATGGTAATTTATCGAGGGTTTGACCATTTATTAGATGCCATACCACCTTCATTTTCTCCTCCTAAGAAACCTACATCTGCGATAGCTCCTTTCACATGCACTCTTTTCATAAACAATGCTTTCTAGTCACACATTCCATTAGATCCCACTTTCTCTGACACTATTTACACCCTTGATGGTTTGAATCAGCTTGGGTTGACACTTGATGATATCTTACCTCCACCACATTCACCACATATATATCATGGATATGCTTACATTATTGCTGCTTATGGCCTCTAAGTATTTCATCTTTCAGTCTTTTTTGCACGCACTCCACATATTTCACCACTTACTCTTGGTCAATCTTGGCTTGATTATATCATGTACTTTAGATCCTAACCATATTGACATCTCATTCCCCATGCCTTTTGGCCATGTTTTCATTTGCAATGACTCATTTCTCGGCTATTCATAAAACCTTACTCATTGGTATGCACATGGATGTCCATTACCACCTTTCACTGACAAGGAATATGCAATGGGCATGTATAATTTATGCCAAATGGATCTCTATGGGATCAACCACATACTATAGCTTACCAAGTCTCGGATGCATCACCTTTTGGTTTTGACCATGAAAATGATGATTTTCTTGATGATATTACTTGATCATGCTTATCATCATGCATTTGGAGGGCATCATACACATCTTGATACACTCTTGTATCGTCATTACCCTATGATGCACTCTCATGTTATGGTTCACACTTGGACTGTTAAGGGAATACTATACACATGAACCTCACACACTACACACTTCACACATCGTGCATTCATGACATCTAGTTATACGTAATATCTATCATGAATCATACACACTGCACACTCTACACATTCACGATACACATTCCTTACT
Organism: Taxus wallichiana var. yunnanensis; assembly: GCA_018340775.1. Classification (NCBI taxonomy): domain Eukaryota; kingdom Viridiplantae; phylum Streptophyta; class Pinopsida; order Cupressales; family Taxaceae; genus Taxus; species Taxus wallichiana. The sequence goes on from CM031233.1 coordinate 59,087,730, forward strand.
TCTACTTCTACACATTATGCTCATCACCCTATGATGCACTCTAGTTCCATAGTTCATACTCGACTACTGAGGGTTTTAATCTAAAATAAACCCCACCACATCACTCACACTCTACTCTCTACACTTTAATGGTCATATATTCCTAGAAGACACATTCAAACCATTTCCCACTAACACACTCTTGCTCTATGGTTCATTCTTAACTTTTAAGGGGTATTTATCAATGAACATCATATCATGCATACACATCCACTTGGGGGCACGCAGATCCTATCACACTCACATTGCATTCCATTCCATCTCATCCACAACATACTACATATCTTGGTCACATTTACTCTTTCTTTCTTATGCTTACATGTACACTTTATTACACATGCTATACATATATCTTGTATGTCATTATCTTTCTATATACAAATGTGCATTCACTTGTCTTCTAGTTGTGGATGTATCTTTCATACATATCAATACACATAACATGGATGCTTGGCATAGTACCTATTACTAGTTCTGCAGTAGCTCATGGGGCATCCACTTTTGTACATTCTAGGTGTTATCATTTCATTTTTCATAACACGCTACTATATCATATTATTCACACTTTGACATACTTTTTAATCTTTCTAACATGTTAATGGTGCTTCATATGCAGCATTTTCTTTGAGTCTATTTACCACCATCATTGTTTGTTACTTTGTTTGTTCTTGTTTGTCATTGTTTGTCATTTTTGTGGGTTTCACCTTTTGTCTTATGTGCACATTGTCTATTGTTAGCTATGATGGCCTCGATTGTCTTGGGAAATCATGAGTGATGCCCCATGTCTATAACCCACTTTTTGCAATCCACTTTTACGTACTATTGCCTATTTGTATTGTCTTCTTGTGTGTTCATCTTACATTTTTATTCTACATGTGTGTTTATCTTGTTTACACTAACTCTTGTTTCTAAACACTTTTCTTGTGTGTTCCTTGGTTTCTACCAAGCGCATTCCCTCCTTGCAAGGCATCAATTACATTTTAGCGATTAGTCCTCCTTTAGGCCACATACTCCTTGCAAGGTTGTATGCACCCCAAATTGAGGGGGCATCATTGATTGAATCAGTCACCCCATTCAGCAGTCTATAGTCATATTTCAACACAATTCAATACACAAGTCAACATATTCTTTAGTCTTATAAATGACCCAAACCCTAACTTTGGTCCTCAAAGACAACATAGACAATAGTTCCCAGGACTAGGACAATAGCACTGGGTGCCCCTAACCCTTCTTGGATGCCTATGACTAGGGGGAGTTAAAAATATTTTCTCAGTTCAACACGGTTCTCATTAGTTCACACATTAGATTTTACAGGATAGACAATCCTTCAACACTTGGCATGCATGTACTACACTTTCTTTTCTATTTTCACGTTGGATCGTACTTGTTTGAAATGGATTAGATTTTTACACACCATCTGTAGTGGTGTTTACACTTTGGGAAGTAGTTAAAGGTTGGAGGATGACACCAAAATTTTCTCCCTACACTTCTTCCGTTCTTGGTGTGAGCTTTCCCAAAAACTCGCACTCAGTGCAACTAGCATGAGATCACCCAAAAAATTCATTCTTCTACATCATCTTCAAGATCCTTTATGCACTGTTTACTCATCTTGAATCAAGTGCACATGTTCCTTTTTCACTTTTTACACATTTTTACATATTTTTGATGATATATACATGTATTTGACTACTTGTTCATTCTTTTCTTTTGTAGGTCCGTCCTTATGGGAAGTATTAGTCACATCATCACACATCACCAGACATCATCACACAACAAGAAACATCAAAATCATGTACAATGCAACATCTACACATAAGCTCTCACCCTAGGGTCATCATCATCATTTTCACTTCCTTTTCTCTAGCTTCCACACTTCACATTTTTATCACTCCACGCTTTTTTTTGTCTCTCTCAGCATGTTTTTCACCATCGATATACATGGTTATTAGGTATGCATCTCTTATCTACTTTATGTTATCAAGCATTCACTCAACAACATAAAGTGGGGGAAAATGTAGACACTAAATCATGCACTTTGGGTATATTTCTAATCATGATCACATACCACTATTCATATGATTCCTAAGAGAGAAAAGTACTGATTGGCCACTACCTTTGGCCATATTTTCTTGTTTTTCTATTTTATCTCTTGGTCTTACACTCCTTCTTTCCCATTCTATCTTTTCATACTTTGGCATTTCTGATTTTGGACACGGCGCCCAGCCGAGGATGTGAACACTAGGTGCTCCTATCCCCTCTAGATGCCCCGACCTCTTTGTACTTTGCTCACATCTTTTTGGTCCTTTCTAGCCATTTGGGCATCTTACTTTTTACTAGTTAGCCTTTTAGTGGTTAATTACAAAATTCAAACAAGGGAATCATATAAATACAAAGTTATGTGATCATAATAAAGGACCAAACACTAAGCATTAACTATCATCACCTAAGGTTGCATTCTAAGAGCATTCAAGCATCCATCTAGCTCCACACAAGGGACAAGGGACTACCATTTTTGCATACACACATAAGAGGGGAAGTTCATTCTTTCATGCACACATCTATTTACATATTTTACATCTAGTTATTGCTCGCTATCAAGTGACTTGGATAAGAGCCACCTAGGGCATGATTTCAACACACACACACATAACTACATTAGTTCGAGATGTAGTGAAATGTTCGGTCATAAGTTCATTTTGTTGACATCCGAGGATAGTCTAACCCCTCATTTTGCATCTTTCTTTTTAGGATTTGATGTGGTTTGAGGGTTTTGTAGGTATTTCTTTCGATTTTATGTTTCATGTGAATAACAAAAAGTCTAGCAACATACAAGTGATCAAAGGTGACAATCGGCGAATATCCTGTGACCACTGAAAATTTGGGTTCCACACCTTTTCCGAGCAATCACGAGCACCTGAATAGGTCTTGGTGCCCCTGACCCTCCATAGGCACCCTAGTCATGGCATTTTTGAAACCTTTGCAATTTTCTAGGTCATATTGTGACACATTTCCACTCTATTCCAAGAATTTTCCAGCTCTTTACACCTTCATCATCACTTTGAAATAGCTAAGTCTTTTTATCTCTCCTTTGCAACTAGGGTTTTAAATTCAAATTACTTATTTGTTTGGGTCATATTTATACCTTATTGTTTATATTCAGCGTTGTTACATAATATAGTATTAAGCATTTATTTATTCAATATTTGGTTCATTAAAAATCAAAGAGAAAAGACTCGATAATGCAATTCATGGATTGATGAAATACTATGTTAAGGTCTTGGAATTGGTGCTCTAATAATAACTAAGAGAGGCCAAAAGGAAATATTAATATTGCAATTCATGTATTATTGCAAGACATTGCTTAGGTCTTGGTTGATATGCTTTAATAAGTAAGAAATGCATGGAGATAAGGCTCAAGACTACATGTTTTTCTGCAAGACTGCTAAGATCTTGGATTTGGTACAATCTATTTTAAATTAGTAGAAGAGTAGAGAGAAGAAATTCAGTACTCCAATTCATGGATCAAGTACAAGATTCTACTAAGAAAACACTCAAGCCTGTAATTCATGGATTAGTGTAAGTCTACACCTAAATCTTGTAAGTTATACAATTTAATAAGGAAAGGCAAAATAGAGAAGGCTCAAGACTTCAATTCTTGGATTCAATCAAGTTTATACTAAGATCTTGCAAATTGCACACTCTAATAAGGAAGAAAAGTAAAGAGAGAAGGATCAAAACTAAAATTTATGGAACGGTCTAAGAGTAAGAATAATATCTTGGAAGTGGTAGAGTCTAATATGAACGAAGGGAAAAGAGAAAAGGCTCAAGATTATGCTAAGATCCTAGAAATAGCACAGTTTAATCAGCAAGAAAGGAAAAGAGAGAAGGATCGACTATATTACATTGATTAATGTAAATAGTAAGACTGCTAATATCTTTGAAGTTCTATGGTCTAATAAGAAATAATGTTGGAGAGAAAAGTCTCAAGGTTACAATTCATAGATTGGTGGAGGAATCTGCTAAGGTCTTGGAAGTGGTACAGTATACCATGTAAGAAAGATAAAGAAAAGAGGGAAGACTGCAATTCATGGAGTAGCATAAGATTGTCCTAAGATCTCCGAAGTGGAAAAATATGTAAGGAAGGAAGGAAAAGATAAAATACTCAAGACTTCAACTCATTGATTGGTGCAAGAATTTTCTAAGTTCTCAGAATAAGTAAGAAGCGTAAAGAAAATATTCAATACTGAAATTCATCGAATTATAAGACCTTGTGTAGTCTTTTATTTTACCAATAGCCCAAGCCATGTTGGCACATCACTCAGACAGACCTAACAGCTCACCTGAAGTGTGTAAGGGTACCGCAATCTGAAATTTACCCCTCCCCTTGGTTAATTCAAATAATTCATTATAAATGGACTTAGCCACTCAAATTCTGGGATGTGAGGACAAGCACAAATTCAGCCCGGAGATCAAAGAAAATGACAGCTCGGGATGGCTTGAGGCTGAGATAATCTTCATGTGCGAGTGGTGGCGATTAATGGTGAACCGATCTTGTCGGGTTGTTTAGCGAGTTGGAATTGAACTGGATGTTGGCCGAAGTGTAGAGTGATATGGGTGAGTCCTTCATGGAGCCAAGGTGAGCAGGTCGGAAAACACAACTAGGTTAGATGGCTGGTTAGATGGCTAGTTGGATGCCTGGATTAGACGGTGGGTTAGATGGATAGGTTAGATAAAGAGGTTGGATGGCTAGGTTGGACACCTAGGTTGGAAGACCGATTGGACACCTAGGTTGGATGGATAGGTTGGATAGTAGGTTAGACAGTTTGGTTGGACAATAGTTAGATGATTGAGTTGGATGGTCGAGTTGGATGGATGGGTTGGACGGATGGGTTAGATGCTTGGTTGGACACCAGGTTAGACGGGTGAAGCATCATATGGAAAATGAGATGGATGGCTCGGGGTTGGTTAGTGAAGATGCATAAAGACACAAGGTTGGACGAGTCATTGGGTTGGACACTTGGGTTTGTTGGGTCACGAGTTGGACATATACGGCTAGGTTAGATGTCCATCCAACCTCCCAGGTAAGATGACCCATGGTGTAAAGGTGACGACCATCAGGTTGGGCATCTACCACAAAATGTACGGCCTCCAGGTTGGACGGTTGAGGTTAGGAAACACACAAGGTTAGATGGGTCATGTGGTTGGACAACGTGGCCATTATACTGAAGAAGTTGGATAGGTCACATGGTTAGATGGATTATGAGTCCCAGGAAAGGTGAAGGTAGGTGGGTGAATGACAGCTCAACAACCATATTTAATGTGGTATGACGCCCATGTCTTCATTTGATAGAAGTACCCTTGGGAAGTAAATTTGTATGGGTGCCCATACCTCTTTAATGAGGGTAGGTTAGAAAATTTCCTATATAATGTAATCAACCCCCTCATTTTTTAAAAGAGACATTCTGGGAGTTGGGAAAATCTTGCAAATAATTTCCTCAACTCCAATGAGTTGTAAGGATTCTCCCGCACTGAAAACGTATTTATGCCTCTGTGCATCAATGTAAATGGTATGTGCATGTTTTGAAGCAATAAAAATTGTGTTTTGTGGTGTTTCTTCAACCCTTTCTCATTTTTATTGTATTTCCCTTGCCTCCCTATTTTTTTGTTGCATTTTGTGTATGCTTTCTCACTTATAGGTGTAAGATGTTGTGTTTCATGGAGATTTGATGGCGAGTGGGGATCGGGTTTGTTTCATTATTATTTTGACCTATCACATCCCTATTTTCCCTCTTCTTCCTCCCTCAACAAAGTATTTCATCCCTTTTTTATGGTGTTATCACCCCTCTTAGTGTAGGATTTCCCTTTTATGCACTTTATCTCTCCCTGTCTCCTTGGAATTGTTAGGATAGGTGTAGCCAAGAGTTTTACTTGCATTAGGAGTAGTTTAGCATTAGGATTAGGTAGAGGAATTCAGCCTTATCTAGAGGACCATCTCAAGTTCGCAAGTCCCATAGCTTGAGAGATGGCCCCATGTTATCAAAATTACACCAATTACCCCACACATGTGAAGAAAAATCGAGGGGTGATGTAATTTTGATATAACGAGCTTTTTTGGCACACACAGTGGGATAGGTTTTAAGTGCCTTACCACTTCAATTCATCAAGTTTTGATGTGCTCTTGGTGAAGGTTTCAGCCTTTGGAGGCACTCTCAAGCATATTTGGTGACTCCACTGATTCAAGCAGCCATTATCTCTAGTTGTAGACTTTTTTAATGTTTTCACTCCAGTCCATGGCTCTCCAAGGAGCTTTTCCATTCCCTCATTTCAATTCTAGTCCTCTTCATTTACAAAGTAGCTAGTTGTCATCCCTAAGGTGCCCCCTGAAAAATCTTCCCTCTTCTATGGAAATGGAGATCAATCCCCTATTGATCACATTTAAGATGTTTCCAACCATTGTGTCATTCATATCATCATGGAGGAAAATGTTTTCCTCAGACTTCTAGTTGCATCTCTCAAAGGAAAAGCAAAATATTGGTATAGAAATTTGGCTCCAAAATCCATTTCCACATGGAATCAGTTGGGGGAACAATTGTATAATCAGTTCAAGGAGGATGCAGATGTTATTTTCCTCATGGAACACCTCAAAGAAAATATAGCGGGCTTCAATGGAATCCATTCCAGATTTTAACCTCGATTCACAAGGACCTAGCACTGAATTCCACAAGAATACGAACCCCACAAGGTATGGAATTCTTGTATTATTTAAGGTCCTTTGATGCTAACTTAGCTATATTGATTCAGTCTCTAGGGGCAGCCAGTCTTCCTCAAGATTTTTCCATTACATCCCAAGTTAAGAAGATACTCATCCACGTTGGCAAAAGAAAGCCCATCTATGTTGCTAAAATCCTTCACCCACCACCTCAAATTCTTCCTTCCCTATTTGCAGACCAAGAAAAATCCATCATTCCTTTCCAAAATAAGGAATCCTCTTTACTTCCTTATCCTTCATTTGATGTCTCACAATTTTTTTATCCCTAAGACATTCCCTAAGCTTCACAAATATCCCTCCCATCTCCACCTAGGGAACTACCCACTTCCCTTAAGTCATACACCAATGTGCCTAGAAGTTGTGGCATTTCATATGTTGTCCCTACCTTCTACCCAACTATCACTAAACCAAGATACCCCATAAGGTTGGTAGAGAGAGAGACATGTTATGTTGTTGGAGAGAGGGATATGCCCATATAATGCCCCAAACAACAAGGCTTCAGGAAGAATCATGCAACTATTTTGGAGGAAACATATTAGTAGAGTAGGGGTTATGTTTTGGAGGGTCATTTGGCTTCCCCAAGTGATCAAATCAGATCCCTTGAGCATCAAACACCTCGGCCTAAATAGGAGATAAAACAACAACCTCTTTCTTACACCCTCCCTCAACCAATTTTACCAAGGATGAAAATTTTGTATCAATAGGTGACTGGTCCGACTCAGATTAAGAGGATGAGAATGTGAAAACTATGCAAAAGGAGGAGTTGAGTGTCAAAATAGAGTAGGTAGGTGAGAAGGAAGCTCAGTCTAAAAAGGTTGGGGAGGAGAAAGTTTTTTTAAACACTATTGGCACCCAAGGCCTCGAGGAGGGGCAATTGCAGTCAAGCAAGACATTCCTACGGAATGTAATGATCCTCATTGTTTCACTTGTCTAGAACTCACTGCACTTTTATCTTAAGATCATGATGGAATGGGGAATGAGGAGACCCAAGGAATGCCAGTAGCCATCAAGGTAGAAATAGATCTATTTATAGAGGCACATCAAAACATAGGTCAGCCTACAAACAACCATATTTAGGAAGAAGGTTTGCATGAGAGCCTTAGTTATGGGGTCGAACAAAAAATGAGTAGGAAAATCACAAGAATCAGGCCTTACCTAATTAAATACCTAGCTTCATTGGAATAGGGGTTAGAGTTTCCACTAGTCATGCTCACTTCAGAGCATGAGGATGATTTTCAATGCACCAAGGGTCAATAAAGCAACACCTCTAACCGGATACAGATCAGCCAAAGGAGGTATTTTCTTTATTTTTGATACCTTGGTAGGATGGGTGGAAGATTGTCTCCATGTCAGTCTCTCATCCATGACCATGCCCATTGTCAAATCAGTTGCATGGTCTAAAATGTTGAGGAAGGGCAACTATTTTTCCTTACCAGTGTCAGGGTTCATGTGAAGTTTCCCATTCCTCTAGTTAGAGTAGAGTAGGTAGGTTTTATTTTAGCAAAATAAGTTCTTGTGCACACTTTGCATGCCTCCACTTAGAGCATGTATGATTTTCTCCTTTTACATAGTTTTTAGGTGGTGGTTTCTCTTGCACAGTTCATCATGTTGCCAAGAGAAAAATGTGTTGTAGTAAGGGGTTCAATGTTACAAGAAACAGATTGTTATCTTCAAGTAAATCCAAATGCAAAGAAACTAAATCAAATTGAGGGACAAGTATTCAATGATCTCATCTTCCACATCTCTCTAGATTAGTCATAATTGAACTCCTATCCCCTTCTTGCATCAAAAATTAGTTACTGAGGGCCTTCCTATCTTCGGCATTTCAGCCAAAGCATGTTCATGAGGGAAATCAGATTTTGGGGTAGCTTTCATAATGCATATATTCAGCCCCAATAGATCAATTACATGTCCAGAGTTCTCCATGCCCTTGCCTTGGTCAAAATTTTCAATTTTGGGGGTAGTTTACTGAGTTTTATCCAAAATCCCAAAATCAGCTTTAAGAGCAGGCCAAGGAGGTTTCATCTTGATGATAAGTTCACACGATTCTAGGGGATAGGTTTTCAAAAGAAAGATTAGTTTTTCAAGGAAATATTGAGTACATGCACAATGGATGGTTAGAGGCTACTGGTCTCTTTATCTAGCAGGTAGATGTCCCCAAGAGGTCACCAAATTGTTATCCCAAATTTACCCCTCTCAAAGTTAATTCAAAGAATTCATTATAAATGGACTTAGCCACTAAAATTCTAGGACATTTAGATGACCATCAAATTTGGCCCCAGAGATCAAAGAGAATGATAGCTCAATATTTCTCAACTAAGTTAATCTTCATGTGTGGAAAGCTAGCAAGCTACGATGAACCAAGATGGTCGGGTTGTCTATCGATTTGGAATCTAGCTAGATGATGGCCAAAGCACAGAGTGAGATGGGCAAGTCCATCATAGAGCCAAGGTGAGCAGGTCAAAAACATGGTTGGGTTGGACACCTGGTTGGATGCTTGGGTTGGATGCCTGGTTGGATGCCTAGGTTGGACGGCCGATTGGATAGAAGGTTGGATGGCAAGGTTGGATGACCAGGTTGGACAACTGGGTTGGATGACTAGGTTAGATGCTTGGTTGGATGCTTGGGTTAGATGACTAGGTTTGAAAGTAGGTTGGACAGCTAGGTTGGATGGAAGTTGGATGGTGAGTTAGACATCCAAGCTGGGTGGGTGGTCAAGTTAGACGGATGGGTTGGACATTTGGTTGGACGCTTGGGTTAGATGGGTGATGCATTGTATGGAAAATGAGATGGATGGCTCGGGGTTGGTTGGTGGAGATGTGTATGGACATGAGGTTAGACAAGTCGAGTGGGTTGGACACTTAGGCTTTTCAAGTCACATGTTGGATGGCCCACGGTGTAAAGGTGACAACATTCGGGTTGGGCATTTGCCACAAAATGTACAGCCCTGTGTTAGATGGCGTCGCCAACCCCTAGGTCGACGATTAAGGTTCGGCAACACATAGGGTAAAAATGTTCATGTGGTATGAAGGCCTTGCCATTGTATGACGAGTTTGGATGGGTCACATGGTTAGACGACTTACGAGTCCTAAGAAAGGCAAAGGTAGGTGGATGAATGATAGCTCTACTACCATATTTGATTTGGTATGGTGCTCATGTCTTCATCTAACAAAAGTACCCTCGGGTAGAAAATTTGTATTGGTGTGCATACCTCTTTAATGAGGGTAGGTTAGAAAATTTCCTATATAATGTAATTGACCCCCTCATTTTTTAAAAGTGACATTCTAGGAGTTGGGAAACTCTTGCAAAAAAATTCCTCAACTCCAATGAGGTGTAAGCCTTCTCTTGCACCTAGCAAGTGTATTTATGAATTTGTGCATCAATGTAAATGGTTTGTGCATGTTTTGAACTAATAAAAATTATGTTTTATGGTGTTTCTTCAACCCTTGTGTAGGCACTAAAATCAAGACAACTTCCCTTAACCCACGTCAATCAAATAAATTCATATTATACCTACTCATGTCCCTAGTGCACACATGTTAATCAATTTCATTGCAATAATCAAATTAATTAATCACCTTACCCATCCACCTCACCTATAGCCAACTTGCCTATCCACTTCACTCAAAAAACCATTCACATCCTATTAATTATTTAAGAATAATTCTATACCAATCCTAACCGGCTAAGACTTAGTCTAAACCTAGCATTAACTCCCACTTCCTCTCCTATAAGAACTCATACTTATCTAAGTGGACTCTATCACTTAAGACTCGGCTTAAGGATATCAATCACACCAAAAATAGTAAATATCAAGCCATTTTTTGAAAACCTAGACTTATCTACCTTAACCAATGTTGGTTATTCCTATACCGGCACCGGTCACCTAACCACCATTAGTTACTTTATATACAATTTTACAACCTTTTACCCCGGTTGATCATTTTCAGTTTTGGGATAACTATATCACTCAAGTGTGAATTCAAATCTTCTCAGCATCCAGATGACACAAAAATACTTAACCACAGCCCAAGCAAGCATCCAGTTCTCCTCTAGACCATTAGAATACTCACGGAAACATTACGGGAGTACTACACCGACTGCAATCTTTTCACAGATCAACTACCCTCCACATTCACCTACCAAATATGTAAATGCAAGTAAGTATACGTGATCTCAATCATATTATGCTTGTTTAAAGTATATATTCCTTACCTCTTTCATTATACTTTCTTTTTTGCATGTATTCTTTTATCTCCACATCCTCACCAATCTACCAACCCAACCACCTATAGCCTTTTTGCATTCTATAACTTCCCCTTTGCATCCTTAAGTATTCTTAGTAATATCACGAACCTAACCACACCCTTCTTACTCTTTGTGTAATCATAGAGAAGCCTAAAACCCATTTTTATCAAATTATTATCAATTTCCCCTACGACGCGTTGGTTACCTAACCATCGTCGGTTTCACTCTATATCTTGGCGTCGGTCACTGACCGATATCGATCTTTGTGTCATTTCATTCCTTTTCACCAGCAAGCCTCTCGATCAAAAAAACTAACCCAAACCTCACCCAATCAACCCTGACCTCGTCATACCTTCAAAAACACAGAATAACCTACCAAACCTCCAGATTTAATCATAACCTTGCTTAGATTATATTTTCTTATTATATTTACACGAGATACCTAAATCATATAACTACAGTAGGATCTCCTTACTTCATGATATTTTCATTAAATTTTATTTGAAAGTGGATTGATATCCTTATAGGAAGTACCTCACTTCCCAAATCTAGCACTTGCTAGGTAGTCCACTAACCTATATTATTAATACTTTTGGTGGTCTTATTGTGTTTCTCATACAGTCATTCCTCCTAGCCAAAGGGAAAATCTTCACGATCAGCTTAGATTAAAAGGTATGTAATTCTCACATTCAACCTTAGAATTACATCTCATAAGTATTCCTCCTAACCTATTTTCTATTCATTTTTAACCAAAAATAAACAAATTATGTGAAACATCTTGGCACACCCGGTGGGATCCATCGGGGTTCTTTCCATTATTCATTCCTAGGAAAAATATTGTGTGTCTATTTTCATTCAAAATGAGTTCACATTAAGCTTCTTCTCTAGAAATATTATTTTCTTGATTATCTCGGTGACACTTGTTTTTGGGATTAAAAATAATTCTTCTTTCTTTTCTTGTATTGCATTTAGTGAAAGTCATACCCTTCACCTCTTCATAATTTATTCTCAACAAATATAATTTGTGGATTTGGGTTTTAGAATTTGTGCTCTTGCATTGTTGAGTTTGTTACATTATAGCTATTCTTAAATTGTGGGAAACCTATATGTTAGAAGTCATGCTCGGTGATGGTTGAAAAATTGAACCGTAGCTCAAATTTTACACATTCTCTATACCAAATCACTAAAACCAAATTACAAAATTCTTAAAAAACATCTTTCCCAAAATAAGTTGTCAATGATCACACGATTAGAGGATTGACAGTGTGCTCCAATTGGTTTCTCTATTCATTCATCATCTCAGAGAAGGATCTCCCACGCTAAAACTTACCTGAAACCAACCATAGTTGTCAGCTTTTATAGGGCACCTTTATTAACCAAAAATTCTATTATGCTTACAGTCAGTCCTAAATGGCATAAGCCACAACATTAAATCTACAACTTAGCATTTCATGTTTGTTACCTTTTTTCCTTCTTGTGTTTTGAGGTGTGAGTTACGTTTCTTTATTCATTTTTATCCTTTTATGCCCCACATCATGACTGGTGTATTCCGGTTTTATCCTAGGTTTATTAGGACTCCTCATAGCCATACTTAATCTTTGGGTTGGCTCTTTTATTTGATCTAAATCACCAAAAATTCATTTTTCTTCTCTTCCCATATTTCACAACAACCGGTATTGGTCCAATGACTGGCATCGGTTGTATCATCTTACTGGCATCGGTTAACTGACCGACATCGGTTTATATAATTTTTGGATATTTTTCCTAGAATAGTATTTTCCACCTTCTGTTATTTTTGTGGTTTGTTCTACCATTTTTATCCCACTCTTGAGTCTTTGATATCATTTTTAGGATCCAAGTTGACCCATTTTCACTTTTCATTGCCAAATATTTGAATCCCTTATTCTTCACAATAGCCGACATACTGTGTGAACCGCCCACACCAAGATTACCTTTATACCGACATCAATTACCCTAACCAACATAGGTCTCGTATTCGACTTTCCAATTAGAATGATGATATAATCACTCATTTTAGACTGATTTTTCCCCATTACTTCTATGTTTCGCATCATCAGTGAAGCTCAGAATACCTATTTTATCGTTAGTCACATGGTTTTGACTCGTAAACAAGCTAACACTCTCATGTTTCATGTTACTTGTCAGCCGCTCCCACCTATCCCATCACCCCCTTAAATCTTATCACCCATGGACCCTAATCAGGCTCTTTTCATACCCACTAGTGATGAGGAGTTCGCAAGACTCATTGATCACGACCCCACTACTCTGTAGTACTATCTCACTCATTCATCTACCCGTGATTCATCATGACAACTTATATATGGCATGCATGTGTCCATTCCTCATACCCTTGCACCCATGTCTACATCAGCTACTACTAGCTTGGCCTTACCCTCATCCACCTTACCACTTGTAGTGTCCCATCTTTACCCTACATCATCGATATATGCTACACCTACGACATCTATCATGCCTTTGGTGTCTGTCGCTCCTATAGTGTCAACCATGCCTTTATTAACTACCTTGAATGTAGTTCTGTCTACACCTACCACCTCTCATATACCTATTGCATCTCAACCAATGGTGAAGGTAGCCCATACTCCCTTCAAAACATTTCCTCTCCATCTATCAATTTCTTCCTCCGATTGCTACGAGATTCTTTATGTCCACTCCACCTACCTACACTTATCACCAACATCCCCCTATTTCATCTATCACTTATTCAAGATACTTTCCATCTACATCTATTCTGGCCTACATTCCTTCCTCACAATTTTTGTACTTGACACCACCACATACTAGGATGTCACCCACGTCATACCCTCCTCATCTACCCCCTTATACTGCAGGGGGTGCCTAGTCATCACAACCTACCAATGATCTTATCAAAATGATGATGGAAAAGATGCAGACATTAGAAGCCTCTATCTCGGCTCGCATAATGCTCTAACTTACGATGAGATCTGTATGAGCCTATTTACTTTTCATCATTCGATTCATCCATACCTTACGCATTGGGATATGTCTAAATTCAACTAATTCAATAGAAAATAACACCCGTAATAACACTTTCAATCTTTTAAACACATGTGTTATCTAATCACTCAGGATGACGTATTACTCCTATGAACATTTACAATGTCATTGACAGGACCTGCTTTGGATTGATATAGTGCCCTACCTAGGCACTCCATTTTCTCATTCAACCAAGTCTCTTGAGCTTTCCTAGACCAATTTTATATCAACATTGTTAAGAATGTCACCATGACCGACTTGTATGTGACACGCCAATACGAAGATGAATCTATCACATATTTTGTCACTTGTTGGTGGAGCCTGATCAACTAGATCACATTCCAACTGCCTCAAACTAAATTAATAGAGTTGTTCACCAAGGCTTTTGTTAAACACATCTCACTAACTCTCCAAGTTCAAACCCTCTCGCATGTTTGACTAAGTGTTCACCATGGCTCGAAAAATTGAAATTTGTACCATTGAAGAGAAGAAGATACAATTGCGTAACAAGAACACCGCATTTAAATCAAATGATACATCTTATTCTTCCAAACTACAAAATAATTACCCTAAAGCAAAAAGATTTACCAATGCAATAGTTTTGAAAGCTGGCTTGTCTCACCGATCCAACTAATCAAATCCTTCTTCCAATCTTTCTCCAGTTTAGGATTTTTAGTTCAAGTGGGAGACAATGAAAATATACACCCATCGAGAGAACCCTACTCTTAGTTTTAGAAAACCTTCTAAAAGTTGGAGCAATTACTCTTCCACCCATCAAACCACATATTGGTTTTGACCCCTCTCATCCTATGCCTACATGGTATAAATAAAATGATTCTTGCAACTATCATCACGTTAGAGGTCATAACGATGGTCATTGTATAAATTTTTAAAATATTGTACAAGAAATGTTAGATAATGGAGATCTTGTCTTGGATAATCCTAATGCACTGGCTAATCAGAACCTTCACATATTCAAGAATTCATTCCCAAATCACACCCCGTCATCTAACCAAACTAGAAAAACCTCGACTAATGATAGTAACATTTGTGAGGTTCATGTTGTTTTCAACATCATAACAACTCTCCCCGCTCAATTTCCTCATGCTCCATATATCAAGTAGATTCTTTCACGAGGTCCTTCATCCATGGAGGGATTTGTTTCATTTACTCCTTTTCCCACAGAGGAGTCTCCCTTATTTCCTCTTTCACCTATGGAAGATTCTTCCATATCTGCCAATGTAGTTTCCCCACTCACCTCTCAACCTAACAAACAACCCACAATACTTACTCTTCTACCCATGGGAGAGTCATTCTTACCTTCTTCTTCACCAAAATATTAACTTATGGCATCCTACTTGTCATCTCCCTACCCATAGGGGATCCATTAGTAGCATCCCTTCCTATTGGTGACAATTATCCATTGGCTTTTAAGGATCCTGTTGATTTTTTCTTATCTCTTTTACCCAGAGTCTAAAGCCAACCATTTCCTGTCTCACAGACATTCTTTACAGGGATTACTACCAAATCAACATCATCCCCCCTACGGCGGTGTTGTTTTCATGTTTGGCCAACCACTTGGATTATGTTGACAATTCCATGCTCTAGGGACGCCTTCGGCTTCCTTTCTCAACTCAAATGCAAATGTTGTCTACCGATACTTCCATGATCTATCCAAAGGTGTTTCAAAAACCAAACCCATCATACCCATTTCAGTTATAGTGACCTCTTCTCCATCACCTTAACCCACATGTAAACCTTTACCATTAAATTAAATTTTTCCTATACCTAAAACCTTGCCTACACCTATATCTTCCTCGTGTCTAGACCCATTGCCACATTGGGAGTCATGTCAACATCAAGCCTAGTTCATCCTCCTATCAAACTAGATTTAGCCATGTCCTCACAAGTCATCGCAAATAATATTCCCCCACCTAAGAGGAAGACCCAACCTCTTAGGCTGTATACACCGGCTTCGCCTACTACCCCTCTGTCACCTTCACCACTTCCATCTATCCTAGGTCCCCACCCATCAACCTTGGTCAAGCAGCCTCCTACCCAAGGTAAACCAAAAACAAAGCAGCCCACCTCCTCATCACGATCCTCTATTCCACCCAAATTACCTACACAACTTACACCTTCTTCGTCACCTACATCCTTTCTACCTCCTATACCTACACCACTTCCAATATCCTCATCATTACCTATGTCATTCCCTTCTCTTCAACTAGTACCTTCCACATTTCCTCTTACTACAACCTTCACCACACCTCCATTATCACCTGGTTAACTGGCCCCTTCCACCATCTAGCTTCCTTTTTACAACATGCACTTTTTCTTCACCTTTACCCAAGAAGGTGCAACCAAATTCCAAGAACCCACTACCCTCTAAATAGGTAGTTAAACCTACACCACCTTCAACAACTAGTTCACCTGCTACATTTTTACCCAAGAGGGTGCAATCCATAAACCGAAACCATACTATATACCAAACAGTGGTCAAACTTACTCAACCTCGATTCCACCTTTGGTGGCACCTCTCCCACCAAAGTCACCCACACTACCTTCTAGACCCAAACTTACTTCACATTTTGATTCATTAGCAAGGTCTTACACCAACATCTTAGCTAACCTTTAAGAAACCTATGTCATCACATTGCCACCACTTAGACCTTACAACCCACTCAAATCTAAACTAGAAGGGTTTGATGATACCAAAAATTTTGCTTACCATCATGTGTCAGGGCATGATGTGAAAAAATATAAGGCTTTTAAGACTATTCTTCTCTAACTATGTCTTCTCAAAGAAAACTTTCATGATGATGATCTTTTAGATGAGGACCCTCTTCCACCTGCACCTATCACCACACATCCTCATCATGTAGCTATTTAGTGACCTTCATCTCTCCCTCCATAACCATTTTATCCTCCTCCAATATTTGAGATCAATATGGTCTGCATAAGAGAGCTAGCCAAACCTCCACCAAAATTCCAATGTGCTACATTATTTTCACAAAACCAATATATTCCCTCACCATATTTTTTCCCATCCTGTCACTACACCTATCATGACTCACTTTCTCCTTTACCATAGATTAATATGGTTCAAATTGCCACTCAATCCCAGAAGGACAAAGGAAAGGAGAAAATAACCAGCTCATTCGTTACTCTTTTACCCAATATTCCATCGCACTGCACTAAAAATCACCATCTATGGACCCACATACCCTATTTTCGACGTGGGGTTTCCATCGTATAATGTTTAAATAGTTACACTAGTCTCCTCTCAAAAATTTATTTGTACGACCTCATCCAAACCTCTACGAGTCTTATCAATGAGGCCCTCATTAAAGTCCCGCAATCTATTAAATTTTTACCTAATGACCTTACTCTTGTTACATCCATTATCACTCCTCATCATGTGGCCTCTCTCACCACTTCTTCCCCTTCCTCTACACCACCTACTCCTCTACCACTCATCAAGTAGCAATCTAGGTTTCTCTCGATGATGATTGTACCTCTCCAATCGGATGATAGACGACCCCACCTTATTTATTTTTGTTTACATTGATAATATACACATTCGATGTGTTATGATCGATGGTGGTGCTAGTATTAACATCATTTCCTCTCATGCATACAACCAAATGCACATCCCTTCCAATTGCATGCATAATAACCTAGTTATGTTGCATTCATTCAATGATGTCATGACTTCCACCCTTAGCACCATCATTCTCCACATTCGTGTGGGCCCCTATACCATTCCTGAATTATTATGTCTTAGAGGGGGATTCTAATACAACATGCTACTTTCTTGACCTTGGATCCACACCATGGGTTGTGTTCCTTCAACCTTACACCGTTGTTTAAAATTCAAACATGAAGGACACAACTATACCATTCCATCCGACCCTTCACCATTCAAGACCTGTAACATGTTGTATCGACCCAATGATTTCCTTATACCAATTAAGGAGTTTATCACCGCTACCACTTCTTCAAAACCATGACCTCATCCACCAATGCTAACACTACTTCTTCCACAACTAACTCCTCTATTCCCATTATTTTTGACTTCTTGGTGACTGACCCATCACCAACCCATTTACTTCTCAACTAACTAATGCTTCTTCTTCCCAACTGTCTAGTGATTCATCCATTCCCACTACCCACATATCAACTATTGATCCCTTGAAGGTGTTTTTCAATATCTCACTATGTGGGAGTGTCGCCTTTATAATATTGACACATTCTTTACTCCTCAAGAGTATGGTAAACTTCACCAACATCCTCACTTTGATCACCACATAGGTGAGGTTTTCCCCTACGGTCCTCCCCCTTTGTACCAACTTAACGTATGGAGGACTTGATGCTTCTACATACTCACTCAAAGCCACCTTCCCAAACCTAACCATTTTCCTTTGAATTTCAATCTCTCATCAACCACCGCTTTTTCCCACCTTCCTCCATCATTGTGCTTAGAAGGGATTTGGCTTTGGTTTCTATGAACAAGGCCATCATAATGTCATTCCTTGCACCACTCATAAGCATAAAGACCACACGGTGGTATTGGATTTTCGAAAAACCTTTTAGAAAGGCCCAAGTCAAACTCATTCAAGACGATAAACATTTCCCACCCCATTCACCAACTTCACCACCTTCACCTATAGAGTCTATAGACCCAAAATCCATTTAAATGGGATGATGAATGCCACAAAGCCTTTTACGCCTTAAAATAATACCTCCTCCAACCATCTATGCTCATTCCCCTAAGGACGACCAATCATTTTACCTTTACATTTCTACTACTGATCATTCCTTGGGTGTCATGCTTGCTCATCGTGATGAGCAACACGAGATAAAATGGTTTATTATATAAGTCATACATTTTTAGACTATGAAACTAGATATACTAACACCAAAAACTATACTTATCCTTAGTTTTTATCACCACTAAACTTTTCCATTACCTACTCAACCACAAAACCTTTTTTATCTACAATATTGGCCCCTTACATTACATGTACGCTAAGCCCTACCAACATCGACGTCTTTACACATTGAATCATTCTTCTTGCAGACCTAGATCTTGAATTCATCTATCAAAAATATATCAAAGGACAAAAAAATTGCTGACCAACTCATAGACGCACATATCTTCAAAAATAAATCCTCTAACTTTGATTTCCCTAATGAATCCATCGCTACCCTCTCCCTAGACAATACCACTTACCATATGACCTTATTCTTTGATGGTTCCAAATGTCAGTGTGGGGGTGGTGCCGGAGTTATTCTAATTCCTCTTGATGGTGAGGCTATGTCATTATCTTTCAAACTAAATTTTGATTGTACTAACAATATCGTCAAATATAAAGCACTTATGTTAGGTCTTCAAACCACCATAGCCTTAGACGTTAAATCAATTACTATCTTTGGAAAATATCAAATGGTTGTGAACTAAGTTAATGGTATATACCAATGTCATAATGAGATACTTTAAAAGTATAAGCATCATGTTGACATACTTTTGAATACCTTTGACCATTATGAACTTCAAACCACCCCACGTTCCACTAATAAATTTAAATACCATGGCTTATCTTGCTTCTCAAATCCCTACCTTGCCTTCCAACTCAAAAATATTTGTCACAGTACAAAGGTTGCAATCACCTTCTTATCTAATTTGAGACATCAACCTTATAGGAAACATTGAAACTGACCCACATGACCTTTGGTATAAGTAGTTTGTTGACTATCTTTCCCTTTCAATTCTTCCTCCAGATCTTACTCATGTAATGGACAACGAGCCTTTCTCAAAAGTGTCTCTCATTATGTCATCATGGGTGGTCTTCTCTATAAACACAACTTTGATGCTATCCTCTTACGATGCCTTATGAGTTTTGAAATTCCATACACCATCAAGGAATTTCATGACGAGATTTTTGGGGGTGTACTTCATTGGCTAAGTGCATCCTTCACTTGGGATATTATTGGCCAACCCTAAACCATGATTGTTGTGACTATGTCAAGCATTGTGTAAAGTTTCAGCAACATGCTAATCTTCATCACACCCCTAGTCACACCTTACAGGTCACACAAGACCTTTGGCCTTTCTCTTAATGGGGTTTGGATCTTGTTGGAAAGATCAACCCTCATTCTTCCCAACGCCATCAATGGATTATTACCGCTACCAAATATTACACTAAATGGGTAGAAGTCATACCTCTTATTTCTACAAAGGCTAAGAAAATATTTGAATTCATCAATCATCACATCATTTTTGCTTTGGTGTTCCTCACCACCTCATCACTGATAATGGAAAACAATTCAAAAACAAAACCATATGGAAACTTTGTGATGCCTTTGGCATTCAACTCAGTTTTTCTTCACCTTATTATCCTCACAAATGGCCAAGTTGAATCAAACAACAAAACCTTAAAAAAATTCTTATGAAAGTGGTTGACGATACTGGCAAGGATTGGCATACACACATTCCTTTCACCTTATGGGCTTACCATACTAGTATTCACACCTCAACTATTGCCACACCTTTCTCTTTGGTCTACGGTACAAAATTTGTCTTGCCTCTCGAAGTCCAAATTCCATCTCTTCATATCTCACTCAAAGATATGCTCAATGATGATGATTTTTGACAGGACCATTTGGCACAACTTGAGTTATTAGATGAACATCGTCTAAATGCTCTCAATCACCTCCAAATATACCAAAAACATATCAAATGTGCCTATGATAAACATGTCCAAGAACAAACCTTCTAGGTCGAATGACCTCGTCTGAAGGAAAATCAACATGTAACAAAAGAGGAGAAAAGTAAACAAGGAAAGTTTGCTCCTAATTTGCTTGGACCACCGTATGCGTTACTCATGCCTATGGATTGGGTGCTTATTGTTTGTCTTCACTCGAAGGTAAACATGAAACTGAGCCCCTTAATGCCTTGCATCTTTGAAAATTCTATTATTGAATCAATTCTTGGATCATCTATTTTCTATTAAATGCTTGTCTCTTGAGCAACATTCACCTTCCACTTACCTATTTTAAGGATCAACGGCTAAATAAGAATCATGTGATTACTCGTCACCTTTTAGCCTTATCTCAAATGAGTACCATGGCTCTACTCATGATATTATTCTCATGGATAATTTTCA
The DNA here is from genome assembly GCA_018340775.1 of Taxus wallichiana var. yunnanensis. Lineage (NCBI taxonomy): Eukaryota > Viridiplantae > Streptophyta > Pinopsida > Cupressales > Taxaceae > Taxus > Taxus wallichiana. The sequence goes on from CM031233.1 coordinate 59,108,991, forward strand.
TCCTTTTCAAGATGGAATCACATGGTCATTCATCAATTAAAACCTCTCTTTCATAGCTACCCCCATGTGTTATGGTTTTGTCTTCATAAAATAAGCCTATACTTTTCTATAGTCTTTTCCATGACCTAAAATTCCACAAACAATTCAAAAGTAATATACGGGATTTTCAAATTCAAACTCCTTGAGTCAAACTTCTAGAAAAAGATGACTCCCTCAAAAGGACATATATCTTTCTATCTTCTTGTTATAAATAGACTGCTCCCTTGAAGGACAGATATACAAAGCTAGCCATATTGTACATAGTCTATCACAAAAATAAAACTATTCCTACAAAAATAAAATAAAAATATTCTAAAGCTTCCCGCATCGATCAGCTTCATGAAGACCTCAAGGAGATATTCTACTCATCCCACCTAGACTTCTTGCATTGATTAGTCTATAAAACAAAAGCAAAAAGAAAAAGATAACTTTTTCATCATGGACTCACCTATTTTGATCTTGGGTATATCTTTTAAAAGAGGCATGTTGTCTCACACCAGGTTATGCTAAAACAACCTCTTTCACCTCACCACCTTTCCTTTCTAATCTTCTGCCTACTCAAGGGATGTGCCACAAATGTGACATTTCATGATCATGTGACCTTCTTCACCCTTAGAATAGTCAATCATGCAATGCCTTTAGGGTCTTACGTTCATAAGCCAAATCTTTGGTATGATAGACTCGTAATGGTTCTACTAATTGGGTGAATTTTTTTCTCCTCTTACCATTCACCTCTTTTCTTACTTATTGATCCTCCTTCACAGGACTAGATCCTCAACACCTATATTATAGGAATTCCTCTTCCACCAAATATCACCCATACTCCTATTCGACCCTATACCTCAACCACCATGCCTAAATGACCTCTACTACATCATGCCTAAAACCTACCGACCCATTCATCTACCTCATCATATTCTTCCCTAGCTTATGGGAGAACTACATCATCCTGAGGCCTCTTTTCATTGGGCTATGTAGGCAGCACTCCGAGGGCATGGGGCCCTTGGAGGTTAGCTTGACCACTTTTTCCCCTAACCAATTTTCCCCTTTTATATTCACATTTTACCTTATTTAGTTTCCATTTTACACAAAACTTGGAAATTAAACAATCATAAAAACATACATACCTACCATTTTATAACATCAACCATATCACACATCAATCATTTAGCATTTCCATGATATCAAGTACTTGGAAATTTAACCACAACATACATACAATCCATTATTTTTCATGATAACAATAACTTGGAGATTAAATCTAATGCAAAAACATGACCAAACCATGCCTATACCTATACTCCACCATGCCTATACCTGACTCCACCATGCTATATACGACTCCATCATGTCTACATGACCTTGACTCAATCATGCCTAATTCAACTAATTTCCATAAATAGACAATAGCAATGGAAATTAAAACAAGTACATCATCCATCCAGTAAACATCATCAACTATATAATGGGAGTGTCTGTGTATTAATACATATATAAATAAATATCAGTATCTTAAAACTCTCATGTACAATCTCACGTTTCAAAAATAAGCATGCGGTGGTATATATATCAAAAATAAAAATAATGGTAAAATATCACATACAGTGACCAATCACCCCCATCGATGCCCTCCTCTCTGGTCTCACCGACTTCTCTTCCCTACCGGTCAAGCACCCTACCAACATCTCCTCACCCCTATTGGTCCATGCTTGACCTCCACCTACTCCTTCTAGCCCTCTTTCAGCCCAATCTCTAAGAGCTAGTAACCTCACCATGGCCCTATCTCTTGTCTCCATGACCCCTTGTGTACCAAAACTATGAGTCTTAGACCTAGTCCACTCACTAGCTTCCTGTTAGGCTCAAGATTACTCGGCATATGAAGGCACATCAATCCCTGTGGTGGCTAGATGGTCTTGATAATAGTGAGCCTTGTTCTATAAATCCCTTAACCTTGCCATGGATACGGTTTGTGGTGGTGTTATCGGCCTAACTGCCCCATGTGAACTTTTCCCAACCAAAAGTGTACCTTATCTTGGTACAGGTGTCTCTATTATGGGACCCTATCCCTGTGCCTATGCTAGTACCTATGTAGCTACTTAGGCATGTAGGTCTACAACATGTGCATGTGTTGTGGCCAAATAGCCCTGTAATCCAACTACATGTGCCTATAAGGTGGCTACCTTCCCTTCATCCCCATCTCCACCCTTTCATGGGAACCTCTGCATGTCTTGCTACTGGGCTGTAGGGCCATCACTGTGCTGTAAGATGGTAACATGTGCGATGCCCCTGTCAGTTGTCCCTACAATCATGTAATATTTACATGTAGGAAACCACCTACCCTTATAATGTATCTCTGTATGCACTAAGAATGTCACTAAATCAGTTGCGGCTGGCCTCGGAGGTGCCGCCCGTAGCTATACCACCCACCACTGCTTATATCCATTGGTGATACCAGCATCATCAATACGTTGATCTAGCACGTACTCCTCCTACCCATTGGGAACACTCGGATGTGGTGGAGACATGGGTCTCTCCATGTCAAATCTACATTACAATGGGAAAGGTGGGGGTATGTCATGTCACAGTCCAAACTATCATCTAACCCTATCCATGGGTATCATCTTGTGCTCCCCAGCATGCCACCCCTATATCCATCTCAATAATTGAAGCTCCTCTAACTCCTCATCCATACCTCTATATGAAAAAAATCAACATATGGCCCACACATGATATCCACCACTGATAGGCCCTCCAACACAAATGCACTGTAGTATATAACATCATAGGTGGCCATGGACACTCTCGGTTGTGCCCGACTTACTGCCTCCTTAAACCCACTTCTGTACAAACCACCCCCAAACCAGTCCTATTGTGGTAACCCAAGCTGGGTGCACACACACATTGGTGTGTTGATACACCCAATAGTGTAATAAGAATGTACAAAACATACCAAACCTCCTTAACCTACCATAGCCCTATAGCTCCCTATACAACTAAACTATAAAATTGAGTGCCTAAGAAAATCATACCCATTCCTCAATCATGTCCTATAATACCCCCATCATTGCTCATGGAAATATCCCACCCATGGAATTTGGGAGAGAAAAATAGCCTATTGTCACCATCATCGGATCAAATAGCCTAGTCTCTGTGCATATGTCATATACATATCCCCATAACTCAAACTCGTACTATGATGATAACTCATCATGCCCATCGCCTCACCAAATACCTCCACTATCGGCTCCACTCGATGCCTCGGTTAAAATTGAATACACTCGATCCCAAACAATAAGAAACCACAGGATCCTACACACATCCTCCAATGTGGCGGTCATCTCATTAGTCAGTAGATGAAAGGTATTAGTCACAGAGTCCCATCTGTCGATGAGAGAAACCATCAAGCTAGGATCTCAGCCTATATTCCTATAGCACTTTGATTGAACTAAGGCCTACATCTGATATGTGCTCCCACTCCTCAGTTGTCACACTAGGCTACATTTGTACTTTGTCTCTCATAGTTAGCCGATTTCTCACCTGCATCAACCAAACCACCACTATCAATTCAATACCTTCTCACATCACATATTCCTCAAACCTCAACTGACCTCATACTTATCTATATTTTACTAAATCATACCTACCCTTCACTGGTTTCCATACCCACCCTTTACCTATTTCACCTAAAACCCTATTGTCTCCATTTTGATACTTACCCACTATAATAAATCATTTCACCTAATTACCTATCACACACCCTGCAAAATTGTGCCCTACCTACACTCAATTTTCCCTCTTCTACCTACATTAGTCTTCACCCACCCCTACCTCACCTTTTTTCACTTTCCCAACTAACTCTATTTTATTTAACCAAGTCACTTTTTTCCGTGACCGACATCGGTCACATTAATCGTAATCGGTCCTCTTAACGAGTTTGGTCACCATTTCACCGATCGATGCTAGAAAACCAAACCAACGTCATCCAACCCTAGACTAACATTGTACACTATTTCATTGATAAATCGAAACCCCATGCCCTCCCATTTCAAAAAATAACTAAACCCCACTACAAACCTATCCTACCCCACCTAAAATCAACCTACATTCATTTCCCAACATATTTAACCTATATTTTCCCTTCCTCACCTTAATTTCACCAATTTCCACCCATACTCTTCAAACAAAAATTTCCCCCTAAATTCATTAATTTTAACCGAATTAAATAAATTTATGCAATCACAAACAAGTGCTCGAGGATTGATTCCTACCTCTACTCGTTGTTGTCTCCTTAGTGGTACTTCGGTATTTGCTCCAAAGTGGTCCTTCTGCTCCCTCCCCATGGCCATGAATCCACTCCTCTTCTCACAACCAATTAGATAGATCCACTTGATCTTGTGGGCCCGTCAATGGATGCCAATCACCTACTCGCATATTGTTAACTCCACTCACGACTTGGCATTGTCATTTTCCACTTTCACACCTCTCGCTTGTCATTTTCTATAAATGACAATCAATAAATGAATCCATAAAAAGTGTATTTTTCCATTTTTAGCCCCAAATCGATATGACCAACATCGGTCAAATCATTCCCGAGCCAACCGATATCAGTTAACCTCTAACCAACATCAGTCACCTTAATTAACCACATGGCCTCAAAATTACATGTTTTACCCAAAAAGATGTTGTTCTTGCACCATTTACCCTTAGCATTACCTATTGGGTTCACCCACAAGTCTTCCCTAATAATTCCATTCCCTAATTTTGTGTTTAGGGACATGTATTTTGCCTATACCTCGGCCCCACCCATGACCTCACCTACACACCCGCACCCGACCCTCCAATTGGACATTTGAATTTGTGTACTCACTATACCTTGTGATGTTACTACCCATGTTATTCAGCATAATGACCTTACCTTTCTGATGTCATGATGTTCATCCCAACCAAACCTTTGGTGCCCTAGAACAAAACCTATTACACACTCCTACACCTTGCCTAGTTGTGATTCAAGACCATATCCTATACCCTGGATACCGGAACTACTTCAACCTTGTTTAGATAAACCTATCGACCTTTGACGAAGTAGAGTTTATAAGCTCTTTAAATTGGTACCTTATCGTAATCTATACATGTGCGTGCATTTGATTGTCATTACCTATTACCCGATCGACCATTACCCTTACCTACAACCCATCCACCCTTGTTTTTTAACAACCTATTTATCAAACCACTCATCACTTCTTCCCACAACTTCAATAGTTCTTGGTTTGAGGGGGGATCACCTTCACTCCTACCTAGGCCAAATCCACTCTCACCTATATTTTGGGAAACCACTTCTATTTTTGTCAGCATCGCTTACCAAATACAAGCTATGCAACAAAAAGGGGCAAATGTCGACAGTGACAATCGGGATAACTTCCCTTAACCCCCATTAATTAAATAAATTCATACTATATCGACTCATGTCCCTAGTGCACACATGTTAATTAATTTCATTGCAATAATCAAATTAATTAATTACATCACCCATCCACCTCACTCACTGCAAAGACCCATTCGGCCTATTAATTAATTAAGACTAATCCTAACCAACAAAGACTTAGTCTAAACCTAGCATTAACTTCCACTACCTCTCCTAGAAGAACACATACTTATACGGACGAACTCTATCACTTGAGACCCAGATTAAGGATATCAATCACACAAAAATAGTAAATATTGGGCCATTTTTAGCAAACCTAGACTTATTTTCCTTAAGCGACGTCGGTTATTCCATAATGGCTTTTGATCACCTAAGCGCCATCGGTTACTTTATATACAATTTTACAACCTTTTACCGGGTTGGTCATTTTCAATTTTGGTATAAATATTAAATTCAAGTGCAAATCCGTAGCCTCTCAACATCTATATGACACAAAATGCTCAACCACATGCCCAAGCAATCATTCGGTTCTTCTTCTAGAGCATTGGAATACTCATAGAAACATTACAGAGTACTGGCAGAATCGACTCTAGAATCTCTTCACGGATCAACTACCCTCCACCTTCACCTGTCGGATATGTAAATGCAAGTAAGTATATGTGATTCCAATCATATTGTGCTTATTTAAATTATATATTCCTTACCTCTTTCATTATACTTTATTTTTTCATGTATTCTTTTATCTCCACATCCTCACCAATCTACCAACCCAACCACCTATAGCCTTTTTGAATTCTATAACTTCCCCCTTTGTATCCATAAGTCTTCTCAATAATATCATGAACCTAGCCACACCCTTCTTACTCTTTGTGCAATCACAGAGAAACCCTAAAACCATTTTTATCAAATTATTGTCAATTTCCCCTACTAAGCGTTGGTTACCTAATCACCATCGGTTTCACTCTCTATACCGATGTTGCTTAACTGACCGATATTGGTCTCTGTGTCATTTCATTCCTTTTGACCAGCGAGCCTCTTGATCAAAAAAATAACCCAAACCTCACCCAATCAACCCCAAACCCCTGTCATACCTGCAAAAACCCAGAATAACCTACCAAACCTCCAGATTTAATCATAACCTTGCCTGTTAGATTATATTTTCTTATTGTATTTGTATGAGATACCTAAATCATATAACTACGGTAGGATTTCCTTACTTCATGATATTTGCATTAAATTGTATTTGAAAGTGGATTGATAGTCTTTTAGGAAGCACCTCGCTTCTGGATCTAAGCACTCATTAGGCAGCAGCCCACTAACCTATATTATTAATACTATTTGGTGGTGATGTAGCCTAGATTTTACCATTAAAATCCCTGAGACACATTGACACATCACCCATCCTAGATTGAGCGCTCACCCAAAGTGTGCAAAGGTACCAAGCCCCTCTTTAGGGTTGTTGTTGTAGGATGTTAGCATGATGAAGACTTAATGCATTCAGATCCATAATTAATACATCATTCTATGGTGCATGTTCAGATCTATATCTAAATAATAACATACTTAAATGATAACCATGATGAAATCAAAACATGCAAGAACCAATTATACTCAGGATTAATACTCACGATTCAGCTAGTACACTCCATTACATTAAACATGATAAATACAGAAGCTCATTACAATAGATAATACCATAGTTTATGTGTGCATTAGATTTGGCAGCATAACCTCACAATAATTCAGTTCTCACACCACTACTATACTATGTAGATCATTACATATTTATAAGGGTGGGGACTTGCCCTTCACCACTTACATAATTCCAAAAATAGGTCACATGCTAAAAATAGCCATGCATCTTTACAATCACAACCACACATGCAAGTGCACTAACAATATACCTCTTCTAGTTAACTATCAATAGTAATTCTATCTTTAGCTCGCATCCATGCAAAGCGCTCCATAGCTACTCTTCCAAAAATAGCCGATGCGTGTCATGCAAGTCTTTTCCCATTTTATGTGCTTTGCATGCTATCTCCAAAAATAGCCCGTACATGTGAAAATGGCTAAGTCCCAAATCTTCCCTTATATTCCACACATGTGTTCTCCCTATCCTTTCGCACCTTTTACTACACCCTATTCTCTCATGTGAACCTCTTGTGTGCCTTCTGCTAAGTATTCCACATTGTCTGCTCAACATTACCCCACACTAAACTGCATTATCACCCGGTAATGGTTACTCCTTAAACAATAAAGAATAAAGTAATGGAAAGAATGTGAAATAATTTATATACAAAGAATAGTTATTTACTCTACATCACCCTCTTCTTTAACCGAAAGAATCAATTTTGGATATTCTTCCTTTATCTCTACCTCTAATGTATGTCACTCATTTAGCGTGACCTCTAATTTTTCGGAATATCTACCACAATAGACTCTGGATCATTTTGGTAAATTTCTCCCTTTTCATTCTACAAAACCAGAATAATGTTGGACATTACAGACATTATTCCTTCTAGCAGATCCATCTTCTGCACTATAATCTTCCCCAGCTCATCTACCCTTTCCTTATGGGGTCCCTATGTTGTTGTAAGGGCTTCGCACTTTTGTTTTACTAATGTCAACCTCTCTGCACAACCCAGTTGTCTCATCCTTCATCACTTTTAGGACTTTGTTGTCCTCTACCATGGTCCTTATCCTAATGACCACCTTTGAGCTGTGTAAATATTCAATGCCTGGTCTACTTTCCTCAGTTCCTCCTGTAAGGTTTGGAGAAATACCTCATAAGATGTAATCTTCCTCATCATCAAAGCCTTTGCTCGCTCTACTTCCTGCTCAGGATCTTTTGGTGTTGGCATGTGCATAAATCCATCCTCAAGGACTAAATCCACCAAGGTACATACATAATGCATTTTTGAAGGAAATTTTTGGGTACCTTGGACTCTAAATGTGGTCTTTCTTTCAGGACATGGTCTCCAATTTCCTCTACCATGCTGATGAAAGCATTGTTCTTCTCTTTTGTGCTAAGTCCTTCTCTTGTTGTAGGCATGTTATCTCTACATCTTTGGCCTTTATATCTTCTTTCAAAGACACCCTAATAGTTCTGACTTTATCCACATTCCTCATTGCCACCTCTGTAGATACCTTCACCAAGGAATTACTTACTTGTTTATCTGACATAATAGTAGGCTTTACTGTTATGTGTCTAGCTTGAGGTGTCTTCTTCAATCTTCTTGATACATAGGAATCTTCACATACGTCAAAGTTTGGTTCATCCATATGTGTCTACATTGACCAAGATAGTTGTTTCCTTGTCCACATGATGGCCATGTCCTTATCCATACGCTCCCATCCATATAAATCCTTAAGGCCTCACTCTGTGTTTTGGAAACATGTGCAGATAATTTTACTTGTGTCCTTAGCATAGCCCATGAGTAGTGCAAAGATACTCCCACTTGTCCTCTTCAATCTTGGCCCTCAGAACTTGAGCACCAAGATTTGGAGCTTGTTTTGCTATGCCTTGAGTAATCTCTTGCATTCTCCCATCTACCTCCTTTACTCCTTATCCATCCTACATTTCTTCATCCTTTTGCTCTTCCACGTCCCTCCGGTCGTGTAGGAGATTCGGGTTTGCTTTCCTCGGACTCTTCGCCTCCTCCTCCAACTTCAACTTCCTCCTTTTCTCGGTTGTCTCCTTCTATGGGGAGAGTCGCGGTGATCTTTGTACCGATTTTGCGGTAGAACCTTGGGTTCTTGTTCTCCTAAATACCCTTTTGAAGCGGCGCTCTCCTAGATTGTATCAAGCCCTCATCACCTCCTTTTTACACTTGAGGTGGTGAATTTGCATTCTCAATTCCTACCTTATCTGTAGGTTTCCTTCATCCTCTATACTCCAAGCCACCACTATATTCTCGTTCATCCTCCTCTTCATCCACCACTATAGTCTCTACAAGATGTGGAGTTGGCACATTCTCTATTGTATGCTTACCTTTAGGTGGCCTTGGAAGTGCGAACTCATTTTCCACATATTTATTGTTCTCCAGCTTGGGCTTGAGTTGCAAATACATAAGTGCTACTCCAACATCTCACTGCCAAGCTTATTGGCTTCATGCTTATTACATATGAGATAAGCCTCTCAATGTAGGGAGTTTTTCTTGGATATAAATATGTTTTTCTTAGAGTGTGATAATCACAATCTATTGTATCTATGATGAAGCTTAGGCCGCACACATCTATAAATCGATGAACTAATTCCTAGAAGTAGCATGTTGTGAAGGCATATGGCAGTTTGCACCAAGGGCTCCAAGTTTCATCCTTCATCGCAAATCATGCGATGTAAAAATGTTGGTAGACCACGAACTATACTGCCTTACCCACCACCAAAGGTAACTCCTTGGGTATGTGCCACTCCTCTTGAACGTCACACGGAGCTTGTCATACCACATCTCCACCCTCTATTTAAATGGCCCACCCATGGTCCCTTCGCATAAGTATTTATCAAATCTTTCCGCCAGAGATTTATTTTCCTTGGGGTACTCCCAAATCTTTTCCTTTGGCCCATCGGGCACTCCAATATCCATAAACACCAAAGACAATAAAATAGCACCAAAACTAATTCTATCACTGTACGCACTTCTTCAATGATTGTCTCTAATATGTAATCCATGATATTGTAGATAACTCCTTGAGACATTTTCCTTGCAACTTACAGGCAAATTGTATTCACCTGCAACCACCTTTCTTGGTCATTCAACTTTGTTATCAGATGTGCAGCTGCCTGTACCACTGGGTACTTCTTAATTTATCAATTTCCATGTCGTGTGGACCCTTGGTATATCCTAGCTCCTTCCTTGTCTCCAAGATCATTGCTTTATCTGTTAAGTCACTCTTTAGATCTGCTCTTAAGGCCCTTAATCCTGTCACTATTGAAATTAAGGTGGTTGTGATTCTAACCCTCCATCCAGTGAAGTAGAATAATTCCTCATGGACTCTTCTCATCAACCATTGATACAATGGTTCATACTTTCCAAAAGTGTGGCAGCTCATATAATTGGTACACCCAATCTGATTTAGAAACTTCTCTCCAGCATCATCGTACACTGGCATGTCTTCTATTGTGTGCTTGTTTGTTTTCATGCTCAACAACGCATCTAGTTCCTTCTTATTATCGATGTGTGATGGTTTTAATTGCTGATCTTACATTTACGGATGTGGGAATCCCATTCTTGTCCCATAATCACGCCTCCAGGATATTGCATTTATGAGAAATTACTCTCGGGAGCAATTTCTTCTTCCACTTTGACCTTCTTCTTCCCTTTTACTCCTGTTGCAGGTGCTTTCTTTGGCACCATTTGAAAATCTCTCCTTTCTATCCTCTGTAACAAGCAAGTTAAAACCCTAGTTTGAATCTTTGTGCCCTAGTGGAAATTGCATGCCCTATCTCTTTCGTAATGCATGCGTCTACTTCACTCAAACCCTTCACCTATGGGGACACAAGCTTCTCTGTGTAAAAATCTTCTCTCCACATCTTATTTCACACTCTTCGTACCTCAACATGATTCGCTCGGCTTGTTTGCACTTAACTCTTTTCAAATTCTTGCAATTTCAATGGTAAGAATGAACTTGCATCCCATCCTTATATAGATTTTCAAAAAGTTAGTGCATTTATTAATCCTTCACCTACCAAAACTCCTCTTATTAATTGACCATTTTTGTTCTTTCTATGTGGTACATCTTCGTGCCCAAGCTATAACCTTCTAGCATGCCTTCCTACCTTCTAGCCACAGACTTCTCTTCAGCACACCTCCATCCACCCGAGTACCTCACCACTGTGCCTTCCCTTGGTAATTCACATGGCCCATGTTTACCCTCGTATTATACTTGTTTCTTCATTCATCTCCACCTATGGTGCCTGTTTTTAAGAAAGCAATCTCCTTTTTAAAAATTCTCCAACTTGAATAACACCCATAGAAATTTGTTCCTTTCATGTGTACTTATTTTCAACAGTCTTGTACCTAGATATTAATAACCACCCCACACTAATGGTATGTGCAATCCTCTGCGCATAAAATTCTTTAATAATAATTAGCTTATGGTGCGTAAACATTTTTATTAGACAAAAACACCAACTAGATTGACAAAGCATAACAATGAAGAAGGAAATACATTAAGGGAATAGATAATTGAAAACCTAATCTAAATGGAAATACCGCCTTATTACAAACACTAAGAAGTCTTATTTATCATAGGGCTTCAAAGCATACTCCCGTTAAATTAATCGGGTAACCGTATTCCATCAAGTGTTTCTAATTGGCAAGCACATGTTTCAAGTATGTGAGTGATAACATACGGCCCCAACCAATGTACCTTAAATTTTCTTGGATGGCGCAGAAACTTAGAATTGTAGAGAAGCACCATTTGTTCTATCTCAAGCTTTTTGTCTCTAATGTGTTTATCATGCCATCCTTCGCCTGCTGGCCTTTTTTTTTTTTACTCCAACGTGTTATTACTAAAGTCGCTCATCCAGCGTGCTTAACTTTTCAATCCATTCTTCCGATGCTTTTTCATCCGCCTATACCTCCAACATGCACAATACGCAAAGAAGCTAACATGAATTCCATAGGAAGAGCGCAAGCCTGCGTCAAACACCAATTGAAAGGTGTGGCCTTGTTTAGCCACTTGTATCTTGTTCTATATGCCCAAAGCACTGCGCAAAACTTTATCATCCCAATCCTTCCTTACAACATCACAAATTTTTGTCAATGTCCTGCTCAAAATCTTGTTGAAGGCCTCGTAATCCCATTTTCCTAAGGATGATATGGTGTATTCTTATGGTGTGCAATCATGAATTCATCCAATAAAATTCTGATTATCTCATTTATAAAATGTGTGCCCATATCAACTTTGTCAAACTCAAAGGACATCCATACCTTGTAATAATAGTTTTTGACATAAACCTAGCTATTGTAGCCATTGTACAATCCTTTATATGCATTGCTTCTTCCCACCTTGTCAGATAATTTGTGCAAGTGATGATATAGCACAATCAAGTCCTGTGTGTGGATGGTGAAATAGGACCCACAAAATCAATAGCCCATTTATCAAATGGTTTTGTACGTAATAGGTTGTAAAGTCATTTTATCTCATTAACATGGTTTCCCAAGGCATTGATGATGATCACAAGCCTTATAATATTTATACAAGGTCTCCACCATAATCCAATGAGTAGAATCTTGTGCACAGTGGTGTCACCTATATAGTGGCCACCTGCAATACCACCATGAGCTTCCTCCATGATATATGTGTGCTCATGTTCTAGTACACAATGGCATAATACTTCATCCTAACCTAACTTGTACAAGTCACCGCTAATCAACATATAGGGTGTCACACATATAGCAAGTTGTTTCTTCTCTAAGGATTTCATTCCTTCTGGTGTCATACTTGTTCGTAGAAAGACAAAAATATCCTCTAATTCTAATGGTGTGCATTATAACCTATATAATTGTGCATCGAGCATGGTATCTTTAATGGCATGTGCTTCTTCTCCTGATTGTATTTTGGATAAATGGTTTGGTCCAGAATTACTTTTTCCTAGTTTTACCACAACTATGAAATCAAATTATTGAAATAAGAGTACCCATTTGTATATGTGCCCCTGTAAAATAGGCTTGTTCACCAAATACTTCAATTCCATGTGATATGTATAAGATACAAATGGTGTAGCTATTGTCAGTCTGTCTGAATTTATGTAGCGCATAGATCATTAACAAAGCTTCGCACTCTGTAGTTGTGTAATTCTGCTCTATGTAAGGTAGCTTTCTACTAGCAAAGCGAGATACGATGATCTATAATACCTTCTCTAGGCTGATCCAACATAATGCCAATGGTCATGCTAGAGGTGTCCACATGTACATGAAATGGTTGGTCCTATGAAGGAAAGCACAGAATAGGTGCGGTAGTAAGTTTCTCCTTCAATGTCTCAAATGTGTGTTGTTGTGGTTCTCCCTAGTAGAACATACCTTTTCCTTTCAATAACTCCTCCAAAGGTGTGGCAACTTTGGCATACCCCTTTATGAATTTCCTATAATACCCCGTGTGACCCAAGAATCCACGCACCTCACTTTGACTGGTAGGTTGTTTCAAGCCGATAATGATTGCAACCTTAGCTGGATCAACTAACAAACCTTCCTTGCATATTATGTGTCCTAATAATATTCCAAATGGTGTAGAAAATATGCACTTCTTGATGTTCAAAGAGATACTCAACTATCTACATATTTCAAACATTAAGCGCGGATTGGCATAGTGATCCTTAACAAGCCCATACACCGTTTAATCGTCTAAATAAACCTGTAAGAAGTTGTGAATAAAATATTTAAACACCTAAATAACTATGCGTGATAATACAGCATAAGCATTTTTAACACCAAAAGGCATCACATTATAGGCAAATATGCCCTATTTAGTAGTAAAAGTAGTCTTTTCTTTATCCTCATGGGTAATCCTAACTTGATGATAACCAAAGAATCCATCTATAAATGAATAGATTTTGCACCCTGCAACACCTTCTAGTAATTCCTCAAGGAATGGTGTAGGAAAGGGATCAGTCACACATGCAGCATTCGGTTCCATGTAGTCCACACGAGATCCTAATCGACCATCCTTCTTGATATTGATCACCATTGGACTAACCCATTTTGTGGTCCAAGGACTTGATGATTCCAGAATTCAACATTTTTTCAATTTCATCTTTGACCTTTTCACGCAAGTTGGGGTTCATCTGTAGGGTCTCTTTCTAATTGGGTGTGCCCCCTCTTTAAGCTTTATGTTCATCTCCCCTAAGGATTTATGCACGCCTTTAAGTTCATGGTATCCCTGAGGGAATAATTCTGATAATCTCATAGTAACTCAATGATTTTTTCCACTTCAGAGTAAGACCAATAGTCTCCAATTATGGCCTCCTTAGGCTCAACATCTGATCTAATATTCACTTTCTTTGTCTTCATAGGTTCATGATAGGCGCGCATGGTCTTATCTGCACTATCCAACACCTCATGCCTACTGTTGAATGGTCTATATCTAGATTTTCTACTTCTTCGTCATCCACTAAGTAGACCATTTTTCCTTTTTCTTTCTCAAGGCAAGCACATTTAAGTAGTGTGGCATTTGTCTTTGTTGCTTTCACAAAACGTGCTCCTGAGTATCCTTCATCAAATAACTCTGAATGAGTTCTTCGCCTTGGCACTATCCCCGTATAGTTAAGCACTTTATGACCTTTAATGCTTCTTCTACTAGAGGTGTAGTAAAGAAGAAGTCAAACATCTGGCCATTCCTACAATTAAATCCTGCTAATTCCTAGTCTCTCTATAGATTTCTACATATGCATACCAAGCACGCGCGCATTGACCTTGTAAAGTGGAATAAAACTTGTGCACCCAGAGCAAAGGTGGTAAAGCTTCCCGCCCCTCGCCCGAGTCTCTCACACTATTGAATGTCATCTTTGAATAGGTTGATTACCATGATAAGTACATATTTAAGTAGGTGTATTTCTATTAAAGAACCAGTAGTAAAAGAGCAATCATAATTTCATTCCATCCTATAATATTATCCTTGTGAACCACCCACCAAAGCATGTTGTTGTCCCACGTAGGGTATATGCTAGCATATTCCTTCTCTCCAATTGGTTTATCCATTATTCCTCCATGGCATGTAGGAACACCATAGGGTCTCCTCTGGTGTAACAAGGTACCGAGTTGTTACCTATTCTCCTGATATAACGTGGTTTGTTATCCCTAGAAAATATACTCTTTACTTCGCACCCTACCAACTCATAAGTGCTATGAGCCCAATTATCACAAGAAACACTTGTACTATCGCTAATAGACTATACATCCTCCTATTGAAGGATTCCTTCTTTAGATGGCTCATGCACCTCTCTGGGTCCCGGATTAGCATGTACATAAATTCTATTTAGGTCTTCCTCACTCAAAGGCTCAACATAGGGTACATATTTTCCATCTGTTAATGGGATAATAACCCTTTCCTCCTTGTTTTCAAAGCTTATATAACCCTTGTTGAACCAAAGATCAACATTATTTGCATAGTACCAAGGATGCCCTAGTATATCTAGGAAGCTATATGCCTCTGCCGTGCTAAGACCTCAAAATCTCTAGTGAACTTAGCTCCCAATATGGTAATGGATACATTTTTAAAACTCTAATAGGAATGGTCTTAGCCGGTTAGGCATGAAAAATACATTTAAATATGGCTACAATGGAGGTCTCCCCATTTTTACCCATGCATCTAAGGTAAAAACATCGACTTTTACACCTATATCAATAAATATATTACTCAAAAGCCACCTATCCACAACATCATTCAAAGTAATTTCCTTATCATAATCTAGGCTATGAGGAGGAATATTTGCATGTAGGATATGTTGTCCAGTCTCAATACTTGCACGCGGAGGGTTTCCTTTAACCAACTCCTAACAGTGGAATGATATTCTCATGGTGCAACATCTTACACACTTCTTTCAAGTCATCCATATCAGATTGGACTGTCTCTAATGCTTTCTTTTGCTCCTTTAAATATTGTATTTCACCCTGAAGATTTTTGAGTACCTATATGGTTTCCTGATAAACCTCCTACTAATGGGAAAGATCTAGGTACCATGTATATAGAACCTCCTCCTTAGTGATGGTAGGCTTCTGTTGCAATGTTTCTTTTACATGCGCCACTTCAGCATGGGTAGTGATTTTTACTTGCAATGCCTCAGATTCTAGTTCCAACTTGGGCATCCACTAATTTTCCATAGTGTGTTGTATCCTAACCATCCCGCACCTTTATTTTCTTGTTTATGCTACTTGCTAAGATGTTCATACAAGTCCGAGCATTCCTCATAACTATGATTCTTTCCACAGAAATAACATGTAATATTTTGAGGACATTCGTGCCTATAGTGGTTAGGAGATCCGCATGTATAACATGTTCGTGAGGGAACTCGCCTCGTCCACCACCACGGCCTCATCCTCCGAATCCATCATGGTATCCTTGACCTCTACCACGACCACCTTCAAAATGCTCTTCATTTTAATCATAGCACATCTGATTGTGATCTTGATCCTGATGCTCATTCTTGTCTTTAGAGTTATCTGAAACTCTTGTCTATCATACACCAATATCTATAACATCATGGATCTAACCAATTAGTTGGTAGTCTTCGTGTCATGAGTTGTGGACCTACAAATTTTACAATAACAAGAGACATTATTCCTTATTGCATGTTGTAATAATGGGCAGCAGGCTAGCATCATGGTTTAAATTACATATCTCACAATCTAACAACAATGATTTTATTGATTTGTGGGGACAACTATCCTTTATGTGACCTTCCACTTCACAATTTGTGCACCAAATCCCTATGCACATCTCATGTGTTGAATTTTCCAATAGCTTCTCCAACTACTTCACCATAGCTGTGATCTGTGCTTCTAAAAATGGGCTCACCCCAGTGTCTATACTTCCAACTGCCTCAGCATGTAAGGTTGCTTCAAGTGCTTCATGTGGATCAGTGTATGTCTTATGTGATATCGCCCTTCTAAAATGTGTAATCAAACCTCCAACAAACCATTGCACATGTTGGCTTGCATGAATATCATAAGAAAGCTTAGATAACAACATTTTGAAATGAGCATCATACTCTCTGACACTCTCAGTAGTGCCTTTATTAATATCCTTGAGTGCACTTATACTCTTCTACTCAAACTCAGGGATATGAAATTCTTTAAGGAAATCATCTTTTAAAGTTGCATAGTCTATGTAAGTCTGATCAGGGTCAAACTTTTTGTACCAACTGTGTGTGAACACTTGTAATGTAGTAGCGAATTAACTTTCCCTGCACTCATAAACCATGATTCCTTTTGCATGCCACATTATTTCACACATGTGCACATGTTCAGCAGCATCTTATATGCCCCTATACTTTGGAAGGCAAAGAGACATCTCCATGTAAATATTCAGGGTTAGTGTGGACCTTGCCCACCGATCCAGAACCTCCTATGTTTCCCTACCTCCAGATCCAGCAGAACTAGAACCACTTATACCTCTTGATCCTAAATTTGTGTAGCTGAGTCGGACCAGAAGATGTACTCCCTTGTGTCCCAATAGTAGTACTAAACTGCACCCCTACGGTCTACGAAGTGTTACTACTCCTAGAAGAGAGTCCAAAATTTACGCACCTAAATTTTGTGTAGAAGATACACCTAAAAAGGTACCCCTAAACAATAACGAAGACATTTTCATTGCCATCAATGTGCTTTTTATATGACTTACTCCTACTCTCCCCACTACCTAAATTAACTTTTTGATTGTTTATCGTACTAGATACTAGAAGACCAAGCATAAGGGCAAGGTTGCCAAATAGACTCATATGCGTGCTGTGTCCTAGGTTGTCTCTACTAGCACGCTTCCATGTGAGGCTGAGGAGGGTTCCCTATCATGCTTTCCCAAATGGGGGAGTTCTTGATGCTCGGATCCATGCCTTTTGTGTGAGCTCCAAATCCTTCACAAGCCATCTCTCTCCTCAACGTCATTCACTCTACAACATCATGTTGCTTCTCTATCTCCCTCTCACGTGCCTCATTATACTTAAGCTACCTTTCTTCTCTCTCGCCGCTAGATCTCGCCATCTATCACCAAACCTAATCCTACCCCGTGCATGGTGGGGTTTAGTTAGCCATCGTTTTCTCTCCAAGTTCATGGTTACCATCAAAATTTTGATTGTTAGTGGAATGCCTTGCAGGTAAGTTCCCCTAGGATATCGTAAAAATTGGAATTCAACTACCTTTGGGAATGAATAAGTGGAAATTGAGTACTCCAAGATATAGTTGTTCAAAACACCACAGAACCATGTATCCACAGCGTGAGTCCAAATCAAATCAGCATCATAAAGGGTCTAAAATTATTCCTGCATCCAAACAAGTGTGTGATATGTCTAATTATACTTAGACACATAAGCAACTCACCCACTCATATAGTTCTACCGAAATATAGTGAAGAAGCTCTTGTATAAACATTCATATAGATTCTACTCCACCCACTGCATGTGTCAAACTCAAATTCAATGTTGAACCTCCATGCGTATTCTTCTTCTAGGTCATGTATCCACTTCGCAACACTTGCTAGGGTCAACTAGTCTTCATCACGAACCATCCTGAAAACAATGAAAAGATGTCCGGAAACAAAACCAATGATGTAGCCTAGATTTTACCAAAGAAAAGCCTAGGCATGCTGAAAGAGGGTTTAAAACCCATAAACGAGGATCACGAGGGATGACGTGCACATCAATGGACATGCGAACGAAAACGTGAAGAGATCTCGAGAGGAGCGAGCATCAACCAAATGTGCATGCAAATATTTGAAACATGGGAAGAACCTAGTTAAGCCATAAAACTCTCCTCTATCTCATAGATCAAATGGGGTGTACATATAGGAGGTGTTGAGTAACCCAAGCAAGGCTGCGCAATCATGATAACTCGAGTAGAGAGGGGGAGTTACATTCCTAGAATAGAAGTGTAACTCCCAATGACGCATATGACACACTCACGCGTAAGGGAATCTCATAATGACACATGGACCTATGATCTCACCTAAGTGAGATGACTCACCTAATGATGTGGAAAATACACACACCAACAACCCCCCTTCATCATAACTTAGGATGAGGCAACAAGTCAGAAATGAGAAATGGGTCCTAGCACA
Organism: Taxus wallichiana var. yunnanensis; assembly: GCA_018340775.1. Lineage (NCBI taxonomy): Eukaryota > Viridiplantae > Streptophyta > Pinopsida > Cupressales > Taxaceae > Taxus > Taxus wallichiana. The sequence goes on from CM031233.1 coordinate 59,128,219, forward strand.
AAGCCTGATGAGGTACCCATGTACAAGAAAAATATCCCAAGCAGTGAAGGAAAACCCAGTGGGAAAAACATCTACCACAAGAGAAAAACAAACTCTCTAATCTAAGAAAGATGCCAAATATGGGTCCCACCATGACAAGCCTCCGAAAAGGGTACCCATGTACAAAGAGGTAATCTCTCGGAAATAAGAAGAGAGAAGGAGAGGGAGACGAGAGGAATGCAGAAGATGCCATGGATGGATCTGAACTCTGCAGCTCTAGGAAGTCTCCCAGAAGAATGTCGATGATGAGATCCTCTACCTCTAGACTGAAGAAGAGCCACCTGCAACGAATTGTGTGCCTTCCTTAGGAAGGACATAAATGATGTGATGGAAGTCTGCCCACTCCATAAAGGAAACTGAAGGCAACAACACGAAGAACTCTGAGTTTGGTGCATGGAAGTGTGACATAGGTCTAGCGAGTGAGTGCCAAGGAACTGAAGGTAATGCCACGTGTGCAGAATGGTCAAAGTGAAGAGGAACACCCATGGAAAGGATGTCCAAGTGATGTGCAGGGAACAAAACATCCTCCACAACAGAAAAGGGATCCACAACTGAGGGTGGATCAATGAAGGTCTCAGAGAAATGTGGAAGTGACATGATTCCCCGAAAGGAACACTCCCAAAAACAAAGATGATGAACTCCTCTCGAAAAACACTGTAGATGGATGAGGGACCTGTAGTGCATCACAAGTAGACTCTGCGAAAAGACAACTAAGGACAGGTAGATACTCGTCCCAATGAGGGGGCTCAACAAATAAGAGCGATGTCAGATAGGTATGAGTCATCCAATGAAGGTAGAGGAGTGAAGTGGGCCTCACACACTAGAGGTGGAAAGGAGGCTGGTGTAATGATGGTGTGAGACTAAGTGTGAGACTGCTTGATATCTGATGATATGTGGGATGCAATAATGTCTAGAATAGTGAGAGAAAGAGGAGAGAAGTCCTCTATAATGCTCTCTGCATCAGAACTGGGTGCACAATCCTCATCATCAGAAGTAGAACCAAGTGAGTATGTGTTAGCAAAACTACCATCACACAAAGAAATGGAGGAGATGACTGAATCAGCGGTGAGTAACAATGGTGGCGAGATGTGAAGGGTCTCATAGAGGATCGAAGAATGCTCCAGACACGGTGAGGTGGATCTGAGTTTGCCACGTGAAACCAGAGAGAACGAGAGACATGCATCATCATGTGACCAAAGATGTGGTCACAAGTGTCGAGGAAGTCCTCTAGATGACAATGATCAGTGGGTGCAGGAACTGGCCCAAGTAAGAAGGCTGAAAGACCCTCGTGGGCGAAGTAACGTTCCATGGAAGCACATCAAGCTAAATAGTTCTCTCTCCTGGTGAGAAGTGGCGGAGGTTGTAAAGTAATCCTATGATGCTCACATCTGGAAAGAGCACTCTCCATGATGAAAAAATGCAAGATGCAAGGTGCATGAAAGCAAGACGTCGGACTCGGCCGATAATGCGTCTGCGTGCGAAAACCCAAGAGTACAAGCAACCCCCCCAGAATGTGGCACTTTATAAAAGTAGTGCATTTACAAAACTGACAATGCCATCATGTAATGTGCAGAAAATCATGCAACTTTGACTAAAGAAGCGCTCAAAAATGAGTAAGCGAGTCAAAAGTTATAGCATTAAAACGATTCCCGCAACTGATGTAAAAATGCACTAGATGTTGCAAACGCATTAAAAAGTGCCCGAAATGGGTGCAAATGGTATCGTGTGGGTACCCATTGGAAATGGCATGTTATTTTAGTAGGGGTTTGTTTTGAATGTGAGGGGGTTAGCCTCCTACCAACCCCAAACCTCCCTCTGTCTTCGACAAGCGTAGGAGGGTTGAGCAATACAAGTCAAAAACCCAAATTTTTAAAAATTACAATGCCAAAATGAATATTACATGTCATGATTGAATGTTTTAATTTTTAAAACACCCTAAAACATCAAAAAGAAGGTGGGGGCCCACATTCGAAGAGTGGACAGCAAGAAAAAAAGCCACGTGGAGATTGAAAACGGCCTAGAGTGTTGTCTTTGTGGCGAAACATCCAAGTTTCAGAGGCAAATCCACATGTACAAAGGACCACATGTTGGTGCATTTGGAGAAGAGTGGGCTGTTTGGAGCTGGAGGCAAAGTGTAGGTTGCAAGCTAAAGACCCCAAAGCCAAAAATGCCAAAAAAAGACCAAAAAAAAGCCAAACACGTGGAGCTTGGGAGCACGTTGGAGGAGGTGTTGCAGAGCTGTTGGAAACGCCAAAAAAGGAACGTGGCAGAGTGAAACAACGAAAAATGTTTTCCAATGCAAGGAAAAAATGCAAGTTTTAAAAAACATTTATTTTTTTCAATGCAAGACAAAAACGTTTTTTTTTTTTTTAATGCTTAGGGGCGTGTGGGTTGTTGGGTGCTTTGAACGTGGAAGAGAGTGGAGAGCCCATGTGCTTGTTTGTGCAGTCTCGAAATGCCTAAGGGTAGGTCACTTTGGAGGTTGTTGTTACCCACGTGATTTCTAGGCTAAGGGTGGTTCAAGCCGATTTGTTGGAGCTGGTTCGTGGTTCGTGGATGCAGTGCATGGAGCAAAAGCTGGAGACTGTTGTGTTAATGGATGGAACAACATAAGCACAGGAACAATACACACCAGTGAGGAGTCCGCTCAACCAAAAAATGAGTTGCAGAAGTTAAAACGCCCAAGGCCACGTGAAAAAGTGGTGCAGGTCTTCAACGTAGACACCACCACTCAAATAAGTTACAGAGAGCCAACTTCTTAATGCGCAGACCCACCACAAAGGACAAGGAAATGTACAAGATGCAACAGAAGAAAAATGCCAACAACGAGCATATAATGAACCAAGAATGCATGCAGAGATCCTACGGGTTGGAAGAATAGGTAAAGGCCATGGGAAAGAACCAATCTTTGCATCTCGAGTGCCAGTGCCATGAGTAGACCTGATCGTAGTAAATAATGAACCAGGAATACCCACTGAAAAACCATTACCAAGGCCACGCGGAAGAAGCAATCACGAACTCAGCAATGGATAAGTCAAGGTTGACGGCACCAATAACCAATGCAATACACCTCATAAAAACACCTCCAAATGCGCATGCAAACCCGAAGAATTGAGTGGTCAAAGACACTAAACTCAAAAAAACACCAGAAACTTGAACAACCACCTCAAACACACGAACAACCCAAGGAGAGGTATAAACGCCCCGAAATCAGTGCAAGTAGAGCATGGTCGGAATATCCATTACGACACACGCTGAAAGAGATCTGAATATCATTAGGAAGCGAGAAAACATGCATGCGAAATGCCAAAGGGTACGAATCCACAAGATCGCATCGATACCATGAAAGAGGGTTTAAAACCCGCGAGGTTCACGAGGGACAACGTGCACATCACGAGACGTGTGAGCAGCGGTGTGAAGAGATCTCAAGAGGAGCAAGCATCAATCGAATGTGCATGCAAAGATTTGAAACATAGGCGAGAACTGGTTAAGCCATAAAACTCTCCTTTATCTCATAGATCAAATGGGGTGTACATATAGGAGGTGTTGAGTAACCCCTGTCTGCATCAATCATGACAACTTGAGTAGAGAGGGGAGTTACATTCCCTGAATAGAAGTGTAACTCCCAATGATGCATATGATGCATGCTGATGCAATGGACTTGCACCGACACACCGATGCACCGACGCATAAGGGAATATCATAATGACCCCTAAATGACACATGGACCTATGATCTCATCTAAGTGAGATAACTCACCTAATGATGTGGAAAATACACATGCCGACACATCACCCAACCTAGACTGAATGCTCACATGAAGTACATAAAGTTATCAGGCCCCTCTTTAGGGTTGTTATTACAAGATGTTAGCATACTGAAGACTTAATGCATTCAGATCCATAATTAATACATCATTCTATAGCACATGTTCATATCTATATCTAAAGAATAAGAGACTTAAATGATAACCATGATGAAATCAAAACATGCAAGAACCAATTATACTCAAGGATTAATACTCTTATTCAACCAATACACTCCATTACATTAAACATGATAAATACAAAAGCTCATTACAATAGATAATACCATAGTTTATGCGCGCATAAGATTTGGCAACATAACCTCACAATAATTCAGTTCTCACACCACTACTATACTACGTAGATCATTACATATTTATAAGGGTGGGGACTTTCCCTTCACCGCTTACATAATTCCAAAAATAGGTCACATGCTAAAAATAGCCATGCGCCTTTACAATCGCAGCCACACATGCAAGTGCGCTAACAATAGACCTCTTCTAGTTAATTGTCAGTAGAAATTCTATCTTTATCCCACATCCATGCAAAGCACTCCATAGCCACTCTTCCAAAAATAGTTGATGTGTGTCGTGTAAGTCTTTTCCCGGTTTATGTGCTCTACACATTATCTCCAAAAATAGCCCGTACATGTGAAAATGGCTAAGTCCCAAATCTTCCCTTATATTTCATGCATGTGTTCTCCCCTATCCTTTCACACCTTTGACTATGCCTTGTTCTCTCACACAAACCTCTTGTGTGCCTTCTGCTAAGTATTCCACTTTGTTTGCTCAACATTACCCCACACTAAACTACATTGTCACCCGAAAATGGCTACTCCTTGAACAATAAAGAATAAATTAATGGAAAGAATGTGAAATAATTTATATACAAAGAATAATTATTTACTCTACATCACCCTCTGCTTCAACTAGAAGAATCAATTATGGATATTCTTCCTTTATCTCTACCTCTAATGTCTACCACTCATTTAGTGTGGCCTCTACTTTTTCTAGAATATCTACCACAATAGACTCCATCTCATCTTGGGTAATTTATCCCTTTTCATTCTACAAAACCAAAAGAATGTTGGACATTACAGACATTCTTCCTTCTAGCAGATCCATCTTCTACACTATAATATTCCCCATCTCATCTAACCTTTCCTTATGGGGTTCCTGTGCTACTACAAGGGCCTCGCACTTTTGTTTTACTAATGTCAACCTCCTATGTGACCCAGTGTCTCATCCTTCATCACTTTTAGGACTTCATTGTCCTTTACCATGGTCCTTATCCTGATGACCACCTCTAGAGATGTGCAAATATTTAATGCAGTATGCTTTCCTCGGCTCCTCCTGCGCAAGGTTTAGCCAAAACTGGTCATGTCGTTTGATCTTCCAAAAGCGGGCATGTCGTTTGATCTTCCACTTATCCAAAATAGTATTTTCTTAGTCTCCAAGTCTTCATGCCTTTCTGTGCCCCACAATCATACCTATCTTTAGCCCATTGTAAGCAAAATGGCTAAGTCTCAACCTCATACTTTTAAAGTGTGCCCTTTCTTGCTACATTTTTGTGTGTACCTACATGCCCCATGTCCATGTGCCCAAACCTTATGCACCTTGATACTTAGGCTATAATTCATCAGCCCAACATTACTCCATACTTGCTTGATTGTCACCCCGTGCAATGGGTAGCCATGCCTCATCTATCCATGAGTAAAGAATATAGAACAAAAGAATAATTATACACAAAGAATGAAATAATACATGGGCATTATATCCTTCTACGGGAAGAATTAACTCAGGATAATCACTTTTGACCTCTACCTCTAACTTGTTCCAATCACTGAGTGCCATATTCATCTTATCAGGGATGTCTATGAGTACTCCTTACATCTTATCCATTTTCATCTAGTCACCCTCATTCTGCAACACTCTGCAGATGTTTTCTAGACTCGATATCATCCCATCCATCACATCCATGCGTCACGTTATGAGTTTCCATATTTCCTTTATTCTCTCCTTATGACGGTCTTGGGTTGTTGTAAACATGTCGTGATTTGTTGTTACTAAAGTAAGCCTCTCCTCGTGCCCAAATGTATCATTTTTCTTTACTACAATGACTATATTCTCCTCACCAGAGTCCTTGTCTTGATTATTTCCTAAGGATCTGCACACATGTTTAATGCCAAATCTACCCTATTCAACTCATCTTTTAGGGTCTGGAGAAAAGACTCATACCCTATGATTTGGTGCACTATTGTTGCTTTAGTTCTTTCCACCTATGTTGCAGCATCCTTTGGTTTCAACATCTACACTATACCCTCATCCAACACCATGTGAACCAATGTGTGTAAATAATGCATAGTAGAGGGGAATCTCTCAACCACTCTCTCTTCCAAATGTGGCCTTGCCTTCAAAATTTCATCACCAATTTACTCTGTCATGTGCCTTCACCTTAGATCCCTCTTTTTCCTCTCGTTATGTATTTAATCTCTACTTCTTTATCCTTTCTATCCTCTAAAAAAGTCTAAATAGTTGTCACTTTATCTATATTTTTGTACGCGACCACTACAGATACCTTCATCAATGCATTACTTACTTGTTCATCTAAAAACTGAGTCAACTTGATTGTTACATGGCGGGAATGTGGGGCTTTCTTCATCCTCCGAGAGACACATGATTCTTCACACACATCAAAATTAGGCTCATCCATGTGAGTCTACATATTCCACGATAACTGCTTATGGGTGCATGTGGTTGCCATCTCGGGATCCATCAACTCCTAGCCATAAAGATCCTTGAGGCTCCAAAGTACTTTGGAACCTAGCGTGAATGATCTTGGTAGGATCATTGATATAACCAGTTGTAGGAGTTTTATACATTTCTTCATCCTTCTCCCCCATGCACTTACCTTTTGGAATATGCACTCCCGCATCAAGCATTGGTCCCTCACTGGTGTGTGTATCAGTAGGTGTATTGGATGGTTTTCCCTTATCTTCACCCTTCTCTATATCAGCAGCACCACTACCTACTTCCCATTCTTCCCACCCTCTACATCATGTTTCATTCTTTAGCTTTGAGGTTCCTCTGCATCTACAAAGTGTTAACGAAGCCTTTTGCACGATGTCTTCGATTTCTCACTTTCACTATCCTTAGTGGGGATGTACTTGTGCCTTTTCTTTTTGGTTCTACCTTCACAAGGAGAGTTTCTAAGCAACCTCCTTGGTGGTTGTGATGGCCCCACACGTGTACCTTGAGTCCTTGTTCTCCTCAATACTCTCCTAAATTACTGGTCCTTAGCGCCCTCTTTTAGACCTATCCCCATAGCGCATGTTTCCTCCCCTTCTTCTTTGCCTTCTTCTTTCCTTGGAGGAGTTGGCTCGTGCATTCTCTTCTCTCCTATAGTTGGCTGCCTTATTTTTCCATGTTCCGGGCCATTATTGTCTTCCCTTAGTTCTTCCTCCTCTTCTCCTTCATCATCATGGGGCAAATTACACTCTTCATCCCGTAACATGCCCATAGTATGTTTCCCCTTGGGAATGATGTTAGATGTTGGACCATGGATTATTGTTGATCTTGATTTAGTTATGATGCATGATGATTATTAGAGACACTTCATATGTGGATGATGATATACTATTTGACATGGATATATTATGAATGTTGTTCGGACATGTGATTTTTGGATATTGTGAGTAGACCTAGAAAATGGACATTATATGATGATGATATAGTTGTTGATATAAATTGTAAGTGATATTTTTGATTGCCTTGATGTTGTTGTGATTCATATGTATAGATGATTTTGTGATTATATTTATATCATGTTGGATGTTCTGATATGGCCACGAGGCCGAAGGAGGTATTTGTGTTTTGCAGGTTAAAACTATCACAACAAACATAAGGGATTGGAGACCAACCACATTGGAATTCTAGATGAATTCAACAAGGTCACCATGGCAACATGTTTTGTGTGTGTGTGTTGTTTTTGTTAGGGATTCCCATGGGGGGGATTACCTTTGAATGTGACCAAGGGGTTATGTGTATTTTATTAATGTGGTTCCTTTTTATTATTGTTTGCATGTGTTTATTTTGTGATGCATTTACCCCTTTCATTATTCTTTTAATTGTGGAGAATTAATGTGAGTAATCATATTGTTAAAATAAATAAATCAATCAAATTTGGGATATAAGAAAGTAATTATAGAAGTTGTTGGCTCTTGTATTAAATGTGGTAAGTGATGTGTAAGTATGTGTAAGAGTTGTGTAAGTCATATTTTGGAGTATGAAACACTCCACCTCCTTGGAAATTCGAATTTGTCCTTGGAGGCTGATTTTGGAGGCTTGTGGGACAAGTAAAACTTGTCCCATACCTCTTAATTTTATTTACCAACCATACCTATGGTTGGAGGGTTGAATTTAGACCTTCTTTATGCATTTTGATATGACTAATTATAAGTTTTAATTGCACTCTTCTTACATTTTATTAAATTCAGTCCTTATGGGGTGTGGGCTTTTTGGAGTGTGTAAGTTTATTGTCATATTATTCACCCACCTCTTTATTGTGCATTGGAGAATGAATTTGACTTTTGTGTTGGAGTTGAGGATGTGTGATGTGGCATCCTACATGGATCCACCTCATCCTCTTCTCTTCCCTCTTCTATAAAATTGGAACTCCTTGCTTTGTTTTGGGTTGTTGAACATTTTGCATACTTCCTTTTGGGTGAATTTTTTGTTGTTTTGGAGCTCTTGCTTTTGGAAGGAGATTGGAGACCTTGCATGCTTGTTGGTTGTTGATTTTGGACTATATTTTGGCATTGGAAAGCTTATTGTTTTGGAACTTAGAACAACTCCATCATGGAGAGGTAAGAGCTTGGCTCTTGAAATATTCTTTTCTTTTATGAATGTACATGTTATTGTGTGAATGTTTTAGCATGTTTGTGGGTTATTTGGGTAGACTGCCTAGGAATGGTGTAGGAGAAGGCTATGGGGAATCCATGTGGGGGCATAAGGGAATGCTAGTGGCATCAAAATTCTTGTGGAGGGAGTTGGGATTGGGTTTATACCTTGGAAAAGAAATGGCATTGCATTTCTTACTTTATGGGGGCATAAGGAAATTTGTGGGGGCATAAGGAAATTTGTGGGGGCATAAGGGGGATAAGGGGGGCATGGGGGCATAAGGATATATGGGAGATGATTTATATTGGTGGTTTTTACAGGTGGATACCCATTTCCCATTGGGAGGCATAAAAGCTTCCCCCATAGTTCCTTGCTCCTTTGGCTTGCTTGATGGAGCCTTAGTCTTGTTTGTATGTTTTAATGTAGTTGTAAACTACATTTTATTTTGAACTGTGTTTTAAATTGTGAAAATGCTACATGTGTGTTTGTGGAAGCCTTGTTGCCATGGGTTGAATCACACCTTTTATTGCATTGTGGTTGGGGCTCGGGGGCCAATGAAGAAGGATGGCTTCTCCTCTTCATTGGATGTCTTGGTTGGGTGGAGAGCATTGCCTTTCCCCTTGCCTTTGTTGTGATCCAAAAGGAGAAATTTATGTTGTTGTTTTAGAGCAGAGGAGAAAGACAGTTTGACAGTTCCTTGTGAAATGAAATCTCATTGTAACCTTCCCACTTTGAAGTGGATGATCTGTATATTATTTGTAATGGAAGGATACTTTGTATTGAGCTATGAAAGTTGTAAATTTGAAATGTGAAAGATATATATACTTTGTTCTATTCATTTGAAAGAAAGAAATTGAAATATGTTATTTGCATTCAAGAAATTGAAAAGATGTAAAGTTGTATATTTGAAATCAATAAAATATTGCACTACCTTTATCAATTTACATTGTTGTATTGAAATTGATCATCAAATTGTGATTTGAAATCTCTGTTTGGAAAATTGAAATGAGGAATACGTATGAAGGAAATATATGTAACTCTGTTCTTTTGAAATATGTTAAAATTGGAAATCAGACTTTGCATTTTAGCTATTAAATGGTTTGTTTAAATCAAATAAATGTATTAGGATAGAATGGAAATGAATCTCCATATTTGGAAGATGAAAAATGATAAATATCCTTTTAAATCTGATCTCTGTTTTAAATTTTAAAACTGGCAAATACTTCTCTAAAATGCACAGTTCGAACCTACAAACAATAATCAACATTGAAACATTAAAATCTAGCATGTTATGTTATCAATGTACTCAATTGGACTAAAACACTTAAGGAAAAATCCTTCAAACATTGCAAAATCGGGCCCAAACCTTTCTTTTTTTTTTGTCAAGAAAGTTGTAAAATTTGAATTGGAAATCAATCAATAAAAATTACCTTCCAATACATCCTAAATTCTTCTTAGAACAATCCTCCATGTTCATTTGACATGTTGAAAGGAAAGAGATGACAAATTGAACAAAATTTATAAGTTAAAATTTACCAGTTTACTTTTAAAATCCTGTAGGCCGTTTTCTTAAAATTTACCCCTTAAAACTTTATCAAAATCTAAAAAATTAATGATTCTATGCAAAGAGGACATTGAGATCTTTCCAGAAAGTCCTCGTTTTCCCAAAACTGAGCTCTCTATCAAAAGTTATGGCCTTTTGAAGTTTTCTTCACTTGGCGGAAAATTTTGGGAAAAATTTTCCTTGGCGGGCCCGCGGCCCAAATTTTTCCCTTGGGGACTTAGGAAAATTTTTGGGAAAATTTTCAAAAAATTTTCTCCTCCACCCCACCCCATGCCAATCAGAGGCTGCCACATGGCACCATGAGGTGTCAGCGGATGGGGATCCCCTTTTTAACTTAGCGCTTTTGGAAAATTTTGGGAAAATTTTCCAACTTTACCCACCCGCCATCCCTGCCCAATGGGCATCCACCATGGCATTGCCTAATTAGGTGCTGGCCACGTGGCCTTTACAAACTTTGAAAACTTAGCTTTTTTTTTGGGAAAATTTTCTTAAAGTTTCCCCCTTCCCATCGCACACCCACCACCAAAGGGTGATAACATGGCCGTGTCATTTGGGAAAAGTATTGGGAAAATTTTCTAGGAGAAGTTTCCTCCTTCCTTAAACCTTAAAATGGCTTAAAATGCCTTAGAATCTCTCTGACATGTGGCCTCCGGTATAGACTTTCTCATGTTGGGAACACACGTGTCCCTTGTGGTTTCCAAACTCGTGTGTGGAGGAAAATATGTTTTTCCAAGGAAAAAAAAATGCTAAAACTCTTCCTACCAAAGCTTTCCAGTCGACCCCTTTGGGAAAATTTTCTCCCCTAGGCCCATGCAGCCCCCTTGGGAAAATTTTCCTCCCAAGGTCCGCCGGCCCATAACTTGAGTTTTATGAGGAGTTAGGAGGACTTCTTTATATCAATGGAAAGGTGAGGAAATTTCCTATCAATGGGAATGATTTAGGAAATTTTGAATGTGTTAAGTGTGAGAAAAATCAAGTTGAAACTTTAAGCCTATTAGAGAATGGGTATGGTGAGGAATTTTTCCCTTTGAACCTAATTGAAACTTCTAACCCTAAATTTTGGACCTTATGACCTCTAATAATTGTTAATAAAAGAAAATTATGTTCTAGTGGATTTGAATTGTTCTAGAACTTGTTAGTGTAGTTGTTACCTTGTAACATGGTTGTAGATTCTTTAAATAAAAAAATTATTCCATAATTTTCCTAACTAATCCTAGGTTTTTCTTGGGTCTCAAGTGGGTTGTTTTAATGGGTGTTACACTTGGTATCAGAGAAGTGGTTCAAAATCTTGGACCATTGGGCACACTAGAAAACTTGAGACATGAAACTTAAACCTAGCACACTTTTAAATCTAGAAAACAACTTAGTTTAGAAATTACATATTTTAGTAAACATGGAAATTGAATAAAACTTAGAAAAATGAACTAACTCTCGCCTTGGTCTGTGTAGGAGGTGTAGATGGGATGAGGGGACTTTTCACATAGACCTAGACTTACCACCACCAGATCATGTTGTAGTAGCCATCCTACCCCATAGATTTTTAGACTCTTCAGGATGTTAATGCCACTCTACGTGGAGGATCAGTAGGAGGACATGCAGCCAGACATGACAGAGTCCCTTCCATTGAGGGTCAGGTATCTCCTCGACCCAGCGAGGAGCATGGAGGAGAGAACTCCCATGCAGAGTCAGCCAGGGTAGAGTCACACAGAGGGGACAAGGGTGATTGAGTTTTAAGACATAGAGAGAGGTCTCGGAGCCCTAGGCTTAGGGATGAGCATGCAGAGAGACCTAGAGGCCATCAGACCACAGCTGCAGATCACATCAGGGAGATCCTAAAGCTTGACCATCACATTATTCTAGTGACATAGGTGGATTTTAGGTAGAGGCCTGGTTAGTGAGCTTGAGTGGTTGCTTCAAGCTTTGTCCTTATTCTAGCAACACGAAATCTCATGTTGCGATCCATCTCTACTGAGGGATGGAGCTGGTGTATGGTGGAGGACAGAGGAGTAGAAGCTCCATGTTGATTCTAAGATAGTTACCTAGGAGCTCTTTGAGGAGCATTTTAGGAGTAGATATTTGTCACGGAGGTTCATACATAGACATGGATAGATGAGTTTCATGACCTCGACAGGCATCTCTTACAGTGGCAGAGTATGAGAGTAGATTTTGGATCTACTCTAGTATGTTGAGTACATGTAGGATGAGCAAGTGTGGATCCATAGGTTCATCGGGGCCTGAATCTAGACATTGGAGGTGTAGTGCGGATCCATTGTCCACAGACATTAGTTGAGGCCATCGAGAAGGCCTATATAGTAGAGGAGACTGGGAAAGACCCAGTAAGCTAGAGACCGAGTCCGGAGCCACATATAGTAGATGCAGGATAGTAGATCGAGGGGGTCAGTACCTCTTCCTCATGGTGGATAGGGTTCTTCATAGTCATCATTTAGACCCCAGCAGTAGCATAGTAGCATCCCACCCACCTTATAGACCTCCACAGAGAGTTGATGCACAGAGAGGTCGGAGTATGGGGCCTCCTCCTAGGGTCCCATCAGACACACGGGGTGACCTAGAGCTCACTCAGTGAGGAGCTCACTAGTAGAGACCTCAATAGACCCGGCTGGATCATCGGGATCCACCACAGACTTTAAGAGTACCTAACTGGAGGTGTTACTCATTGGAGAGGATCGGCGGTTGTTTTGGTTGTGGTGTTACTGGACATTTTTGGAGAGACTACCCATAGAACCCTAACAACAAGGGTAAGACACAGATCTCAGAGCCTATTGTTGGTGACATGGGGTGTAGCCATAGGATTTATGTAGTGGTTGAGAACCACCAGGCTGAGCATCAGAGTATAGTCATTGAGACTATAGGTAGCATTGGTGGTATTCCTACCTCCATCTTGTTTGATTTTGGTTCTTGATTCTTTCATTGCACCATCTTTAGTAGAGTGATGTAGGCTGGTGGTAGTTAGGTAGGGTCATAGTTGGGATGTTGAGATGGCTTCTAGAGCCAAGATCTCTGTAGACTCCTTAGTTAAGGAGTGTGTAGTGGATTTGGGACCTTTCACCACTACCTCGGATCTTCATGTATCCTTCCTTTGGGCTCGTATGGAGTCATTTTGGGTATGGATTGGTTATTTACACACAAGGCTAGAGATGGATTGTTACCACAAGATTATATCTTGTGTAGATGATTTGGGAGTTGAGTCGGTGATTTTGGGGTCAGGAGACCCATTTCTATTCGCACCATCTCTGCTATGCAGCTTAAGCGGTGTGTGCGATGGGGTTTCAGATGTATGTTGTTATAGTAGTGATAGATCAGAGGATGGGTCTAGTGGACCATCGCTAGATGATCACCCCATTTTGAGAGAGTTTGCAGATGTCTTTCGGGGGAGCTACCGGGGTTACCACCCCCACGTGAGATTGATTTTCATATAGATCTAGTTCCGGGAGTAGAGCCTATCTCACGAGCACCTTATCGGATGACCACCCAGAGCTCTATGAGCTCAAGTTATAGCTTGAGGGCCTTTTGGAGAAAGGCCTTATCCATCCTAGTGTATCCCCTTGGGGTGCATCGGTGATCTTTGTGAAGAAGAAGGATGGATCCTTGCGGTTATGTATTGATTACCGCCAGCTAAACAAGGTAACGATCAAGAATCATTATCCCCTTCCATGCATTGATGATTTGTTTGATCAGATGAAGGAGCCATGATTTTCTCTAAGATTGATCTTAAGTCAGGCTACCATCAGTTGAGGATTTTGGAGGCGGATATTCATAAGACCACTTTTTTATACGAGATATGGGCACTATGAGTTCACAAAGTGGTGCCTTTTGGTTTGACTAATGCCCCCGCAGTGTTTATGAGTTTGATGAATGGGGTATTTAGGACCTTCTTAGATCACTTCATGCTCATCTTCCTTGATGACATTTTGATTTACTCACATACACATGAGGAGGAGCACGAGGGGCACCTTCTTTCAGGTTCTTCAGTGTCTTGGGAGCAGCAACTTTACGGGAACTTGGAGAAGTGTGCATTCTTTCAGATGGAGGTGCAATATTTGGGTCATATCATTTCTGGGGAAGGTATCACCATCGATCCTTCCAAGATTAGAGCCATTATGGATTGGCCAGCACCCACTGGTGACTGAGGTGTGTAGCTTCATGGGATTAGTAGGTTACTATAGGAGATTTGTTTAGGACTTCTCTCGGATTGCACACCCCATCACTTCCCTTCAGAGGAAAGGGAAGAAGTTTTTTTGGTCGAGAAAGATGTGAGTAGGCCTTCATACACTAAAGGAGTGTCTCACTACAACACCTATTCTTGTAGTGCCGGATCCACATGGTGAGTTTTTCATTTGCACGGATGCTTCTTTAGTAGGGCTTGGAGGTGTGTTGATGCAGGAGGGTAGAGTAGTGGCTTTTGAGTCTCATAAACTCAAAGATTATGAGCTTAATTATCCGACTCATGATCTTGAGCTTGTGGTAGTTGTGCATGCTTTGGTTGATGGAGGCACTTTCTTCTTGGTCGTAGAGATTCACACTAGGATAGATCACTTGAGTCTTGTCACCTCTTCACGTAGCCCAATCTCAATGCTCATCAGTGGCGTTGGATGGAGTTGCTTTGTGAGTATGATATGGAGATAGAGCATGTGAAAGGGAAGGAGAATGTGGTGGTAGACACTCTCAGTAGATGGAGACATGTGGCTATGGCCACCTCAGTGAGCATAGATTTACGGAGGCAGGATTCTTAGCAACTTCCTCTTGACAGCTTCTACATTGCAGTTCAAGTAGAGATCGAGTCTCAGAGACCCCTCGAGGGGAAGTTTGATGGTTTTTCCTTAGAGACAGATGGTCTTCTCAGGCACATAGAGGCTGGATTTATGTTCCCAGAGATGGAGGCTTGAGGCAGGACATCTTGGTAGAGGCACATCATGCACCCTATTCACCCATCCCGGAGGTGAAGAAGATGCATGCCACCTTGAGATAGTTGTATCATTGGAGAGGACTTCATAGAGATGTGGCCTAGTTCATGTCATGATGTTTAGAGTGCAGAGAGTTAAGGTTGAGCATCAACATCTAGTTGGCCTTCTTTTCCTCATGCTATACCGGAGTGGAAGTGGGACACCATTTCCATGGACTTCATTGTTGGGCTACCGATGTTGAGATATCACCATGATGCCATCATGGTCATGGTTGATAAATTGACAAAAGTGGCTCACTTTTCTCTGGTGAAGACCACTTATATAACTAGAGCAAGTGGCATGGGTATATTTGGATGAGATTGTCAAGTTGCATGGGATTCCTGTGGAAGATCATTAGTGACCATGATCCTTTGTACACTTCCCATTTTGGACTACCATGCAAAGCATGCCCTCGGGACAAAGATCAATTTCAGCACAACATATCACCCGAGATAGATGGATAGACTGAGTGGGTGAATCAGATTTTAGAGGACATGCTCAGGATGTATGTGATGGATCAGTAGTCTAAATGGGAGGAGTACCTGTACTTAGTGGAGTTTTCCTACAATAATAGTTTTTAGAGTTCTATAGGCATGGCTCCTTTTTAGGCTTTGTATGGTAGAGAGTGCAGGACACCTCTTAGCTAGGACAGGTTAGAGGATAGGTTTCTCTTGGACCAGCTTTTTATAGGACATGGAGCAAGTAGGTGGTATTGATCAGGTAGAGACTACAGGAGGCACAAGATAGTAGAAGAAGTATGCAGATCAGCATAGGATTGACCATAGTTTTGATGTGGGCATGAAGGTGTTCCTTCGTGTCAAGCCACATAAGAGCCCTATCCATTATGGAAAAGGTTCTAAGTTAGCTCCTAGATTCATTGGTCCTTTTGAGATCTTGGAGCGTATTGGCCCTTTGGCCTACCATCTAGCATTGCCACCTAGCTTGTCTCACATACATGATGTGTTTCATGTTTTGTCTTAGGAGATATGTTGTAGATCCTTCTCATGTGTTAGATTGGACCTCATTGTAGGTGTAGGATCAGGGGTAGGTGATGGTGGAGCCCATTCGCATTATAGATCATAGGACCCTGGGCCTTTGAGGTAGAGAGGTTGATCAAGTTGGGTGCAAGTGGGACAGATATGATGAGACTGTAGCTACATGGGAGGATGCTACCTTATTACGAGTTTAGTTTCCACATTTTTTCCAGTGACTTCCAGGAGGAAGTCGAGTCTAAGGGGAGGGGGATGTAGTGCCCACTTCCCTTTGACACCTTTTGATATTGATCTTGATACTATTGATTACATTATGGACATTATTATGGTTTTGATTTAGTATGATGTTAGATGTTGGACCATGGATTATTGTTGATCTTGATTTAGTTATGATGCATGATGATTATTAGAGACACTTCATATGTGGATGATGATATACTATTTGACATGGATATATTATGAATGTTGTTTGGACATGTGATTTTGGATATTGTGAGTAGACCTAGAAAATGGACATTATATGATGATGATATAGTTGTTGATATAAATTGTAAGTGATATTGTTGATTGCCTTGATGTTGTTGTGATTCATATGTATAGATGATTTTGTGATTATATTTATATCATGTTGGATGTTTTGATATGGCCATGAGGCCGAAGGAGGTATTTGTGTTTTGTAGGTTAAACTATCACAACAAACATCGGGGATTGGAGACCAACCACATTGGAATTCTAGATGAATTCAACAAGGTCACCATGGCAACATGTTTTGTGTGTGTGTGTTGTTTTTTGTTAGGGATTCCCATGGGGGATTACCTTTGAATGTGACCAAGGGCTTTATGTGTATTTTATTAATGTGGTTCCTTTTTTATTATTGTTTGCATGTGTTTATTTTGTGATGCATTTACCCCTTTCATTATTCTTTTAATTGTGGAGAATTAATGTGAGTAATCATATTGTTAAAATAAATAAATTAATCAAATTTGGGATATAAGAAAGTAATTATAGAAGTTGTTGGCTCTTGTATTAAATGTGGTAAGTGATGTGTAAGTATGTGTAAGAGTTGTGTAAGTCAAATTTTGGAGTATGAAACACTCCACCTTCTTGGAAATTCGAATTTGTCCTTGGAGGCTGATTTTGGAGGCTTGTGGGACAAGTAAAACTTGTCCATACCTCTTAATTTTATTTACCAACCATACCTATGGTTGGAGGGTTGAATTTAGACCTTCTTTATGCATTTTGATATGACTAATTGTAAGTTTTAATTGCACTCTTCTTACATTTTATTAAATTCAGTCCTTATGGGGTGTGGGCTTTTTGGAGTGTGTAAGTTTATTGTCATATTATTCACCCACCTCTTTATTGTGCATTGGAGAATGAATTTGATTTTGTGTTGGAGTTGAGGATGTGTGATGTGGCATCCTACATGGATCCACCTCATCCTCTTCTCTTCCCTCTTCTATAAAATTGAACTCCTTGCTTTGTTTTGGGTTGTTGAACATTTTGCATACTTCCTTTTGGGTGAATTTTTCTATGTGGAGCTCTTGCTTTTGGAAGGAGATTGGAGACCCTTGCATGCTTGTTGGTTGTTGATTTTGGACTGTATTTTGGCATTGGAAAGCTTTTTTTTGGAACTTAGACAACTCCATCATG
The DNA here is from genome assembly GCA_018340775.1 of Taxus wallichiana var. yunnanensis. Classification (NCBI taxonomy): domain Eukaryota; kingdom Viridiplantae; phylum Streptophyta; class Pinopsida; order Cupressales; family Taxaceae; genus Taxus; species Taxus wallichiana. Next base: position 59,146,132 of record CM031233.1, read on the forward strand.
GAGAGGTAAGAGCTTGGCTCTTGAAATAATCCTTTTCTTTATGAATGTACATGTTATTGTGTGAATGTTTTAGCATGTTTGTGGGCTGTTTGGGTAGACTGCCTAGGAATGGTGTAGGAGAAGGCTATGGGGAATCCATGTGGGGGGCATAAGGGAATGCCAGTGGCATCAAAATTCTTGTGGAGGGAGTTGGGATTGGGTTTCCACCTTGGAAAAGAAATATTGCATTTCTTACTTTGTGGGGGGCATAAGGAAATTTGTGGGGGCATAAGGAGGGATTGTGGGGGCATAAGGATATATATGGGAGATGTTTTATATTGGGGGTTTTTATAGGTGGATACCCATTTCCCATTGGGAGGCATAAGCAACTTCCCCATAGTTCCTTGCTCCTTTGGCTTGCTTGATGGAGCCTTAGTCTTGTTTGTATATTTTAATGTAGTTGTAAACTACATTATGTTTTGAACTGTTTTTAAAATGTGAAAATGTTGCATGTGTGTTTGTGGAAGCCTTTGTTGCCATGGGTTGAATCACATTTTATTGCATTATGGTTGGGGCTCGGGGCCAATGAAGAAGGATGGCTTCTCCTCTTCATTGGATGTCTTGGTTGGGTGGAGAGCGTTTCCTTTCCCCTGCCTTTGTTGTGATCCAAAAGGAGAAATTTATGTTGTTGTTCTAGAGCAAGAGGAGAAAGATAGTTTGACAGTTCCTTGTGAAATGAAATCTCATTGTAACCCTTCCCACTTTGAAGTGGATGATCTGTATATTATTTGTAATGGAAAGATACTTTGTATTGAGCTATGAAAGTTGTAAATTTGAAATGTGAAAGATATATATACTCTGTTCTGTTCATTTGAAAGAAAGAAATTGAAATTTGTTATTTGCATTCAAGAAATTGAAAGATGTAAAGTTGTATATTTGAAATCAATAAAAGATTGCACTACCTTTATCAATTTACATTGTTGTATTGAAATTGATCATCAAATTTTGATTTGAAATCTCTATTTGGAAAATTGAAATGAGGAATACGTATGAAGGAAATATATGTAACTTTGTTCTTTTGAAATATGTTAAAATTGGAAATCAGACTTTGCATTTTAGCTATTAAATGGTTTTTTAAATCAACTAAATGTCTTAGACTGGAATGGAAATGAATCTCCATATTTGGAAGATGAAAAATGATAAATAGCCCTTTTAAATCTGATCTCTGTTTTAAATTTTAAAATTGGAAAATACTTCTCTAAAATGCATAGTTCGAACCTACAAACAATAATCAACATTGAAACATTAAAATCTAGCATGCTATGATATAAATGAACTCAATTGGACTAAAACACTTAAGGAAAAATCCTTCAAACATTGCAAAATCGGGCCCAAACCTTTCACATTAGTCTTTTTTATCAGAAGTTGTAAAAATTCAAATTGGAAATCAATCAAGCAAAATTACCTTCCAATACATCCTAAAATTCTTCTTAGAATAATCCTCCATGTTCATTTGACATGTTAAAGGAGAAAGAATGACAAAATTGAACAAAATTTATAAGTTAAAATTTACCAGTTTACTTTTAAAAATCCTACAGGTCGTTTTCTTAAAATTAACCCCTTAAACTTTATCAAAATCAAAAATTAATGATCTCTATGCAAAGAGGACGTCGAGAGATTTTCAGAAAGTCTTCGTTTTCCCAAAACTGAGCTCTCTATCAAAAGTTATGGCCTTCTGAAGTTTTCTTCACTTGGCAGAAAATTTTGGGAAAATTTTCCTTAGCGGCCTGACTGAATTTTTCCCTTGGAAATTAGGAAAAAAATTTTTGAAAATTTCAAAATTTTCTCACCTACCTCGCCATCTCCCATGACCAATCAAAGGTTACCACGTGGCACCATGAGGTGTTAGCAGATGGGCGGATCCCATGTTTAACTTAGTGCTTTCGAAAAAAAATTGGGAAAATTTTTCAACTTTGCCCTACCGCTCCCACCCTCCCTTGACCATTTAGAAGTGATGCCACATGGCCTCACGATGGGCGCATTGGTGGAGGCGCGGCACCTTTTTCAACCTTAGCGCTTTTAAATTTTTCTTGGGAAAATTTCTTAGTTTCCTCCACCTCCCCGCTAGCCTGTGGCCAATAAAGTGATGACACATGGTGTCATTTGGGATAGGCGGAGGTGTGTGGGAAGTTTTTCCCCTTGCGTGTTTCCAAACCCAAAAGGCTTAATGCCTTAAATCTCTCCTGACGGCCCGACTTCCCACCAGAGATTTCTCAAGCTGACATGTGTCCTTTTCGGGCTAGCAGGTGCACAGAGGTAAATCATGTTTTTTCCCTGAAAAGGAAAAAAAAATGCCAAAACTCTTCCCCGCTCCGCCCACCCGTGCAAGGAAAATTTTCTCCCCTAGGCCCGCAGGCTCGCCCTTGGGAAAATTTTCCTCCCAAGGTCCGTCGGCCCATAACTTGAGTTTTATGAGGAGTTAGGAGGACTTCTTTATATCAATGGAAAGGTGAGGAAATTTCCTATCAATGAGAATGGTTTGGGAAATTTTGAATGCGTTAAGTGTGAGTAAAATCAATTTGAAACTTTAAGCCTGTTAGAGAATGGGTATGGTGATAATTTACCCTACGAACCTCATTGAACCTTCTAACCCTAAATTTTGGACCTTATGACCTCTAATAATTTTTCATGTCTGAGGATGCACTAAAAATATTCTTTAGGGTAATATTATCTTTTGGCTTGTCAAGCACTCCAATCTCTACAAACAAAATAGACAAAAGGATAGCGCCAAAACTTATCTTATCCCCTTGGTGTGCCTCTACAACGATAGTCTCGAAATGAAGTTAGACAAATTGTAAATGACTCCTTCTGTCATCTTCTTGGCAATGTGCAACCATCTTTTGTTCACTTGTGACCAGCGCTCTTGATTGTTCAGCTTGGTGAGGAGGCACGTTGTTTCTGAATGATAGGATATTTCTCTAACTTCTAGATATCCATTTTGTGCCCTTCCTTCACATAAGATAGTGCTTTCCTAGTTTCCTCTACCCCTTCATCATCAGTAAGATCACTACTAATCTCGATGCTTGAACTCCTCAACCCTATCAATCTCATAATCAAAGGCATGGTAACTCTCATTTGCACACTGGAAAAATAAAATAAGTCCCCATGGACTCAAGTCATCATCAATGGTAAATATTTTCTAGATTTCCAAAATATGGGAGCTTATAGAGCTAAAAAGTCCCATGTTTGTGACAAGTAATTTCTCTCCTACGTCGTCATAAACAACCATGTCATTTTTTGTCCACAGAGCTATTTTCACCACCATAAGTTTGTCCAATTTGTCATTTTTATCCTTTTTCAATGGTTTTAGTCACTCACTTTGTTGCGTCAAATATGGTAATCCCAATCTTAGCTCATGAATACCCCTTATGGGTACTACATTTTTAAAATTGACTCTCGGGGGTATCTTCCACCTCCACTTCTACTTCTTTTTGCCTCCTTCCCCTTATAGTCACTCCAGGTGCTCACATTGGTGTCATTGCAATTATAAACGAGTATTCTTGCAATCAAATCGAGCTTTAAAACTTAAAACATGTGTGCCCTAGCTTCAAAATTGAACCCTAACTTGCTAATTTGCTTCCCTACACACTTTTCTTTGCTCAAACACTCTCTCCAATGGAGCGCTAACCAATCATGTGCATAAATCTGTCTGGTTCAATCTCTATCACAGATCTCTCACACTTTCTCTATGCCACTCTCTTCAACTCACTCAAACGTTTCACAATGCAAGGTGAAAATGATAACGCAAGCCCACCTTTTATAACTTTTGCAAATTCCTCTACATTTATTGCTCTCCACCTACCACCATACTCAGCATTAAATGACATTTCTTTCCTTTTCTGAGATAATTTTTCTGCACCTCAGTCATAACCTTCTAGCACGCCCACTACTTCTCGACCACATATTCCCTTACGCGTGCCTTCATGCATCAAAGTGCCTATCTAATGTGCCTCAAACCAATTAGTTTCCACTACTACAACCTACCTCATGTTACACTGTGTGTCCATTCATCCACACGTGGTCTTTATTCATGAGCAATTTTTCTTTATCTGCACCCTTACTTCAAGCACCTGCACAATATTTCTCTATACATACCCATCTTCCAGAGAACGTTCAAACTTGGCCCATTTATCCTATATATACTCCACCCCACACTAAAAGTATGCATGGTCCTCTACACATGAATTCAATAGATAATAATCAGCTTTTGGTGTGCAAGCGCACTTATTACAACAAAACACAGAACTAAATTGACAAAGCATAGCAACATTGAAAGGAAACACATATGAAAGGAATGCATTAAAGGAAATCTAATCTAATGACAATACTACCTTATTACAAACACCAAGAAGACTTATTTATAGTAGGGATTTATCCTACTCTGTTAAAATAACCAAACAATTGTTTCCCATCCGGTGTGTGTGCTGAATCAAGTATGTAAGTCACAACATACAGTCCCAACCAATGCACTTAGAATTTTCTAGGATGGCAAAAAAACTTTGAATCATACAAAAGAACCATTTGTCCAACTTTAATCTACTTATTTTTAATATGTTTATCATGTTATGCCTTCTACCTGGCCTTTTCTATCTTCTCTCTCAATGAGCTATAGTGTGCCTCTCATCCAATTTGTATCAATTTATCAATGTGATCTTCAAGTGCTTGCTCATCATCCAATCCACTTGCGTGCACAATACATAGGGAAGGTAACATAAATTCCAATGGTAAAACAACCTCCGCGCTAAACACCAACTAAAAGGGTGTGGCCTTATTAAACCTCTTGTAGGTTTTCCTATATGCCCAAAGTACAACAAATACTTTATCATCCCAATCCTTCCTTCCAACATCATAGATCTTAGTCAATGTGTGTCCCAATATTTTTTTGAAAGCCTCAGCAATCACATTGGCATGTGGTTGATAGGGTGTTGTTTTATGGTGTGCCACCATAAATTCTTCCAATAGTATCCTGATAGTCTCATTAAGAAAATGAGTTCCCCTATCACTTGTTAGACTTAGTGGACATCCATACCTGTTGATTATGTTCTCCCATAGAAACCTTGTTACCATAGTTGTCATGCAATCCTTTATAGGCAATCGATTCTACCCACCTTATAAGATAATTTATACAACTTATAATATAGTGTGATCCGAGCTGTGCATGGGTGGGGAAGTAGGACCCACAAAGTCAATTGCCCACTTTTCAAAAGGTTTTGTGCTAGAAATAGGCCTTAAAGGCATTTCATCTCTATGCTCAGGCTTTCCAAGGTGTTGAAAATGGTCACATGCCTTACAATATTCTATACAATCCTTATAAATTATTTCCCACCAAATTCCTACCAATAAAATCTTGCGTCGTGGTAGCATTTCCTACATAATGTCCACCTACAATCCCACCATGAGATTCCTCCATAATGGAAATACACTCATGCTCAAGTACACATCGGTGCAAAACCTCATCTCAACCTAACTTGTATAAATCTCTACCAATTAACATGTAAGGTGTGGTGCATATAGCAATTTGTTTCTTCTCCAAATCCTTCATCCCCTCAGGTGCCACACATGTACACATCAATATCCTCTCGAGTTAGAAGGTGTGTAATTCAATTTGAAAATTTGGGCGGTGACATTATGTCCTCAATGCTTTGTGCATCCTCACCTAAGTTAATCCTTGATAAATGATCTGGTCCTAAGTTACTCTTGCCTAGCTTCACCACTACTATAAAGTCAAATTCTTGGAACAAAAGAATCCACTTGTATATGCACCCTTGAAAAATGGGCTTATTGACCAAATAATTAAGTGTCATGTGATCTGTATAAAATATAAAGGAGTTTCCATCAATTATTTTCTAAACTTATGCATCATAAAAATCATGGACAATGCTTTGTGCTCGTAGTTGTATAATTTTGTTCAGCTGGGGTCAATTTCCTGCTTGCAAAGAAAATAGTATGATTAACAATACCCTCTCTAAGTTAAGTTAACATTGTGCCAATGGCCATGTCAAAGGTGTCCACATGCACATGGAATGGTTTGGTCCATGAAGGAAAGCACAGAATAGGCACAGAAGTAAACCTTTCCTTAATGTCTCAAATGCACACTATTGCACCTCATCCCAATGGAACTTTCCCTTACTCTTCAACAATTCCTCTAAGAGCACGGCCTCCCTAGCATAGTCCTTGATAAAATTATTGTAATAACCTATGTGCCCCAAGAATCTACATACCTCGCTTTGATAAGTAGGTTCCTCTAAGCCCAAAATGACATCAACCTTAGCAGGATCTACCAACAAGCCTTCTTTACATATGATATGTCCCAATAGAGTTCCAAAGGGTGTAGTAAAGATGCACTTCTTAATGTTTAAACAGATGATTAACTATCGGTAGCTTGCAAACATAAGTCTTAAATTATCACAATGGTCCTTAACTATCCCATAAATTGTCCAATCATCCAAGTAAACCTATAAAAACTTATGAATGAAATCCTAGAATGCTTGCACAACAATGCATGAAAAGACTACAGTGTATTCTTCAATCCAAAAGGCATAACTATGTATGAAAAACTTCACCACTCATTGGTGAAATTTGTCTTCTCTTGATCTTCCTTAGCAATCGAACTTGGTGATATCTAGAAAATCCATCAGTAAAGGAGTAGATCTCACGCCCTACAATGCCTTCCAAAATTTTCTCTATAAATGGTATGGGAAAGGGATCTATTATGCAAGAAAAATTTAACTCCCTATAATCCACATAGATCCTTAACCTTCCATATTTATTTATGCTTATTAACATAGGGCTAACCAACTCTAACTCATCAATAGGCTCAATGATTCTAGACTTCAACATTTTATCAATCTCTTCCTTTACCTTAACGCGTAGATTAGGATTCATCCTATAAGGCCTTTTCCTAACCGGGTGTGCACCTTCCTTTAACTTGATCCTCATCTCACCCAAAGAGTGATGTAGCCCTTTCAACTCATGATAACTTCTAGGTAATAAGTCCTAAAATTCGCGCAAGCAGCTCAATTATTTTCGCAACCTCGAGTCGGACCAAAGAATCACCAATAATGGCCTCCTTAGGTTTTGCATCTATCCCAATGTTGACCTTTTTCATAGGCTCATGATACGCGTGTGCATGCTCATCTACACTGTTTAAAACCTTGTGCATACCCATAGTATGATCAACATCCAAATTTTCCACTTCCTCATCATCAATCATGTAAACCAGTTTACCATTTTCCTCAAGGTGCGCCCAAGTTGTTCTTCATATGTCTCTTCTTCTTTAAAGCATGCCTCCAGATCTGAATCACCTAGTAATTCCTAAATAAGATCCTCAGCCTTTTCACTATCTCCCATAGTCAAGCGCTTCATAATTTGTAATGCCTCATTCAAGTATTGGTTTAGTAGAAAAATAGTCAAAGGTCTAAATCATACCTGCATTCAGTTCTTACCAATTCCTTGTTTCTCGATTCAACTCCACATAAACATACCATGTGCATGTAACCACATAAAGTGAAGTAGAGCTTATGCACCCATAGTGAAGGTGGTAAGGCCTCCTACCCCTTTTCTAGAGTCTATCACACTCTTGAACGTGATGCGAGGCATTGGCCCCCATGAAATTCACATGTTTTGGTAGGTGCATTGTTCCTAATAAATCTAGTAGAGAAGGAAATTATCACCTCTCTTCACTCTAAAAGACTATCTTTATGTGCAATCCACCAGTGAGCTACTATCCCGCACAAGATATATAGCAACATATTCTTTCTCTCCACTTGATCTTTGTATTGGGATTCCATAACACATAGAAATACATTAGGATTTCCTTTTCTAGTTACCTTGGTACTTGGTTACTGCCCAAACACCTAACATAGTGCGGCCTTCTTACATGAGTAACTACACTATTCATCTCATGCCCAACCATTTCATAAGTCCCATGCACCCAGTTGTCACAAGAAACAATGGTTGTATCACTCATAGATTATGCATCATCCCATTGAATAACACCTTCCTTTGATGGCTCAAGCACTTCAAGATCTCTAATGGTGCGCACATAAATCCTATTAAGATCCTCCTCGCTTAATGGTTCTACATAAGGCATAGATTTTCCATTTTTCAAAGTAACGATCACGCGCTCCTCTTTTTGTTGAAACCGATATAACCCTTATTGAAGTGCAAATTAGCATTACTTACGTAACATCAAGGGCGCCCAAGTAAATCTTGAAAATTGTTTGCTTTGCAAGTGCCAAGACCTCAAATTCCTCAAGAAACTTGGTCCCTTGTATAGTAATAGTGGCATCCTTCAATACTCCAATGGGTGTTGTTGTAGTGCCCACATTTTTATAGCCTCGGTTATCTATTGACTTCTTTATTCATAGACATGATTTGGACAGGATTTGATATATGTTGGACAAGTATGTTATGATATTTGACCTTCTTGGACATGTATGGATATTTGGGTGCATAGCGCCAATTTGATTTGATTAGTATGTTGACAGATTTTTCATTTGATGTTGCGAATACTAGCTTATTTCGATGTTGGTTAGACCTAATTGAGATATGTTAGATACTTAGTCATATGCTTGGATTATATGGATGTGTGTCACTTTTATTTATCTCTAGGGCTAACTCATGGTAAATTGTGTTGTAATCATGCATGTTGTCACATTTTCAATTCCAGGATGATGATATGCTAGCATAGATTTCATTGATCACTTATTGAGTAGTTGATTTACATTGTATCGGATAGGTGTGTTTAATGTGTGCAATGAGTGTGCAGGTGACAGGTCACAGGAGAATGTGGGTTTCAGGGTGGCTACACAAATTGTGCACAAGTGGCCCACGGGGCTAAGTCCTAACCGTGTTTATTGTATGAGGCCTTAGTATTAGCTTTCATTATTTCGGGCACCATGAGTGACCCTCATTTGTAATGTAGTATGTCATGTAATATTAATCTTGTTTAGGATGTTTAGTTTGCTTTGTAAACTTGATTTGGGGACTTAATGGTCCCCACTTGCATTAAGTTTTGTGTTTGGGTAATGGTGTATTTAATTAGAGGGGATTAGGGTCACATGTGAACCCTTGGGTGGGCCCCACATCCTCTACACTTGTGCCCAAATGTGCCAAACCCGAAATTTGGCTATTTTAGGCATTTTAAGTGACCCCTTTTAAGTTTGGGAGTTCACTTAGCATGAAAATAGGCCCTTGGACCCTACCTAATAGGTAGGGGCTTAATTTCAAGGCATAGAGGGATTTTCCCTCCCATTTTGCCTCTCTTTGGTCACCATCCATGTAAGATGGATTGGTATGTGTGTTTGTTAAAAGTTGCACAAGTTTGTTTTGTTTTTCATTTTGGGTAATTTGGGAGAAGAGTGTTAAAAGCTAGTTTATCTTTTCTTCTTTTTATTTTAAGAATCTTTGACTTGGAGGGAAGAGAGGGGTGACACATGTCACCCCCTCATTTGAGAGGAAATTTTTGTCTTCTCTTCAAATTCTCCCTCATGGGGAAGAAGAGGAATTTTTTTGTTTTTGCTTGGTCCTTGGAGATTTTTAGAGCTAGAGCTTGCTTTGATAAGGAAGTGAAAAAGCTTAGAGTGTTGGAGAGATTTTGGAGGTAGGTCCTTTGTGCTCTTTTTATGTCTTAAGTTATACTATATTTTAGCCTTGTCTTGTTTGAAATATATGCTTTGTTTCATGTGTGTTTTTGTTGAGTATGCCTTTATGTTTTTAGTTTTCTCCATCCATCATATGGCTTGATGGATTTTGGAGTGTATGGGGGAAGAGAGATGGATTTTCCCTCTCAAACCTCATGGCTTGATGGGCAAGCCATGTAGGTTCCTTTTACTCCCCTCATATGGTTTGAGGTGGGGAAGGTGGTTCATATGGTTTGAACCTCCTTCCCCATTCTTGGTGAGGAAACCCAATGGGTTTGAAAATCCTCCCAAGAAGGATTTTGGTGAATGGGTGGAGAAATAAGGAGGGTTTGATGACTTTGGAGGAATAAGGAGGTTGTGAAGATTATTGTTTATGTGCATCCAATGTTGGACTACACTTTTGGCACTTGGATATCTCTTCTTCTCTTCCCCATTTTGAAGGGAGAATATGGTTTCTCCTCCTTTATTTATTTGCAAAATTTGGTGTTCTTCTTAGTGTTTGGATTGTCTTGATTGTGAAAATTATAATGTTGGTATGTCTCCCTATATCTTGTGCAAAACTTTTGGAAGCTAGCTCTCTCACCCATGGGCTTGGGGGAGGCTAGCATGTCTTCCAACCTTGGAAAGGCATGTAATGATGCCTAAAGGTTGGGTGGTTAAACAAGATTTTTCTCCTTGTGTTGGTTCTTTGGAAGCTTTTGAAGTTGGAGCTCAAGTGGAAGATAGTTGGAGTTACTTATCATCTTGGTTCCCGTTGTCTTCTTCATCTTTTTATAGACATTACTCTCATTGTAACTCTAAGGATATGGCTTTGTGGAAACTTTTACTTCTTGTAAAATCCCTATTTTTGTAATGGGTATTACTTGTAAACTTGAGTCATAATTGCTTGAGCAATCTCCCTTCAATCTTGCAAGAGGCTTGTAACTTGTTTTCTTGAGTAGATATGTATTTTGGAAATATATTGCATATTGAATTTAAGCTTCTTGGAAATGAAATATTGTAATAGATGCTTCCCTTAAAATGAAATTGATTTGAAACTCCTTTTGAAATGAAAGTGTATGGATTGGAAATATGTCTTTCAAAAATAAAAATGATAGTTCTTTGTTGGAAATCTTTCTTGTTAAAAATTTGAAACATTTTCTTAGCATTACATTTGATAAGAAAGTTAGTCTAACATGGAGCTTTAGGATCAACCTTGTATGGAAATATTATCCTTCTTGCAATGTATCTCTTCCTTGTAAATTTTTAATAACATTATTGAATAGGATGAAATTAATTTTTCTCCCTTCCATGTGGAACTTAATGAGTTGTTCTTATTAGGAAATCAGATTTGAATAGGTATTCTTCTTGCAAAATTTTAAGACATAAGTCTCTTTTCTTATTTGAAATACTTTGTTACATTTATTTTATCTCAAAATATGTAAATCATTTTAACATAAATAGTTATTGAAAATTTTTAAGTTCCTCACTTCATTAAGCTAACAAAATAAGATCTGTTATTTTATAAGTTGAAATAATCATTTCTTTTACATTGTGTATAAAATAATTATATTAAGAATATATCTAATATAGTTATAGTATATAATGTAACTATAGTCTAAACATAGTCATATTTTATTTGTTATATTAATATTATTATATATTGTAAATTAAAATAATAAAATATATTATGAAACATTATATATGTGTGTGTGTGTGTGTGTGTGTGTGTGTGTGTGTGTGTGTGTGTGTGTGTGTACATACATAGATATATATACGTATATATATATAGTATATAAAACAATTTTGAATAATACAAAAACAAAATAATAATAAAATAAAATTTTTGTTAAAACAAATTTTTAATGTTTTAAAAACAATGTAAAAAAGGATTGGTGGGGAGGGTCGAACCCCTCCCCAACCCTGCGCACCATTCCCACCAGCCACCACAGCACCACCGTCCCCCAACACTATCGTGCCACCGCTTCCCCCTTCCACCTCCACTGCACAACCCAAGGCTTCCACCATCACCCCGCGCCATACATCATCCCCCCCCTTCCATGTTGTCCTTTCCCCACACTACCCACGATCGCCGCGCCCCATATACATAGTCCAACCTCCCTCCAAAATATGTGGCCAACCCTCCTCCAAACCACCGCCACGTGCTCATAAACCTTGGCTTCGGTAAACTGTGGATTTGCTACTGTAAATATCATATTTTTAAATTTAGTTCTTATTTGATAATACATTTGTTAAGAATACATATAAAATCTCAGGCAGATTGCCTTATTTTTGTAAAAAGGAAATTTGTGGGTAATTGTATACCCAATAACCCGAAGATTTTGGGTAAGAAAATAATCACAAAACAAAGGATAAATAAACTAATAAGGAAACAATATTGTTATTCTTCAAGACTCCATGAGAGCAAACTTCCAAGCTCCTCCACAACCTACACATTCAAATGACAACACAAAAACAAAATGAGAAAAGGGATAGAGAGGGAAAGGAAAACATAGAGATATTTAGGGCAACTTTAGGGTAAAAATTCCAATCTAGGGTCAAGATTAGATTGATCCTAGGGCTCTCAATAAATCCTACACACTTTAAGTCATGAATATATTTTTTTTATGGGAGTGGAAAATAAATTAGGGGGTGTGTGGGCAAACTAATAAAAAGGGGGAAAACTAATTAATATGAAAGGGGGTGTAAACTTCCCAAGTGACCCTAGTATTGTTTAGTAGGTTAAATCAAGATAGTGGAATTAAATAAATAATCATATCGGGAATTAGGCAAGTAGTTAATTAAATTGGGTAAGGAAAATTATTATAAAATAAATAATTATCTTGGGAAATGGTTAAGAAAGGATTGGTATTAATGGTTCACTTTAAAAAAAAATTACCCAAAATTTTAGTGACTTTTGGTGTGTTTTCCGATGTCCCGAGGCGGGGCATTACGATTGCTTTAGTCATGTTTTCCATATATGACACATTTGAATATGGTTGTAATGGTGGCATCCCCATCTGATTCCACTCGTCCAAGGTGAGTATATTTACTTTTGCACCTATATCAATCAAAATGTTACTCAACATCAATCCATCAACAACTGCATTCAAGGTGATCTCTTTATCATACTCAAGACTGTGAGGTGATAAGTTTACATGCAATAATCTATCTCTCGTGCTCAACTCCAGCACGTGGTATCTTCTCTCTTAACCATTCCCTTAATAAAGGAATGATGTTTTCTGGTGCAACATCTTACAAACCTCCTTTAAGTCATCAACATCTTTCTGAGGGAGCTCAACTTATTTTGCTTGCTCCAAACCTCGCAAATACTCTTTCAAGAATTGTATCTCACCCTGCAAGTTTCTAATAATCTCCATAGTTTCCTAATATACTTCCTTCTGATGGGAAGGATCTAGATACTTTGCATATAATACCTCTTGTTTTGTAATAACAAGTTTTTTCTTTGGAATCTCATACGTGCACGCAGCCTTCGCATGTGTAGTCACCAACATAGGTATCGTCTCGTGGTCGGGTGTTATCTTTGACATCTATTGATCTCCATAACACATTGTACTCTAACCATTCCTGCGCCCTTATCATGCTTGTGTTTTTTACTCATATGTTCATAAAAATCCATGCATTCCTCAAACTTGTGATTCTTTCCACACCAAGAGTGAATAATTTCATGAGGTAACTCGTACCTATAATGATGGGGGAATCCACATGTATAAAAAATTCCTTATGGGAATTCACCTCTTCCACTACTATGCAACCTCAACCTCTGAATCCTCCATGGTAACCTCTACCTCTACCACCTCCATCAGAGTGCCCTTCATTGTGATTATGATTATGATGTTCACCTTGTTCCTTAGAATTATTTTCAACACTAGTCTGACGTACACCAATGTCAATGGAATCATGAATATGATCAATAAATATGAAATTCTTTGTATCATGAGTATTAGATTTACAAATCTTACAATAATAGGACATGTACGTATCACGCACTATAACAGGATCACCTACTTGAATCATGATCCAAATGATAGATATCACAATCTAGAAACATGGCGCACACCGATTTACGAGGGTAACTATCCTTAGTATGTCCTTCACCTCACAATCTATGCACCAAATACCACTGCACGTCTCATGGGCTGAATTAGCTAACAATTTTTCTAACTTATTTTCCATAGATGCAATCTGAGCTTCCAAAAATGGGTTAACCCCAGTGTCTACACTTCTAATTGCCTTAGCATGTAGAGCTGCCTCCAAAACTTTGTGCGGATCTGTAAACATTTTATGAGAAAGCACCCTTCTGAAAGGTGTGATCAGACCACCAATAAACCATTGTGCATGCTGACTAAGGTGTATGTCGTAAGAAAAATTTGACAACAAAGTCTTAAACCGGGCATCATACTCCCTTACGCTCTCAGTCATGCCCTACTTAATATTCTTTAGCACGTAGATGTTTTTTTGTTCAAACTCGGGTATATGGAACTCACCTAAGAAAACATCACGCAACCCATTGTAATCTACACAAGTTTGGTTTTGATCATACTTCATGTACCAACTATGATCGCACCCTTACAAAGTAGTAGAAAAATGACTTGCCTTACACTCAGGAGTTGTGATCCCCTTAGCGTGCCATAGTATCTCACACATATGCACGTGTTTAGCTACATCTACAATTCCTTTGTATTCTGGTAGGCAAAGAGACATATCATAATACACTTGTTAGGGTTGGTGCGGACCATTCCCACCATATCTAGACCCTGTATTACCTCTTGTGTTTCCTCCACCACCAAAACCACCAGATCCACTAGATCCCGAACCACATGATCCTCCTGATCCTCTGTCCGTAGCGGGCACCGAACTGGAGGATGTTTTTCCTTTGTGTCCCCACATTTGTGCTAAATTGAACTCCCATGGTTTGCGAAGTTGTGCTACTCCCGGATGTGTTACTAATGTTCTACGCACCCATTATTTGTGTAGATGATGCACCCAAAAATATACCTCCAACCAAACCCCCAAATAACAAAGACAATGTCTGCACCGCCATAGATAAATGTGTTATTTGATTAAATCCTATACTCAAAAGAAAATGAAATCTACTTGTCACTACTCTGTCACCAAAACTAGCCCGATTCTCAATAAGCTGTCTCAAAAACTCAAACACTAAGCGCAAAGGCTAGGTTTCCGTGTGGGCTCAGTGTGTGCACCCATTGTTCTTAGTCATTCTTCCTCAGATGTGCTCTCATCTAAAGCTGAAGAGGATTCTCTTCCATGCTTACCCAAATGGGGGAGTACCAAATGCTCTAGCTCCATGTATTCCATGTGAGCTCCAAATCCTTCGTGAGCCATCTCTCTCCGCAACACCATTCATTCCTCAACATCACACAAGCTTCGCCAAGTCCCTCTCACATGCTTCATTAAACTTAAGCCACATTTCTTCTCCCTTCCTTTCGTCCACTATGTCTGTCATCTTTCAACACACCTACTCCCGCCCCTACACGTGGTGGGATTTAGCTATCCATTAGGGTTGTTGTAACATGATGCTAACATGATGAAGACAGACACATAAAGACTCATGACTAATCCATCATTCTACAGTGCATGCTACCACATATCTATGAAAGAACAAGCTTAAACAAGTAATCATGATTGAAACACTAACATGCACTACTCAATTACATAGAATAACACTTAGATTCAGCCAATATCTTCCATCTATTAATAAGTATAGAAGCTCCTTACAGTACTATCAATTCATCTTAAGGTGCATATGAATCTGATACACATATTCAGAATCATACATACATATCTATATATCTTTTCCACACACATATATATCTCTTACTATGCACCTAATCATCATATATATAGGGTGGGGACTTTCCCTTCACCACTTAACTACTCCAGAAATAGGTCACATGCTATTATTAGCCACACGCCATTTACAATTATAGCCACACATGCAAGTGCGCTATCTATAGTCCTCTTATAGTATAATGAAGTGTTCATTCTATTCTTAGCTTGTCTCCATGCATAGACGCTTTGAGCCACTCTTCTAAATATGGACAATGCATGGTGCGCACATCTCTACATCGTTGATGTGTTCCACACACCATCTTCCAAAAATAGATCCTCATACCCAAAATTGGCTAAGTCCTGAAATCTAAACTTGCCTTCCACGTGTGGGTCCTTCCTATCCTTCCGTGCCTTCGATCCTGGCCTTCTATCCCACACGGACTCCTTGTGTGATCTTTGCCAAGTATTCTTTGATCAACATTACCCCACACTAATCTCATTGTCATCCCGACAATGGTTATCTCCAAAATTTGAAGGAAAGAATAAGAATGAAGAATGTGGAAAATAAAGAATTTATATGAGGTTATTTAAGCAACCTCCTCAGTATCAGTTTGTAGTATCAGCTCTGGATACTCCTCTTTTATTGCAGCCTCCAAATCCTGCCATTCAGTGAGTGCCTATTTCACTTTCTCTGGGATGTCCACAAGCTATGGATTCCAACTCATCCCCATAATTTCCCCTTTCTCATTCTGCAGAACCAACACAACACTGGACATGGATGTCATCCTTCCTTCCAAAAGGTCCATTTTTCTACGCACAATCAACTTTCCAAGCTCTTCCAACCAAGTTTTGTGTGGCTCTTGTGTGCTGCTTCAGGGCCTCACACTTTTGTTTAACCATGGACAACCTTTTTGCATGGCCCAAGGTCTCATCTTCATGGCCTTCTATACCTCATTGTTCTCTTCCAAGGTCTTAATGTTGATGAGCGCCTCTAGAGCTGTGCATATATTTAAAGCTTGATCCACTTTCTTCAAGACTTCTTGTAATGCCTGCAATAACCCTTCATACGATGTGATTTTCCTCATCACAGATGATTTTTCCCATTCTTGCATCCTTCTCTGATTGTTCTGGTGCTTGCACACACAGAGTTTCATCTTCGAGCACCAAGTCCACCAACTTCCCCACATAGTGTATCACTGAAGGAAATGTTTGTGGTACCTTGGGTTCCAAGTGTGGCCTTGTTTTGATCACATTGTCCCCAATCTCCTCTGCGATGCTTATGAATACTTCATTCTTCTTCTGTGTGAAGTCCCTTTTCCTATTATGTGCTATCTCTACATCCTTCATCTTCAGCTCTTCACACAACACCTTGATTGTGGTAGATTTATCCATGTTCCTTCTTAGCCACCTCCACTAAAACTTTTACCAATGCATTACTGACCTACTCATCTGACATGATAGTAGGCTTTACTATCATGTGTCTAGCCTGGGGTGCCTTCTTCAATCACCTTGACACACATGACTCTTTGCATACATCAAAATCAGGCTCATCCATGTGGGTGTGCATCGACCAGATAGTTGCTTTTCATGTTCGCATGGTCACCATATCTTCATCCATCAACTCCCAACCAAATAGATCCTTCTACGCTATTGTGCTCTGGAAGTGGTGTGGAACAATTCTTTCTATGTCCTCTACATACCCCATGGCTGGTGGAATGTGCTCTCCACTCACCCTTCTAGACCTCTGCTACTTAGGAACTCTAGCCTCCAAATTTGGAGCTTGCATCTCCATGTCCTGTGTATCTTCTGTAATTGTTTCCTCTGGTCTTCTCTCTTCTCCATCCTTCTCCTTTGATGCCTCACCCTTTTCTTCTGTGTGCTCTGGGGGTGTAGGAGATGTAGGTGTGCTCTCCTTAGATTCTTCCACCTCCTCACTCAACTTCAGCTTCCTCCTTCTCTACGTGGTCACTTCCTTCTGTGGGGAGAGTTGGGGTGATCTGCGCACAGAGGTTGGGGTAACACCTTGGGTCCTTGTTTCTCCTGAATACCATTTTAAACATGTGCTCCCTTGGACCGCATTCAAGTCCTCTTCATCCCCCTCTTGTGGTTGAGGTGGTGTAATGGTGCTCACTTCTCTCTGACTTGTAGGATGTTTCCTACCCCTATGCTCCAAGCCGCCACTATCTTCGTGCTCTTCCTCCTCATCCTGCACTTTGATTTTCTCTGAGGGCTTAGGTGTTGGGACATTCTCCATTGTATGCTTCCCTTTTGGTGGTGCTGGAAGTGCAAACTCACCTTCCACATATTTTTTGTTCTCCATCTTTGGCTTCAACTGGAGATACACCAATGCTGCCCCCAAATCTGCTACAACCAAGCTTATTGGCTTGATGTTCAACACTTCAGAAATGATTCTCTCTATGTAGGCACTCCTGCCAGGGTATACATACTTCTTCCATAATGTATGGTAGTCATAATTCTACCTTGTCTGCATTGAAGTTTAATCTATGTGTGCGGTAAACCTATGAACAGATTCCTAAAAATACCTTGCAGTGAAGGTGTAAGGTAACTTGCACCAAGGGCTCCAAGTTCCATCCTTCATTGGAAAGCGCGTGATGCAGAAATGCTAGTATACAACAAACTGAACTTGTTTTCCTACCACTATTGGTAGGTCCTTTGGTATGTGCCACTCTTCCCCAAATGCCCACGTGGAGCCTATCATACCACTTCTCGCCCTTTGTTTCACCTCATTTGTCATAGTCCCCTTGCATAGGTATTTGTTGAATCTTTCAGCTGGGGACTTGTTCTCCATGGGGTATTCCCATATTTTCTCCTTTGGTCCATCTGGTACTGATTTCCATGAAGACCAGTGATAGGAGAACAGCCCCAAAGCTGATCTTCCCTCATGTGTGTGCTTCTTGACTATTTTTTCTGCAATATAGCCGCAATGTTGTATATTGTCCCTTCGACATCTTCCATGCCACATGCAACCACATGGTGTTTACCTGCGACCACCACTCCTGATCATTCAACTTGGTAACCAAGTGTGTCAGAACTTGTACAACTAGACAATTCTTAAATTTGTCGATGTCCATTCGCGTGGACCCTTCAGGTATCCCAACTCCTGTTTGGTCTTTAAAATTATGGCTTTATCTATGAGGTCACTCTTTATATCCTCTCCTGTGGCCTTAGACCTATCACTGATGAAACAAAGTGCAGATGAAATTCTAACTCTGTGTCCTGCAAAGTAGAAGTAGTCTTCATGAACCCTGCTCATGAGCCACTAGTACAAGGGCTCATACTTCCCAAAATATGGTAGCTCATACAACTGATATACCCTAATTTTCTTCAAGATCTTTTCACCCGCATCATCATATACCGGCATGTCATCTGTCATGCATTTGTTGGTTCTAACCATGAGTAAGGAGTTGAGCTCCTTTTGTTCTCCGACATCCTATGATTATATTCACTCACTTTACTTTTTCTAATGGGTGAATCCCATTCTTGGCCAACAATAACTCCTTTTGGGTATTGCATCTCCAAAAATGACTTTTGGGTGCCATCTCTTCTTCCTCAATGACCACCTTCTTTTTTTTTTTTTACTACTACAGATGCCTTCTTTGGTGCCATTTCTACCTTGCCAATGTCTCCTCTTCACCCCTACAATCTCTGAATCAAACCCTAGCTCGATCCAACTCTACCCTAGGTGGAAACCTTATAACCTAACTCTTTTTTGTCTCCCTGCTTGCTCAAACCCTTCACCACTGGGGACACAAGCTTCTTAAAGCACATATCTGGTTGCCACGCTTGATTTCACACCCTTCGCACCTTAAATCGATCACTCGGCTCTTCACTTACTTGGCTCTTCTCTCAAATATTCTTAGTGGCAATGGTAAAAATGAATCCGCATCCCTTCCTTATATAAATTTTTCAAATTTTGATGCATTTATTGCTCCTCACCTACCAAATATCCCTTCATTCATTGACCAAATCTGTTCATTCCATGTGGTACATCTTCATGCCCAACTATAACCTTCTAGTGCACCTTCCTACCTTCTGGTCACATAGACTTCTCTTCAGCATGTGCTCCTATGCCCGAGTACCTCATCACTGCACCTTCTCCTGGTAGCTATCATGGCCTCCACTTACCTCATGTTATATTATTCCTTCATCCATCTTCATCCTTGGTCACCTTTTGAGAAGCAATCCTCTTTAAAGCACACTGTAGAAGCAACTTATTTCTTTCACCTTTCAAGTCCCTCAATCCTTTTCTTGGATAACGACAACCACCCCACACTAAAGGTATGTGCAGTCCTCTACGCATAAACATTCTTCATACAATAATTAGCTTCATGCGTACGCAAGCACGCTTATTACACAAACAACAACTAAATTGACAAAGCATAGTGACAATAAAGGAAATACATTAAGGAAATACCAAATTGAAAACCTAGACTAAATGGCAACACTACCTTATTACAAACACCAAGAAGACTTATTTATAGTAGGGCTTCAGCCTACTCCCATTAAAGTAACCGGTAGCCGTGTTCCATCAAGTGCTTCTAATTGGCATGCACCTGATTCAAGTATAGAAGTTATAACATATGGCCCCAACCAATGTACTTTGAGCTTTCCTGGATGGCGCAAGAACTTTGAGTCATAAAGAAGAACCATTTGTCCAATCTCAAACTTCTTATCTCTTATGTTTCTATCATGCCATGCTTTCTACCTGGCCTTTTCCTACTTCTGACTCCACCGTGCTATGGCTCGACACTCATCCAGTTGAATCATCTTTTCAATCCATTCTTCTAAAGCTTGTTCATTAGCTAGACCTCCAAAGATGTAATGTGCAAAGAAGGTAACATAAATTCTATAGGAAGAACAACTTCCGTGCCAAACACCAATTGAAATGGTGTGGCTTTGTTCAATCTCTTGTAAGTTGTTCTATATGCCCAAAGCACAACTGACACCTTGTCATCCCAATCCTTTCTTCCAACATCACATATTTTTGTCAAAGTCTGGCCCAAAATTTTTTTTGAAAGCCTCAAGCAGTTCCATTTTCCTGAGGATGGTAAGGTGTAGTTTTGTGGTGTGCAACCATAAACTCATCTAATAGGATCCTGATTGTCTCATTCAAAAAGTGTGTACCTCTATCACTTGTCAAGCTTAGAGGACATCCATATCATGTAAGAACATTCTCCCATAGAAACCTAGCTTTTAGTAGTGCTGCTGCATAGTCTTTGGTAGGTGTTGCTTCTGCCCACCGTGTGAGATAATATGTGCAAGTAATGATATAGCGTGATCTAGTCCTGCACGCTGGCTGAAATAGGTCCTACAAAGTCAATGGCCCATTTCTCAAATGGTTCAGCACTAGTAATTGGTCTCAAAGGCATCTCATCTCTTTGCCCTAGTTTTCCTAGGCACTAACAATGATCACACGCCTTGCAATAGTCTTTACAATCTTTATACAATGTCTCCCACCATAATCCAACAATTAAGATCTTCCAGAGTAGTCACATCACCTGCATAATGGCCTCCTGCAATACCACCATGAGCTTCTTCCATGATATCCTTGCGCTCATGCTCTAACACACAATGATGTAATACTTCATCTCTGCCTAACTTGTAAAGGTCACCACTGATCAACATAAATGGTGTCGCGCGTATAGCAAGCTGCTTCTTTTCTAATGATTTCATTCCTTTTGGTGCCATACCTATTCGTAGAAAGACAACAATGTCTTCTAGTTCCATGTGGGCATGCGTTGCAACTATAATTGTGCATCCGCATTGTTTCTTCAATTGTTTGTGCCTCCTCTCTGTATTGATTCTAGATAAATGGTCTGGTCCAGAGTTGCTTTTCCCTGGCTTTACCACAACTGTGAAGTCAAATTCTTGAAATAGGAGCACCCATCTACATATGTGCCCCTGTAAAACTGGCTTATTTACCAAGTACTTTAATGCCATGTGATCTGTATAAAACACAAATGGTGTTGCTAACAGGTACTATCAAAACTTGTACAATGCATAAATCATTGACAAAGCTTCACGCTCTGTAGTTGTATAATTCCATTCAACAGGAGTCAACTTCCTACTAGCAAAAATAGATTGATGATCAAGAATACCTTCACCAAGTTGAGCTAACACAATGCCAATGGCCATACCAGAAGCATCCACATGTACATGAAATGGTTTATCCCATGATGGAAAGCACAGAATGGGTGTGGTAGTAAGTCTCTCTTTTAATATCTCAAAATGTGTTTTTGCGGTTCTCCCCAATAAAATGTACCTTTCCCTCAAGTAATTCTTCCAAGGGTGCTACAATTCTGGCATACCCTTTTATAAATTTTCTGTAATACCCTGTATGACCTAAAAAGAATCCATGCACCTCACTTTGACTAGTAGGTGCTTCTAGGCCTAAAATGACTGCAACCTTGGTTGGATCAACTAACAAACCTTCCTTACAGATGATATGTCCTAACAATATCCCAAATGGTGTAGAAAATATGCACTTCTTGATATTCAAAGAGATACTCAATTGTCTGCATCATTCAAACATTAAGTGCAGATTGTCACAATGGTCTTTCACAAGCCCATATACTATCCAATCATCTAGGTAGACTTGTAAGAAGTTGTGAATAAAATCTTTGAATGCCTAAACAACTATTCGTGAGAATACAATAGGCACATTTCTTCAACCCAAAAGGCATCACAAGTATAGGAAAAACTGCCCCATTTAGTTGTAAATGTTGTCTTTTCTTGATCCTCCTGAGCGATCCTAACCTGATGATACCTAAAAATCCATCTGTGAAAGAATATATTTCACACCCTGCAACTCCTAGTATTTCCTCAGTGAATGGTGTAGGGAAAGGATCTGTAATGCATGCAACATTTAACTCCCTATAGTCCACACATATCCTAATCCATCCATCCTTCTTGATATTGATCACCATTGGGCTAACCCATTCTGACTCATCAAGGGGCTTGATAATTCCAGATTTCAACATTTTATCAATTTCTTCCTTTACCTTTTCACGCAAATTAGGATTCATCCTATAAGGTCTCTTTCTAACTTCTAACCTTAAGTTTGATCTTCATGCACCATCATCCTTAAGTTTGATCTTCATTTCCCCAAGTGATTCATGTATGCCTTTAAGTTCATGATATCCTCTAGGGAATAAGTCCTGATAATCCCTGAGTAACTCGATGATCTTTGCTTTACCTCTCCGAGTCTCACAAGTAAGTCCCCAATTATGGCCTCCTTAGGCTCAGGCATCCAAACCTATATTCACCTTCTTTGTCTTCATGGGTTCATGGTAGGGCATGCATCCGTATCTTTGTCTTCATGGGTTCATGGTTATCATCTCGCACTATCCAAGACCTCACGCACCCCATGTGAATGCTCAATATCCAAGTTTTCAACTTCCTCATCATCCACGATGTAAACCATCTTTCCTTTTTCTCTCTCAAGGCAAGTGTGCTCAAGTAGTTCAGAGTCCATTTCTTCTTCCTTTTCAAAACATGCACCAAACTCTATCTCACCATATAATTCCCTTGAATATGCTCTTCTACTTTTGCACTATCTCCCATAGTTAAGCACTTGATAAATTTTAATGCCTCTACTACAGGAGGTTGAGTCGAGAAATAATCAAATGTCTGGATCATACTTGTAGTCAAATTTTGCAGTTCCTAGTTTCTCTATGTAGTTCTGCATATACATACCAAGCGTGTGCATCCTTGGAGTGTGGAATATAATTTATGCACCCAGAGTGATGGTGGTAATGCTTCTGTCCTACTATCAGAGTCTCTCACACTGCTGAATGTGATGTTGAACAGGTTGATTACCATGATAAGTATAGATTTGTGTAGGTGCATTGTTCCTTATAAACCTGGTAGATAAAGCTATTCCAATCTCTTCCTAGTTTATAAGATTATCTCTGTGGACTACCCACCAATGCGTTATTGTCCCATGTAGTGTATATACTAACATATCTCCGTGTAACTGGATCTACCCACTACGCATTTCCATAGCCTTCAGAAAGGTAGAAAGATCTTTTGTCCTGTATACCAAGATATTGTGCTACCTATCCATCAAATTGAGTGAGATCTATTGTGTGCATGCAAACTACGCTTTTCACCTTGTGCCCTACCAATTCATATGTACCATGAGCCCAATTGTCACAAGAAATACTCATAGTATCACTAATAGAATGAGAATCTTCCCACTGTAGAATGCCTTCTTTTGATGGCTCATTGACCTCTGGGTCCTGAATAGCACGTACATAGACTCTGTTCAAATCCTCCTCACTTAGAGGCTCAACATAGGGCATAGACTTCCCATCTGTCAAGGGTATCACAACCCTCTCCTCCTTGTTTTCAAAGCTGATATATCCCTTATTGAATCTCAAGTCAACATTATTTGCATAACACCAAGGGCATCCAAGCAAGGCTGGAAAATTGTCTGCTTCTGCAAGTGCTAACACCTCAAAATCCCCAGTAAACTTGGCCCTTGTATAGTTATAGATGCATCCTTCAACACTCCTATGGGAGTGGCCTTAGTCCGGTTTTCCATAAACAACACATTAGATGATGGCTGCAATGGAGGCCTCCCCATTTGTACCCAAGCATCTAATGTCAACACATTTACTTCGTGCTCTGTATCAATCAATATATTGCTCAACAACCACCCATCCACAACAACATTCAAGAGTAATTTATTTGTCATAATCAATGCTATCGGGGGAAGATTTGCATGCAGAATCTATCATCCGGTCTCAAGACTTGCACGTGGAGTGTTCCCTTTCAACCAACTTCCCAATAGTGGAATAATGTTCTCCTAGTGCAACATCTTGCACACCTCCCGCAGATCATCGATACCAGTTTGGACTGTCTCTGATGCTTTCTTTTTCTCCTTTAGGTATTGTATCTCACCCTGAAGATTCCTTAGCACTTCCATGGTATCCTGGTAAACTTCTTTTTGATGAGCAGGATCTGGGTACCTCACATGCAAAACTTCCTCCTTGGTAATCATAGGCTTTTGATGCAATGCCTCTCTCATGCGTGCTACTTCAGCACGTGTAGTGATCTTTACTATCAATGCCTCAGGTCCTTCTATTATCTTGGGCATCCATTGGTCTTCTACCATGCGCTAGATTCTAACCATCCCGACACCTTTTTTTCTTGCTTATGTTGTTTACTCAAATGCTCATATAAGTCTGGGCACTCTTCATAGCTATGGTTCTTCCCACAGAAAGAACATGCATTATTCTGAGGACATTCACACCTATAGTGATCAGGGGATCCACACGTATAACATGTTCCATGAGGGAACTCTCCTCTTCCTCCACCATGGCCTCATCCTCCATATCCACCATGATATCCATGTCCCCTTCCATGACCCCCTTCAAAATGCCCCTCATTCCTATCATAGCATGCATGTTTGAGTATGATCCCGATCCGGTGCTCATTCCTACCCTTAGAATTATCTATTATACTTGTCTATCATACTCCAATGTCTATGGCATCCTGGATCTGACCAATCAACCGACAATCCTCAGTATCATGGGTCGTGGACCTACAAATCTTGCAAAAGCAAGATACATTCTTCCTTATCATGCATGTTGTAACAAAGGACAATGGCTAACATCATGATTCAAATGGAAAATTTCACAGTCCAATAATAATGAAAGCATATAGATATGTGAGGGAAACTATCCTTGGTGTGACCTTCCACTTCACAATCTGTACACCAAATTCCTGAGCGTGTTTCATGGGCTGAATTTGCTGACAAATTTTCTAACTGCTTAGCCATAGTTGATTTGTGCTTCTAGGAATGGACTGACTCCATTGTCAATGCTCCTAACTACCTCAGCGTGCAAGGCTTCTTCCAATGCTTCACGTGGATTTGTGTATGTCTTATGTGACAGTGCCCTCCTAAAAGGTGTAATCAATCCTCCAATGAACCATTGTGCATGTTGGCTAGCGTGGATATCATAAGACAACTTAGATAGAAGTGTCTTAAAATGAGCATCATACTCACGTACACTCTCAAGTAGTGCCTTGCTTGATATCTTTGAGCGCACTTATACTCTTTTGCTCAAACTAGGAATATGGAACTCTTTTAAGAAAGCATCCCTCAGTGTTACATAATCCACGCAAGTTTGATCAAGGTCAAATTTCCTATACCAGCTGTGTGCGTGCCCCTATAATGTAGTAGCGAATTGACTTGCCTTTCACTCAACAGCACTTGTAATCCCTTTAGTGCCACAAGATTTCACACATATGCACATGTTTGGTAGCATCCTCTATACCTCTATATTCTGGGAGATGAAGGGACATCTCCATGTAGATATTTTGTGGTTGTTGTGGACCTTGACCACCTGATCCGAACCCCCGGGTTCCCTCTACCTCCAGAACCACCAGATCCACCAGAACTAGAACCACCTATACCTCCTGATCCTCCACCTGTAGCTGGAGTAGGACCTGTAGATGTACTCCCATGTGCTTCGACAGTAGTACTATACTGAACCCCTACAGTCTGTGAGGTAGCTCCACTTCCAGAGGTGAATCCAACATTTTGCATGCTCACATTCTGGGTGGATGATGCACCTAAGAATGCTCCTCCATATAACATTGAGGTTGTTGTCTTGCCATTGATGTACTTGATCCCTGACTTACTCCTACTCTCCTACTTCCCAAGTTAGCTTGTTGATTACTTGTCGTACTAGATACTTGAAAAACCAAGCACAAAAGCTAGGTCACCAGGTGGATTAAGATGCGCCTATGGCCCAAGTAGTCTCTATGGCGCACTTCCATGTGAGGCCGAGAAGGGATCTCTATCATGCTTTCCAAGATGGGGAGTTCTTGCTGCTCTGGCTCCACATCTTCTACGTGAGCCGTAAATCCTTCATGAGCCAGCTCTCTCCTCAATGCCATACTTTTTGCAATGGAACATTGCTTCTCTATTTCCCTCTCACGTGCCTCATTATACTTAAGTCACCTTTCCTCTCTCTACTTTTCTGCCACTAGGTCTACCATCTTAATACCAAACCTGTTCCTACCTTCACATGCGTGGTGAAATTTAGCTAGCCATCGGTTTACTTTCCAGGTTCAAAGTTACCATTAAGATCTTGATCGCCTAGTGGAATACCGTGCAAATATGTCCCTCTTGGATACCTCAAAAACTAGAATTTAGCTACCTCTGGGCAAGAGTATGTCAAAATTGAATATTCCAGAATATAACTATTTAGAACACCATGAAACCACGTATCCACCACGTGAGTCCAAATCAGATCAGCATCATAAAGAGCCTGAAATTCTTCTTGTGTCCAAACAAGTGTGTGATACCTCCAATTCCACTGAGATGCATAAGCAATAAGCCACTCGTATAGTTCTACTGGAAAGATAGTGAAAAATATCTCATATAAAACTATACATGTTCTGTTCTACCCAAGTGTGTGTGTTAAACTCAGATCCACTATTGAACCGATGTGCATACTCTTCCTCCAGATTGTGTATCCATTCCTCAATACTTGCTAGAGTTAGTCGAGTACGTCTTCATCGTGAACCATCCTAAAAAAAACAAAAAAGAGGTCCTGACAATGGAACCAATGATGTAGCCTAGAATTTACAAGATAACACCCTAGTAGTGGTGACACATCACTCAGCCTAGACTGAGCACTCACCAAAGTGCGTGCAAAGGTACTAGATTCCTCTTTAGGGTTGTTATAACATGATGCTAACATGATGAAGAAAGAAACATAAAGACTCATGACTAATCCATCATTCTACAATGCATGCTACCCATAGATCTATGAAAGAATAAGCTTAAACAGTAATCATGATTGAAACACTAACATGCACTACTCAATTACACAGAATAACACTTAGATTCAGCCAATATCTTCCATCTATTAATAAGTATAGAAGCTCCTTACAGTATTGTCAATTCATCTTAAGGCACATATGAATCTGATACACATATTCAGAATCATACATACATATCTATATATCTTTTCCACACACATACATCTCTTACTATGCACCTAATCATCATATATATAGGGTGGGGACTTTCCCTTCACCACTTAACTACTCTAGAAATAGGTCGCATGCGCTATTACATATCCGCATCATTGATTATCTCACACACTATGCACCTATATCATCAGCTAAGTCCTAAAGTTTGAATTCTATTCTTAGCGCTGGTCCTCCATGCATTCCACACCTTTGATCCCGCTCTTCTAAATATGGACACAAACTCATGTGTGATCTTTACCAAGTATTCTTTTCATCGTTGATGTTAGTACGCCATCTTCCTAAGTCCAAAAATAGATCCTCATACCCCCAAAAGTGATACGTCTTAATCATGCAACATCCTTGTAGTAAGCTTGAACATAGGTCCCGACAACATAACTAAAATGTAGTCTTTTATTTTACCAATAGCCCAAGGCACGCTGGCACATCACTCGGAGACGGACACTGAGTGCTAACCCAAAGCATGCAAGAGTATCAGTCCCTCTTTTATGGTAGATTTTTCAAGGAGTTAGCATGAAAATACATATAATCCATAATCATAATAGCCATGCAAAGATAAACCATAACTAGATCTAGATCACAACCATATGCAAGAATGAGCTAAACAAGAATCAAGATCAAGTTTACTATGCAATATCCAATTATAGATAAGTCAACAACTAATATCCAACCACAAATATCCATTGTATTAATCACTGTAAAACATAGAAGCCAAATACATACATAAGAGTATCACCATAGGTCATGCACACCCATAAACTAGCAAAGCATAACCTTATAAGCATTCATGATTACTAAATACATGAAAATTAATACATATATATAAGAGTGGGTACTTGCCCTTCACCACCTATGCATCCTCAAAATAGACTACATGCTAAGAATAACCATGCACTGCTACAAGATAAATATAAAAGCATGCATTCTAGCTAATAATAGATTATTTAATAATATATACATATCTAATCCTATTATTAGCTCAAAACTATTCATGTCATTTGATCTTCTAACCATCCAAAATAGTCTTTGTTTAGTCTCCAAGTCTTCATGCCTTTGTGTTCTCTGCACTCATACATATATTTAGCCCATTGTAAGCAAAACGGCTAAGTCTCGACCTCATACTTTTCTAGCCACACCCTTTTCTACTACATTTTTACACGTACCTAAGTGCCCCATGTATGCACCCCCAACCTTATGTGCCTTCAGTACTTCGGTTGTAATTCATGAACCCAACACCTTGGCATTGGCACCATGAGAAATATAGAGACTATGGGATTGCAACAAGATTTTACAAATATCTCATAATTTATATGATGGCATGAAAACATGATTTAACTATTCATTGGCATATTTCTACTTTCACCTTCCTAATCACATTATTCTAGCACCTATAGGGGAGGGCTTGTTTTCTCTTAGGTAGAGGCTCAACTAATGGGCGCTCACAGTATTCAATAAACTAAAAGAAGCTAATCCATTGATCTCTGCAAGAACTTTCAGAGGACTCACTTCAAACCCAAATGTAGCCAACTCCAACGAATTCTCAAAAATCGCAAGGTAATAGACCTAACCCTGATTTAAATGGAAAAATCTTAAGCCCTTATAAACTGACAAAATGGAAAATGCAAAAGAACCTAAAAATGGAAGGAAATGCATATAAGCATTCAACATGCACCATATGAATCAAAATGTTCCTAAAACTGACTTACTTTCTTAATGGGTAATGAATGTAAAGAGATTTATTTGTGCCTTTGTGCAATCTTCTTTTATTTTGGAAAAAATTTCATCCATAAACCTCTTGATATCATCTTCAATATGTCTAGATACATTCGGGAATCTTCCCACATAAAAACTTAACCAGAGATCATCCTCTACAAATGCTAACCACAACAACAAGATGTTTTAATACAAAAATGAAGAGTCAAAATGTAGCATAAATTATATTCTTGAACATTATTTGTAGAACCCAAATTAGTAAAAATTCAATGTGATAAGCGCAAGCACCCTTAACATGGGGATGGCAATAAAAACCATATTGAAGAGAGAGAGTGGGAGAAGGAGAATGTTTTCAATAGAAGAGGAATGTGAGTGGATCACAAATGCAACAAAAATTATTTTGCTTAAGAAACGACAAGATAATTTTTGATGTCATACACATGTTGTGGGTCCGTAACTACCATAGCCTATGTTTTGGGGATTGAACCATACCCCTCAAATTTTTTCCTTTCAATCATCTAGGCCCATTTAAATAAAAAATTATGATTTCTTTTCTCCATGTAGGCATTTTCCTAAAAATCCGGACCTTCACTCTTTATTTTCAATATTATGTTTTACACCAAGAAACTTTGTAAATTTTTATCAAAACTATAGTCTCAAGTAAAAATAATGGAATATTCTTGAATAAAGGGTAGAAGAATATTCTGGAAAAAATTACATGCAAAACTTTACAAAATATAACAAATATTACAAGTGGCATATTATTATTGGTTAGTGGAAAAAAATTAATGATTTTGGTGGAGACAATATAACTACATGTTGTCACCTCCCCAAGAGTTGTGAATTTTCTTCTCCAATTTTAAAATTTTTGGGTTAGGTGACTATTAAATTCCCTTGTAAAGGTTCCCTAAGAAAGAGCTCTTTTCAAATAGTTAGTCATTTTTCAAAATTTTGAGTTTTAAGGCTTTTTCTTTGTTTTGCAGTATTTCGGCCTTTCCTGTCCCTCATGTCCCAAGTTCCTTTGGGGTCCTCATTCTCCCGATTTTCCACTTTTTTTTATTGGTCTTGCTTTTCCTTCATTTTTCAGCTTTTCGGGAAATGGTGTCCCGATGTCCCAAGGGTTATCTATGTCAAATATTTTTGACTTATCTAATTTTAGTGTGTTGGGGGCATTTTGGCTTTTCTCGTCTCAAGTGCTTCCCGACCTCCCTTTCCCGCAAGTCCACCTTTTCCTATTTCCATTCACTGCGGCTATTTTGGCTCCATGCATCTTGAATGTCCCGATGTCCCTTGGGATAGTTGTGCAAGTTTTTTCCGCCTTTACCGCGAATCGACTATTTTGGCTCCTGCTGCATCCCAAATGTCCCAATGTTCCTTGGGACAAGTTGTGCACATTAGTTCTTCCTTTTCGATTCTCATTGTTTTAGGTCGGCATAGGGTATTTATTGCTTCATTTATTTCCATCTCACCGACCTACTTGAGTTCAAATGTGCATAAATAGTTAGGTAATTGGTCATTTTTACCATCTCACTTGTATTTGTCAAAGACCGTTCATTTTCTCCCTCTCCACTATTTATAGCCGTGGTCGAGTCCTGTTCCATTGTTTTCAAATCTATAGGTGCAAGAGAAGTTGTGAATCGTTGAGGTATTGATCGAGGAACTAAGGAAATTTCTCTCACTAGAGATCTTCGATCTTGTCATAAAATGAAGATCAGTTTCAAAGGACACGAGCACCTCTCTACCTTGGAGATGGTTATACCAAATATTGGGGATAACGAAGCTCAACACCTCAATTTGGACAATTTTTGGGCATGTATTAATTGTCAAAACCCTTCTCCCATTGCCCAACTAGTCAAGGATAGTGGAATCACAGAGGCAGGAGGTTTCCCATTCAGTCCAATGTGTCGACACAGTATTGGCTTGCAGCTCTAGTTTTAACCCAAAAACAAAAGAAATTGTTGATCCTCAAGGTCATGTGGTGGCTCGACTCAATGAAGATTGCATTCGCACTACTTTCAGAATACCCACAATTGAGGGCTTGAATATTCTTACTAAGGATCAAGCACAACTTATTTTTGATCAAGATAGTGAATGGTACAAGAGCAGAGTGGCCAAGTCTTGGTTTAAGAACCCAAAGAAAGGAGCCTCAAGGCTACCCAAGACAATTTTCAAGGTTGATTTCCATGAAGAATTATCAGATGTCATTACTCTCCTTGCCAGGATTATGGGAATGCCCTCCACCAATGAGTTTCATTACTAGATGTACCCCTATATCAATATTATATGTGAGGGTAAACAAAGCTTGAACTGGGTAGGAATAGTTTGTGATAGCTGACTGAGAAATTGCAGGTGTTTAGAGGACTCAAACCTTCTACATGACCTCCTATATGATGTACACCATTGCGGCTTATACATAATGGTTGGGTTTCTCCCTGTGGAAGACAAGAAAGATGCTCCTATTTATATGTATCATCCACAATTGACTCTAAAGGTCAACAATCATCATTTCAGGAGAGTGAATGATGCATTCACTATGTACATTGTTAAAATGTCAAGAAGATACTGCCAAAAGTTTCTCAAATGAGGCAAAACAACTGATCAACGTCTATGGAAGCTTTTTCACTCAATTCAGGAAATTTTCATATATACGATTGGCATTTGAAGGACAACCCCTGAAACTCCCTATGTATTGTAGTGACAAGATGGATTTGGTGGAGATATGTAGACAGTTGGATAAATTGCATAGAACCTATAGGGATAATAATATTGTAGGTATTCAGTTCCTAATCACATTGGGTAACTACACTTGTAAGACTGCCTTGGATGCTCAAAACATTGATAGAACCATTTCTCCTCTTACCCTTCACTATTATAATCCTAGAACTTGCTTTGATATTAAGGGTTTCATTTCCACCAATTTCGAATGGGTTATCAACATCTTGTCGATATTGAAGACTACTAGGATGATTGTTCTGATGATTATGAAGCCCAAAGAAGGTACTATGGAAGATTGTCTTTGCAACAAATCATGGATTTTTGTATATATGATGTTCTGAAGGATTGGAGGATGATGATGAGGATCTGCAGTCCCTTGAATATGAGAGATCAATCAAACACACTCCTATTAAAACCATTGATTGGTTTGTTAAGGAGAGAGATGACTTAAAAGAGCTCATCAATCCTATCTTAGTAAGAACTAGACTTTGGTTTGACAGAAAGATGAAGATGATCAAGGCAATGAAATCCAAGTCTACTTCTCAAGATACTTCTACCCCTCAAAAGGAAATACCTTTATCATCTCCTGAGACACATGAACAATCAGTTCCTTCTCCTCCAGAATCTTCAACTTTGGTGTACACAAAGAAGGGAAGAGCTAAGAAGGATGATAAGGAAGTTGAGGTTACTCAAGAGAGTGAGAAGCAACCCTCTCCTAAGAAAACTAAAACAATACCTGATGAGGGAGAAATTGTGGACCTTGGCGACGATGACAGTGAAGGAAAAGAGCAGGAAAAGCCTGAGGAGAATATCCCTGAAGAAAGCAGTATGAAGGAAGATCAGTCAAAGAAAATAATTTCAGAATCTATGGAAATATCTGCTAAGGAAGCTCCTGTCACCCAAGCTGAGACCTCTATGTTAGAAGTGGTTGTTGTGCAAACTCTAAGTGCGATGAGTGCATCTGCACTTGGGCCCATTGCTCCTTCCACTTCAAGTTCTTCATTTTCTGGGTACAACCAATGTTAGAAAGCAAGAAAAGGAAGGCCACTTCAAGTGTGGCTGCTCCCAAGTTTGATGCAGTGGCAACTCTTCTAGGTACTACTCCTCCCCCTCCAACAAAAAAGGCCAAAGTCACATCAATATTGGTTTCAGACTCCCAAGGTCAGCAATTCATGGAAATTGCAAAACCCAAGCTTGACAAAGATGAAAAATACCTATCAATGGGTGATCTGGAATTGACAAGAATTGCTCTTGGTGAATCGACACCTAAAAGTGAGGTGCATAATCTAAGGGAGACAATGTCTAAAGTAATTGAAAGAGTTGAAAAAGGAAAGTAGACACAAGAGTAGTTGGAGGAATAGAATCAAATTTTGTCAAGTTTCATCAAATCCTTATTGGCAAAAGATAAGGTACTTGACCCAACTCCCCTAGCTTCCATCCCACCTCCTGTCATCCTATCCAATGATGAGGTTCAAGCCATCAAATACATTCATAAGCATGCCACTTATGGGAAGGCAATGGAAGCTATGGTTGATGACTTGATAATCACAGGTCTGAATTTCATTGAGGAAGCATTCAAGGTGTTGGTTGCTCGATTATAATCTTGCCCTTTTCATTTAAAATTTTCAGCCCGCCTAGTTTGATGTACTTTCTATCTTCTTGTATGGGTGTGTAAATTTTTCCTTCACTAAGGTGTCATTGTCAGTCCTTTCCTTGGGTCGTGGATCACATTGAGTCTTGGTATTATTTATAGTTTTCTATCGTGGTGAAAATTTTGTAGTTGGGAGTGTTCCACGATCATGTCTCCTTTGTATTTCCTATCCCGACATCCATGGATACGTGTTCGTCTCTAATTGGATGCGGCATGGCGGGTCTTTTTATGAACTTGTCCCTTTTTGTTATATTTGCAAAATGCCTAAATTAGTCCCTGGGGCCTGATGAATTCTAATTGGATATTTGCAACTATGAAGTGGCGTGAGAAAATTTTACTTTAGCCCCAGGAGGTGTACACTTGTCGTAAATCAAGTGGTTGTGGGAAGGTGGGCCTTTTATGTTTTGATACATTATGGAAAAAGGTGTGAAAGTATAAAGTAAATGCCTAAGACCCATAAAAGGACACGTGGCCATTATTTATTATAAAAGTGGGGAAGCGGGTCACCGGGGCATTTTGGAAATTTTGGATTTGTTTTGAAAAGGAGTAAAGTTGTAAAAGTAAGCCGCTACCCGTCGATGCCTAGGTAAAGCCACATGTTGAGCTAGCATCAAAAGCGGATGGGTGGACCAAAATGTCTAAAAAAGTAATTCACTACCCCGCCGATGCCCAGGTAAAGCCACGTGTTAAGCCAACATCAAAAGTGGATGGGCAAACCAAAATGTCTAATAAAGTAAGTCGTTACCTTGCCGACACCCAGGTAAAGCCACATGTTGAGCCAACATCAAAATTGGATGGGTGGACCAAAATGTCTAAAAATACATACCCCTAGGCCCACTTCAATTAAAATTTGTTCCACGTGGATGGCTCAAATTCAAAGTTGTAAAAAAGTAGAGTTAATGGTTGTGATATAATGCATTTAATTTTGCTGCCATTAATGCTCCTATGTAAACCAAGGGCCTTAAGGGATATGACTGCATTCATCCTTTATTGTTATTTTGATGGTCTCTTGTCATTTTTATCAGTGAAGTGCAATTGGAATTATTGTGGAGCTAATTTTGTGAACCTGAGAAGGATGAAAGTTGTTGTTTTGAGTCAGAATTGCTTGGGCACTTGCAGAAAATTGGTAAGAGCTTCAAACTCTGTGTATTGTGTCTATTCCATTGGTAAAATAGTTGAAGTAAAATTAGGGTTTTGAAATGAATACTATGGCATTTTCTTCTTCTGTTACGTCGGGGGTCACGAGTGACCTAGACAAAGTAAAATCAGACAAAGATTTGATGAGTGCCGACTTAAATAATTTTCATCAAAGATTAAATGGTTCTCATATGAGTGAATATTTAAAGGCAATTCACGATAGCCACATCGCCTCGGGTGCCATCCCACCCTTAGTTCAATGCCCATAACTAGTATGGTTTTGTGCCATGAATTATGACTCTGAGAAGAGGGAAGTACTAGACGGGAGTGGGGATGCGGTGCTGACATTGACACCGAAAGCCATTAGAGTATTATTAAAATTGCCTATAATTACTGAACCAATTACTATTGGCATCAAACTAGCCTTGCAAGACTATGAAACAAAGAAGAAGGATTATGCCAAAATGATAAACACACAATGGCTCCTTACAGAGAGGAAGGCATCGGCTAAAATCCCCAAAAGGTTGGTTAGGGCACAATTCATTGAGGAGGTTGAGGATATCATTGTGCTTTTGAGTCGAATGGATAGGTTTGGAAACTACAAATGAGTTTAAAGAGTGGATGTCCACATTTATATGGATTATTCTTGAGAGAAAAGGAAATATTTGTTGGGCCACCTTTATTTTAGATGCAATCCATGATCATATGATTACTCTAGCAAAGCAAGGATTGAGATAGGGGAGACTGCAGAGTTAGAGTTCTATATGATGACATATCTGATTTATAATGTTGCAAAGTGCACAGACATTTTCCAGCATTGTCACCATGCGCTGATTTTAAAAAGTGCCCAATGCATGAAATTTTCCCTCAATTACAGTTAACCAACTGGAATGGAAATGTCAGATTGGTAAATGATGCTTTCTTTACACCAATTATTTGCTTGTTTAAACTAGAATGGAGATAGTACAGAATGTATAAACATGTAAGGCAAGTAATTATGGAGTATGGGTGCTACTTCATTCAGTATAGGAAGTTCACTTATATTATCAGGGTTAGTGGTTTTGAGGGAAAACCTTTTAAATTGCCTAGGTATATTAATGACAAGTGTGTTTATGTGAATTGGTAAGGAAACTGGTGCTTGTGCACAAGTTAATTGTTGGGAGACATAAAACAAATGTCAAATTCCCTATTAGAATCGGAAGGTATTCATGTCATTCCATTATAAAGGCCAGACTAATTGGAGAAGAAATGAAGAATTTGGCCATGGAGACATTTGAGGCTAGAGCCAATTATGACATTCGGTGGGTATTTAACAATGTTGCTAACACTTTTGAGCACGAGCCTCACTTTGAGGACTACTGGATGAATTGTAGGGATGAAGAAGAAGTCGGTTGAGGGATTTTTCAAGAATGACTTTATCACAAGTGGTAGACTTCAAAATTGCAGTCATTCAGAGGGGGTTGTAGACGACTTACACACAATGAGTAAATTCTACATTGATCAAAAGATAGAAAGTCAACCTATAGCTCCCCAGATTGGAATGAGGAGGATTCTGATGATCCCTATGTGAGGATAACCGATGTCATGAGGAGAACGGTAAATTGGCTGGTTCAAATGAATATTGACTTTGTCAGTACAAAATACAAGAGTCCTAAATCATTTCAGAAATCTGGGAAACTTAAATGATGATATCCCACCTCTGAAGGAGGGTGCTGATAAAATTGACACATTAGGAGGAAAAGCCCTCTATTACCCTCCAAAATTCCTATTGATGGGATTATTGATGAATGGATAGTAGCTACTAGCAAGACAGTACTTCCATGTCATCCCTCAGGTAGAAAACTGAAAAATGCTTTTAAAGTCCATGGAAAATGCCCCTATTACTCCTACAGTGCCACTCTAGGAAAAAGGAAAGGGTCTAACATCACATGTGGTTAGCCCAAATGTTGTCCCTAAGCCACATAATACTGAAAAGTTAATGAGTGCAGCCATTTCAAGTGGTCACATTCAACCCAGGCCGCACAAAGATGAAAAGAGAGCACCACTAGAATTGAAGTAGTTTGAGCAGACACATAAGAAACCCAAAATTGTCCACCAGCCAATCCTGGTAAGGGTAGGTTCCCATACACCAAAGAAGTTCAAACACATAGGGATGGGGTAATTGATCCCCCATAAGTGGAAAGAACTGATAACATCCAAAAGCAAGCAGGATACATCATTGCAAGTATGGGGCAATCAAGTCCCATGATCCCTCATTCATTCTTCATGGAAAAAGAGGTGGAATGCATTCAAAGCTTAGTTCACCTAGGAGTACCATAGTTGATCTGGTAGATAGTCAGTTTCTTACCCTAGGTATGAAAATTCCTGAAGCTCTAATTGTTAAAGATATCAATCCACCACCAGTTGAAACAATGCATAAGGTTGTAAATGTACAAACTGAGGTGATTGATATAGATGTTGATGAGGGATTATCCATGCTAGATGCACTCATTTTATCTATTGATGAACCCTTATTAACACCAGTGGTTAATATTGAAGCAAGTAAGGAATCAGAAAAATATCCTCATGTACAATAAACTGAAGTAAGAGATCAGGAAGTGAATTTGTCTTCCCCAGAACAAATGATTTTGGAAATGGATAAACAGAGTTATTGGTGGAAAAATGTGTTAATACTAGGTTGGTGGTAGAAAATGTTGTGCCCATTCCTGTTGAGGTTACTAAGAGTGATGACCTTCTTTAGGAAGAAAAACTATCTTTTGAAGAAAAACTAAAAATGGCACAAGATATAATTACTGATGAGGAAATTGTTATTGGTGGAGAATCACAGCTTTCAATGGGAAATGTGGGTTCACTTCCAATAGAACAACTTGCCATAACATTTCCTAAGGTATCATTAGGGCATGAAAGTAGCAATTTGGCAACTCAACTAGTTTTGGGAGTAGAGGAATCCATTTCCCAAAATTTGATACAAAAGGGCGCAGGGGAAGAAACTCATGCCACCATGGTTTCAACTAGAGAAATAGTAAAGCAGTTCCTTTGATTTTTATGCAGATCAAGTTAAGGATGATCAACCTGAAGTGCCATATCAAGAAAGGAAGCATCCAGAGGAATTAATGGTACAAAGTGAAATTGACTTGGGGAAAATTGGGATAAGTGGTCAAGAAAAAATAGAATTATTGGTACAACAGGAATAAGAGATGTCCAAGCAAATAGTAGTTGTTCCTAAGAAAATCAGCAAGGATCACAAGAAACAAAAGTTGAAATAGGTTTGATGAAGGGATGGATTAGTGAATTAATTTCAAATGAAGAAGTGGCCCTTCCTATACAAGCAGTTGACCTTACTGCTTTATCCTTTCCAAAAATAGTGAGATCCCCAAAAGGGCCAGAACCATCACAAGGACTCTTACTGATTCATCGAGGGCAAGAACCCTAGAGATAGCAACCCCTTTCAAGGGTAAGACAAGAAAAGACATAACTAATTATGATTACAAAGCATTCAAATTATTCCCTTGGGAAAATTTCAAGGAAAAACTAAAGTAGGGAGTATCTGAAGCAGTGAATGGTCTTTTACAAAAGGTGGATGAAGATGGGATGACAAAGAAGCAACTTAAAGAACAAATTAAGGCCTTAAGTTCATGTTTACAATAACTGACAAGACAAACTAGTCATGAACAAGTAGGTACTTATGTGAATACCCCTGAGGAATGGATAAAGTAAATAGTGTTGTCAAGAAGGTCCAAGCGGTGGATACTTGGGTTGAACAACTAACTGAGAAGGGAAAGGAAGTTATCACAGAAGCAAGGAAAAATATGAGGACCTTAGAGGTCGATTAAATGAAATTGATGGAGTAATTGAAGACTATGACAACGAGATTTTCTACTTGGAGGGAACTCTCCCCAAGCTTGACTGCATAACCTGACTTAGTGAGGAGTTGGTTGAGCAAGAAGGCATCATGCCAATAAGATGCAAAGGGAGTCAATATGCCCTTGAAGAATTGACAAAAATCAGGTTAGATACCTTAAATGGAATCAAGAAGAAGCTTGAAGTCAAAAGGAACTAGGTTGATGATCTACTTGATGCCATTGATAGAATATTAGAGGACATGGTAGCGGATAAGTCCAAAAAGAGCTATGGGGATTTAAGACTTGATTTCTTACTCAATTCCTTTGAAAGTAATATCCAGAAAAATGACTTCTCCCATGAAACTGTTAAAATTATGATGAAGATTGAGAATAGGATTGAGGAATTGAAAGCAAGGCCACTAGAATATAAGTAGAAAATGGCTCAATGTCTAGACTTAATATCAAGACAAACATTGATTTTCCAGCATCACCTTAGACCTGACGAGGATGAAGTAAATGAATTATTCCAGAGGTATGATGCCTATGTGGCCAGATTACTAGAAGAGAAAGATGCAGAGGAAAAGGGTGAAGAGGAGGAGGATGTTGGCACAAAAGATGATGAACATAAGGAAACATTTCAGATAACCTACCAAAAGTGAAGACCGAACGTCCTAATCGAAGGACATGGTGGAATACATCGAAAAGAATCACATTTCGTATATCCGCGTTTCGCGTGGCACGGGATGATGTTCGTAAATATCACTTTCTAGAACATTTTTGTAATGAACAAAGTATTCCTTGGAATATTCTTGTTTTGGGAAAAAGCTTTGAAGTAAAGCGAGTGATATAAAAGTATGAAAAGGCCATGCAAAAAGGGGGGTTAATTTTTTGAAATTTAGTCAGAGAGAAAAAAGGAGAGAAGAGCCAAGAGAAGCCATTTTTCGGGAAAACTTTTTGAGAAACCAATTATTTCTTGTGTGCCTTTCAAAATTGATCATGTCAAGATGGTTGTAGATGTATAGCCATTGACAAAACTTTGAGATTGTAAACAAACTTTCCCTTGTTGATCAAATTTGAGAAACCTTGAGTAATTCATGTAAATCATGAACTGTGTTATGTCTATTGTCATCTTGAGATATTTTCAAATAGTTATCTATGTTCCTATTGTAGTCTTACATTAGAAATCCTTTGAAATCACACAAAATCTCATCCTCATGACAAGTATTGTGGCATTTGCAATTACATTATGAAGAGAGATTTCATTTCATAATGCAATAAGTGATTTAAATTCACTTTACTTTCATTTCAGTGATACAGATTGTTTGTTAGTTTATGAGTGTATCATGAGCGTGATATAGCAAGGGTTTTCTAAAGTTTAATTGAGTCTTTAACATGAGTTCTTGTGTTAAAACCTTGAAGAATGTGTGAAGCCGTGTGTCTTTGAGCCTTCATAGATGCACAATTTTCTAGTTGAAGGTTTGTCTTTACTATTTGAAGCTATTCATCTTTTTGCCTTGTGGATCTATTAACATTTGTTTAAAGTTCTCAGATATTTGGTATAATCAACTTTATCCTGCTTAACTTCCCAACCATAAAATACATATCCAGAGATGAACCATACATGAACTACCCCTGCTTGCACTATCTGTTCATAAATGTTGAGGGAATTTGTTGATTTACCCATCCCTTACCTCAATATGTAGGAGCAATCAGTTTTACCATTGCCTTTAGTAACCTAGATCTTGTTTAGAAGGTTTCTTCGTCCTCTAAAGTGAAAACTCGTGAGAGTTAGACTACGTTGTATTGACCATACCTTCTAAAGATCTCCTATCAATTTTGTGAAAGGAAAGAAAAATACTATAAATTTGTAGACGTTATCCACCAATATGGGTTACAAAATGGGTCCTCTCACCCTGGTTGAAGGCACAACCTAAAGTAGTCAGGGTAGGTCAAACCCTGTACATGGTGTTATCCATTTCTTCCATGCCTGAGTGAATGAAGAGTCAGCTAAATCCTTCCTCGGCTACAAAACGACTCACACTCTGATTTATTTGTCTCCAAGCATCTTTTTCAAACTACAGTGTTGCTCAGTCGCAAAGGGAGAATCAATTTGGGTACCAACACAAGGCATATGAGAAAATTGCTAAGATTCAATTAAAATTCACTACAACACTCAGTGGGTTGGATAGGGAGTTGAAATTGTGGAGTGAGTGCATTCAGGATCTCAGATTGATGAGTGAGACAGATGTACAAATCCTTTTGGCAAATAAGGTTTTTGATGATGCAAAGATGAATCTGTCTAAATAGTGGGTTTTTAGCATTGACTGGAAAATAAAAGTTGGTAAAGAGGCCATTGGAGAACTCAGAAATATGTTACAAAAAGGAGAAGCTTTTAAAGCTTGTGTCATGTCTTCCTTCCTAGATATTCATTTCCAAATCTTCAAAGAGAATTCAAATGATAAATTCACTATTCAAGAGATCAAATCTCAGTTCAAGAATTTTGTTAAAGAATATTTGTTCAAGAAACCATATCCAAGGAGAAGGTGAAAGAAATTTGCACACTACAGGTTGTTATCATAGATGCCAATAAAGAGTTCTTGGAAAATGCGAGTTTGGAAAATAAATGGAGAAGTGTTTGGGCTAGTTGGACTCATGCAACTACTAATACAACAATTCCCTAAGGAATGGACATAGTTGAAGCATTGAAAATATTTAGACATCAATTGCTTAAGACAAAGGGGACTTCAAGTGCTTCTACTAGCATCTCGGCTTCCTAGTTCATATTCTCCTTTCTTATTTAAAATATCTAATTAAGGTGGATTTATCTCTTTAGTCATGTGTTATGAAAATAAGAGATAAATTGAGTTTGTAATATTTAATTAGATACTAACTTTTGAAATTAAAAGAAAGGAAACTGAAAAGGCTCTTTGTAACCGTTTCTTGGGTTATTTAAAGAACTTTCCTTATCATTGTAAAGGATCGGGATTTTGATATCTGGATGTAAAAAGAACATTGAACTATTCAATACAGAAGAAGTTTCACCCTCTCTCATGCTTTATCTCTTTCTGTTCCTTATCTGATTCATATAAAGCTATGCATATTTAAGCAAGAACTTTGTGTCTTTCAGTTGATAAGTGTATTTGGAAATTTGTGTCTAATACATGCATGTCCTGTGTTTTTATATGCGTAGTCTAAATCTTGTTATTTTATCAAGCATCAGTAAGATATTATTTTGTTATCTATATGTCTGAAGGTGCTCTTCTCTTTAGTTTCTGAATACCAATTCTTTTGTTTCTCCTTTCTTCTGTATTGAAAACCTTTTGAGGAAAACATCTAAAATATCAAAATCTTCACCAAAATGTTGAACAAGTGTTTATATTGTAAATAAGGTTTTGCTTTTCTCTTTTGTGTTCAATAAGGGAACCTCTCCCATAAAGAGGAGGGATTGTTGTCCCCTGACTGTTGCTTGTTTTCAAAAGATCAAATTCTACAACCAACACTACCTTGGGAGTATAACAAAAGTAATAATGAAAAGAATATTTGAATGATATTGAAAAAGAGATTTTTTAATACTACTTTACTATTTATCGTGGTGTTCCTACAACTTGTGCAACTACTAGTTATATGGTATGTGCATAATT
Organism: Taxus wallichiana var. yunnanensis; assembly: GCA_018340775.1. NCBI lineage: Eukaryota > Viridiplantae > Streptophyta > Pinopsida > Cupressales > Taxaceae > Taxus > Taxus wallichiana. The sequence continues at coordinate 59,188,337 of CM031233.1, forward strand.
AATATCTTTTTCTACCCCGTATTATTTAATTTTATATGTTTGAAATTTGACATGGAACTTGGAAAATATAACCCATACTCAAAATTTTGTAGTATTTATTAGACATACAAACACACAAGAAAACCTGGACTGAATTGGTTGCCTAAGTTTTTCATTCAACACCAATTTATAGAATACAATAGAGGAACAAAAATACAAAAGGATAGTTCTAGATGGTCTGTGCATCTAAATGCTCTGTGGAATAAAATATTATCTACAACAGCTTTGTCTTTGGTATGTGGTCTTTGGTCCAGTGCAAACCATCATTGTTTGTTGTCACATCCTCTTTTAAATAAATTTATTTCAACACTCCCCCATAAATTTATTCTTACACAAACTTAAAAATCCCCCCCACACTATAGACACTAAATCATGCACTTTGGGTAATTATTTAGTCACAGTCTCATATTACTATTCATATGGTTATTGAGTTAAAACAAGACTAATTAACCCATGTCTTTGGCCATTTTACTTTACTTTTGTCTTTACTTTCAATCTTGCACACACACTTGTCATCCGTATTTTCATCGTGTTTTTCCTATTCTTTGACTGGGAGCCCCAGTGCCTTGGTCCCCTCTCGGGGCACCCCGAGCCACTTTACACTTTACTCTCACCTTTTGGGAACTTTTTAGCCATTTGAACTTCTAATATTTTTGGTGGTCAGCCTTTTCGGGGTTAAATATGAAATTAGAACAAGATAACCATATAAATATAAATTTATGAGACCATAATGAGGGACCAAACACTAAACACTTACTATCACCACCTAAGGTTGCATCCATCCAAGGCATCTAGAACTCCATTTGCATCCATCTAGATCCATCACAAGGGACAAAGGTTGGTTCATCTACATCACACTTCATATGAGGGGAGTTTATTCTATTCCATACACCATTTACTTACATTCTACATCTAGTTATTGCTTGTTACTCACAAAGTGTGACTAGCACAAGAGCACCTAGGGCACAATTTCTGCACACACACCTTGACCTACATTGGGTCTGAGATGTAGTGTAGCACTCAGTTAGTAAGTCCACCGTTGTAGCTGCTGAGGATAGTCTAAACCCTTCATATGCATCTTTCTTTTTAGGGTTTTGATGTTTTGTTTGGGGTTTTGTAGGTGATTCCTTTATTGCGGAGTTTACTAGTACTTCAACAATCATAAAACGACATTCACGTGACATGAAGCGAACACAAACGATCATTCAACGACACCTCAGAGGAAGTTTATTGATCATTTTTGTAGACTAGGGAACCCAGATCTCGCACAGTGGTACCTCAGGTGCCCCTTTCCCTCTCCAAGTTCCCCAGTCTAATTAGACAACTCAAATCTACACTTTCTCGAGCTCCTGTGTGGTGGTTTTCTCCTCTTTTTCAGCCGGTCTCCTCTATAACACACTCCCAAGACATCTTTGAATCAGCTAAGGCATTTCTATCCCTCTTTGCATATTAGGGTTTCAAATTTCACTTGCTTAGTTTTTTAGGTACATTTACTTAATTTTATCAACATTTATTTACTACTTCTATAGAATCATATTAGACTATTATATTCCAATTTAGTTTAATCATTTTGGTGAACCCGATCTTCGAATACACTTTCTCCTTGGGATTTTTCTTCATATGCCCATCACTCGTAGTGGTTGTTTTGGGTCTTTTCAATATTGTGAGCTTCCTTCATTTACTCATAGGGTTTCCAAACCAATGGCAAATATCCCTACTTCGTAGCTACCACTGACAATCCTTTGGATAATTCGAACAATGTTCTTCTTCACAAAATAGAGGCATCTGATAGTGAAAAATCATACGATGAGGATACCAATGTTGACCAAGACCAATTAAACACACTGATTTTTGACAAGATTTGTGTGATAATCCCACTCATCTTCCGTATGTCTTACATGTTTTGATTGTTGTTAATAATACTCGTGATTCTTCACCTCTATAATTTCTCATTCTTCAGCTCCCATGGTATCCACCCCACCCACTTATGTTTCATCTCCCATTCCTACTACTACCACTCCCACCATTCACCCTAGCACTCCTAATATGTAGCTTGGCTCTTCTTTGAATACTCCTGATTTAAACTCTTTATATCAAGATTTGCAAACCCAAATTCACTAGCTCCATCTCGCTACTTCTCATGCATCACCATCTTTAGACTCTACTTCACTACTACATACTCCTTTTACACCTACTATATCTACCTATTTATTGCCACCTAATTTCATCTCTCCCAAATTACCCATCTTTAAGGGCCATGACGATCCACAAGAGCATCTCTGAGATTTTCATGTAGCATGCCTAGACTATGCGCAGATGACTATACCATACTAGCTAAGATTTTTCCTTGTAGTTTACAAGATTATGTGATGCGTTGGTTTTATGACCTACCTATCCACTCGAGTAACATATTTCACGCATCTAGCCGATGTTTTTCTCACTCACTTCTCTATCAACATTGGCTCTAAGATCTCATACGCCCAACTCGCACAACTCAAACAAGGATCTAATGAACACTTAACGAATTATGTCATATGTTACAAAAACAATTTACCTAAGGTAAAAAATGTGCTTGCAGACACTGAACTTCAAGACTTATTAATTCAAAGTCTCTTACCACCTCTCCAAGAGAGTGTTCTCTTTGAGACTTCTCCTTCGTCTAATTAATTATGTCATAGTCTTAAGCTTTGTGAAACCAAGCTCTTAGCTATATGCAAGCTTAAATACCAAGAGCAAGCATCTCCCTCTACGCATTTTCAAAGTAAGTCAACATTTAAACCATCTAAAACTAAACCAACTAACACAAAAACTATTGTTAATGCATTATCTACTACTAAAGAACTTCAATCGCAACCACATTGACATATATTCACCACGTTTAGTGTATCGCGCGTATTTTACTACCACAAATTGTTAATAGTAACCTCATTACATTGCATGCTCCACTATAAATAGATCCATCTCGATTTGAAAGGACATAACTTCAATGAAAATTCCCATTGCGACTATCATCAGTGCTTAGGACACTCCATCGATCGTTTCTTCGAACTTCACTTTCTCATTCAGGGTTTAATAGATAGTGGTAAAATTGAGCTTTCAAACCTACAGTTTCTCTACCTATCAATGAAAATCATAAACTCAAAATCTTTAACAACCCTCTACTCAAACATGACATAAAAGTAGTTGAATCTTTAACTAACTATGTATATCACGCAGTGCCTCCTCCTACATCTGGGGCTCTTGAATTTTTAGTGGCACATACTAACGCTTCTCCACTAATCATCTCCTTCTCTAACCATGATTATCATGCAAATTTCACTTCTAATCACTTACATATCAATACATCTATTAGATCGGTCTCTATCAATAATACTAAGGTTGATCTATCTTGTCCCTTAACGCATGCTCTATTCCACTTCTCATCACTGGCTACCCACTATCGGCTACCCACTATCACAAATTGCATATCCCATGAATAATTCATATGGTGTTGTCAAATTTCACGTTATGGTAGGTCCTTTTCTTGTGCTTGTACCTTTCCTTATTGGACAAGTAGTCAATGGTTGTGACATACTTCTAGGTCTCAACCTGGATTCGAAGGTCTAAGTCTATTATCTCTATGAATTATTAGTGACTCAAATTTATTCATAAAAATCAAGTCATCTCTATTGATGATAGACCTCCATCTACTCCATGGTCGTCATCTCCTTGAGCACCACCAATGCATCTCCTACATCGTCTAGTACATCGCAATCTATGTTACTTAAAGTGTAGTATAATCCTAGTTCACCTACTCGCACACCATCTATGTAGCCTCACCGCTCTGCTAGACCTACACATTAGCATAGGCCCATTCTTCACATAGTTATTGTTGTTTCACCGATTCTTAGAACATTTCTTGGAATGTGACGAAATAGATAAGGGTAAAAGGCTAGGGGAATACCTGTTGAAGTTGGTTGAAGGTTGTTGCGCGCGAGTTGACTTCTTGATCCATAGCTGATCGTGAGAGCTTCCTTTTGGCTAGGAGGAACTACCTGAAATAAACAACAAGACCACCAAATGGAAGTTAAACAACATATGCAGTGGACTGCCTAGCGTATGCTAGATCCGGGAAGTATGATACTCCCTAGAAGGTTGTCAATCCATTGTTGTAAACAAATTAATGCGAGAAATAAGGTAAATATTGTCCTACTGTAGTCAATATGATTTAGGCATCTCATATAAACACAATAAGTAAAATCTAATCTAACAGGATAGGTTAGGATTAGATCCAGAGGTCAGGTAAATGGTTTTGGGTTTCTGCAGTCTGACAGAGTTCGATGAAGGTCACAGGTGATTATAGGTAACTTGGGAATAAGTAGGTAGGTTGTTGTTCTGTACTATGTTGATAGACACAGAGACCGATGCCGGTCACATCCTGACCGATGTCGATTAATTGTGACCAATTGATGTCACACTGAAGAAATGATAGGGGGTCAAGAACAGGGGTTTGGGTCTATTTTCTAGGTTGATGGGGAGCTGAGTGAGGTGTCTATGAGGTGTGGGTAGGGATGCAGGTTAGTGGGTAGGTCTGGTGGGGTTCTGGTCAAGGGGGAGGAGTTATGGGTTAAGTTGATGAACAAGTAACAAAGGCCAGAATCGGGTAGGTAGACCGACATCGGTATAGGCTCGATCAAGATGGTTTAGCTTGACCGATGATGATTTGGGAAGATTGACGCCGGTGATTGTGGGAAAATGGAAGATGTTACAGAACGGAGTTTAGATCTTCTTTGTGATTGCACAAAGGGTTGGGTAGGTTGGAATGGGATGTTGGATTGCTAGGATAGGGTTTTGAGGGGTTTTGGAAGAGGTATAGGGGGATAGTTATTAGAGAGAAGTAGTGAGTGGCTGGAAAAGCAATAGCACACAAAAAGATGTAAATACTGAGAGTATCTAAACAAAATGGATTGAATAGACAAGTGTACTTACTTGGAATCTACTACCAGTCAACTGTGGGTGAAGATAGGAGATGGTAGTTGGAGGTTTCTTCTATAGAGGGTCACCAGTTGATAGGAAATTATTGCTTGAGTTGTCTGGGCTTTCCTCCTTGCTTAGTTGAATTAGATCTTGGCTTGGATGGTTGTGGATGTCTGGGTGTGAATGGATGCTCACTTTGGTTGCATGCAGATGTGATTATTCTCTCCTTGCTCTCTAGAATGTGCCAACCTCAAAATAAGGCTACCAAAAAGGAATAAAAGGTGATTGACGATGGTTCCGGGTTGACCTAAAGATCGGTTTAGGGGTGACCGGCGTTGGTTAGGGTGGGATTCCCTAGGTTTACTAAAATGGGCAGATCTTCTTGATTTCTTGGATCTAGTTAGTTTCTTTTCATGGATTAGAATGGAAGCTTCTTTTCTAATGGGTGGGAATGTGGTTAGAGAGGTTGTAGGGATTGATTTTTAGGGTTAGGCCAAATCTTAGCCCATTAAGGCAAGTAGGATTAGGTCTTAGTTAGTTATGGAAACATGTCAAGAATAGGTCTAGGGTGAGGTGGCTGGATGAGATGTCTAGGTGAGGTGGAAATTAGGATAATTAGATAATAAATATTGTGAGGATATGGATTAATTTAATTAAATTAATATTAGTGTAGGGTGTGAGGGGCCATGGTTAGGTGAGTGTGTTTAAGTTGATTATTTAACAAGGGGTTAAGGAGCGTGTGACCCAATTTTGGTGTCTACATTTTGCCCCTTTTTGTTGCATAGCTTGTATTGGTAAGTGACGCTGACAAAAATAAGATGTGGTTGCCCCATGTGTGGGTGAAGGTGATCCCCCTCAAACCGGGAACTAATGAGGCAAAAGACATAATCTGTGAGTGGTTTGATAAAAGGTGAATGTGATGAAAATGGAGGTGGACAACGGGGTAAAGGGGTAAAGGTCCAATTGGGTAATCCGGGTAATGGGTCGTGGTCAAAGGTAATGTGATCAAATGCATACACACATATAAACTACAAAGCATGGTACTACGTTGAAGAGCAGCAAACTCTACATTATGCGAGGTCGATAGTGCTATCCAAACAAGGTTGAAGTGATTCTGGTATCCAAGGTATAGGATATGGTAGGAAACATGATGTAGGTCAGGTGCAGGAGAATTTAGGTATGTTCCGGTGCACCAAGGGTGGGTTAGGATAAACATCACGATAATAGGCAAAGTAAGGTCATTAGGTCAAACAACACAAGTAATAGTGTCACAAGGTATAGCGAGCACACAGGTTCAAAGGTCACGAACAGTGTTTTGGGTCTAGGTATATAGGTCATGGCACAGGTAAGGCCGGGGTAGGGGAAAATAACGAGTCCCCAAATGATGATGAGGTTAGGTGATAAAGGATGAGGTCAGGAGGATAAAGTGGAGTGTCCAAGTCAGGTGTGGGTGAGGTGGAAAGGATTTAGGATTTAGATTAGGGGTAATGGGTAGTAATGAGGCTAAGCAGGATAACCGAAAGAATCAAATTTAACCGATGCGGCCGCCATGAACCGACCATAATATGCTAAGGCACAGGATGATGTCGGTCATGTGAAACTATCACCTTTGGTCAAGTCAGAACATTATAAAAAGAAAAAGTTTTGCGGTTTTTGAAAATCATTTGTCATTTGCCACATAGGAGAAAATGACAAGAGAGAGGAAAAGAGGTGGAAAGTGACCAAGTGACATGGATAGCTGATTTGGCGAGCCACAAAGCTAGTGATCATTGGTTGATAGGGTGGGGATAGGTATTGGGTAGGCCGTAGTGGGGAAATGAGTAGAAATGAGAAATTTAGGAATTTAGGTAGAAATAGGCGGGCGTCGCGGGTTTGTCACCGCGGCGGTGACCGATGTCGATCCAATGTTAGCGAACGTCGGTGTGTGAAGACTAGTATCGGTCACATGTGCGTGGTCGATACCGATTGTTGTTGGATTGTGGTCGATGATGGATGACCGGTGCCAGTCGGCATGCTAGAGAGGCAAGCCCAAAAAGGGGGTAAAATAGACGGGGTAGGGGTATGGAGAGTTAGGTAGGGGGAAGAGTTATGGGTATTGGTAGGTGGGTGAATAAGTAAGATCGGTGAGAGGGTCAAAAATGAAAATAGGTAAGGGTCCGAGGTGTGGGTAGATAGGTAGTGTTGATTTAGGGCATAGGTATAGGTGAAAGGTATAATGTGAAGCAATATAGGTAGGGTAAGTGGTATAGTGGGGGTGGCAAGGTTGAATGCAGGTGTGGGAAAGTTTTAATAATATGATTGGTTGTTGGCTACAAGTGAGAGATCAGCTGCGGATGAGAGATAGGGTACCGCCACTATTGGTGGAGGTACGAGTGAGCACGACACACGAGGAGTGGCACCATTTTACAAAGGTGGGACTGATTGGGGCTAGACATTACCAAAGCACGTAGTCTAGGAAGTGGTTCGATGGTTGCCCTCATCGATAGATGAGATTTAGTGACCAACACATTCCATTTGCGAGATGGGTGAGATCACAATCACCACGGAAGATGTTTATAGGATCTTCGCAACTACCTATAGTAGGTACACAAGTTTATTAGATCTCCTTAGAGGCATACGAGGAGCAACTGCTACCATTGTTTGGAGAGGGGATGGCATTGTTAGGATTCCACAAAGTGCAGTTTGAACTACTGAGCGATGTAATCGAGCCTATTCCGAGGAGATGAGGGTGGTAGTGCTTGATGGAGCGATCACTGCTTTACATTATCGGATGCAGAGGGTGGGAGATTCCCACGGTCACTAATGGGGGTTCTACATGACATGGTGGAGAGTAGGACTTGGTTTGCATGGGCACCTATGTTCTTAGTGTGTAGCTATACAGGAGTGTGGGCTTATGGGCGCTACTGACAGTTCAACCTTTGTTGTACATTCCCATCGCACCGTTGGGCATATGAGCATATTGTGTGTGGCCAGTTGAGATGCCCCGAGCTGATGCATTTGAGGCGAGGTTGTTGCGGGTGGGCTACAGGCGATGGGTACCAGCTATTGGGAGCACCGAAGGCGAGAGAGCTACACATGATGTAGCTTATTATAGGTGATTACTAGAGGGTTGTCGCGTGGACATCATTTGGAGGCCATATGTGGGCTTTCCCTCATACAGGTGGATGGTGGTGGAGCTGGATGGGTTACAAATCTACAAGTTCATAGAGGGGCGGCGGGCATGAGAGCATAAGAGGATACACGTAGACCGGGTTAGATGGCAGATTCGGGTTGCCGCAAGATATACCTCCACCCTTCCCACAGTATAGGAGAGATGATGTGGAGAGGCCTATGTCTCCACCATGACCTATAGTGTCGATCGCAGGAGGAGGAGTCGGTCAATCAAAAGATAGATGATGTCGGGGGCATGTGACATGTATGTATAGACAAAGTGGTGGGTTGCACAGCTACAAGTAGTATCGCTGAGGCCAGGCAACCAGATTTAGCCGTGATCACAGTTTAGAGAGACACCCTACAAGGGTAGGTAGCTACCCTGGTGACCCAGTTGGGTATAGTATAGGGACATCTAACAGGGGTCAAGGCACAAAGTTGTGACTCAGAGGCACAGTGGCCTCTTTTCATGCATACGGAGTACAAGGACCAGTACCCACATCGGGGAAGAGGGAGAGGGTGGAGATCGAGATGGGGTGTAGGTAGTCGCCCTACGGAGTGCAGTGACGGAGTTTACGGGGCTAGTTGACCATAGCGCAGGGATAGGTTATAGGTTTGTAGGGCCAGTTGGATGCTTTGCACAAGTGCAGATAGTGGCCCTCTAGGCCTAGGTATAGGTGCAAGTTTTGGGGCTGATAAGACCACCACATGGGCATGGACAGGGTCCCGTTGTTCAGTAGGAGCAGGGTAGGGTCGATGCCGATGTCACCACCACAGCATGCATACATGTAGTTAGGTTAAGAGATGTCATGGGCAAGGTGAGATACTATCGGGATCACTGATGGTAGCATGGATATATGTCTTATCATATGACGAGCACAGAGCATAGTAGGCCTCAAGTAAGAGGAGCAGATCCTCGCACATATAGTGTAGAGAGCACGGGGGGCAGCGAGCCCATGGGATAGTTTAGGGTGAGGCCACTAGCGCATGGAGGCCAACCTGGGGTAGGACCATCGTGAGGCCGACTAGGGTGAGGTGGAGAGAGGTCGGTGGACGTTGGGCTAGAGGAGTGGAGGTGAAGACATATGAGACAGGCTTGGATATCGATGGGGAGATGGTTGAGCTCCATATATGATCAATTTATTTTTGACATCATGTTTTTGACATATATATTGGCATGCGTGCCAAAGATAGTGAGTGTAGTGCCCTCTTCCCTTTGACACCTTTTGATACTGATTTTGATATTGTTGTTTACATTATGGACATCATTATGCTTTGATTTAGTATCATGTTAGACATTGGATCATGGATTATTGTTGATCTTGATTTGATTATGATGCACGATGATTATTAGAGACACTCATATGTGGATGATGATATACTATTTGACATGGATGTTTTATGGATGTTGTTCAGACATGTGACTTTGGATATTGTGAGTAGACTTAGAAATGGACATTATATGTGGATGATACAATTGTTACTTTGATGTTGTTGATATAAATTGTAAGTGATTCGTTAAATTACTTTGATGTTGTTGTGATTCACATATTTAGATGATTTTGTGATTATATTTATATCATGTTGGATGTTCTAATATGGCCACGAGGCTGAAGGAGGTATTTGTGTTTTGCAGGTTAAAAATCACAACAAACATCGGGGGATTGGAGACCAACCACAATGGAATTCTAGGTGAATTCGACAAGGTCACCATGGCAACAAGTCTTGAGTGTGTGTGTTGTATTTTGTTAAGGATTCCCATGGGGGGGATTTCCTTTATATGTGACCATGGGTTTGTGTATTTTATTAATGTGTTTAATTTTATTATTGTTGTATGTATTTTATTAGTGATGTGTACCTTTCTTTTAATTAATTAAAATGTGGTAGATTAATATGAGAAATCATATGGTTAAAATTTAAATAAATCAAATTGGGATATGGGAAGGTAATTATGGAAGTTGTTGGCTCTTTGTATTAAATATGTAAGGGATGTGTAAGTTGTGTAATAGTTGTGTAAGTCAAATTTTGGAGTATGAAACACTCCACCTCCTTGGAAACTAGAATTTGTCCTTGGGGTTATTTTTGGAGGCTTGTGGGACAAGTAAAACTTGTCCCATACCTCTAAATTTAATTTACCAACCATACTTATGGTTGGAGGGGTGATTTTAGACTTTTATAATGCATTTTATTAATCATGTTACAAGTTTTGATTGCACTCTCTTACATTTTATTTATTTTGTAGTCCTTTGGGGTGTGGGATTTTTAAGTGTGCAAGTAATTTGTCATATTTTCACCCACCTCTTTATTGTGCTTTGGAGAATGAAATTTTGTCTTTTGTGTTGGAGTTGAGGATGTGTGATGTGGCATCCTACATGGATCCACATCATCCTCTTCTCTTCCCTCTTCTATAAAATTCAAACTCTTTGCTTGTTTTGGGTTGTTGAAACATTTTGCAAACTTCATTGGGGGCACATTTTTCTTGTGTTTGGAGCTCTTGCTTTTGGAAGGAGTTTGGAGAAACTTTGCATGCTTGGAGATTGTTGTTTTGGACTGTGTTTTGGGCATTTGAAGCTTGCTATTTGGAAACAAAAGCTACCATGGAGAGGTAGGAGTTTAACCTTTCTTTCATGCTTGTTATTTTCTTGTTGTGTTGTGTGAATGGTGAATGTTGTTATGCTTTGTTTGGTTGTATGGGTAGACTACCATAGGAATGGTGTAGGAGAAGGCTATGGGGAATCCATGTGGGGGGCATAAGGGAATGCCATTGGCATCAAAATTTTGTGGAGGGAGTTTGGGTTTGGGATCCACCATGGAAAATAAATAGCTTGCATTTCTTACTTTGTGGGGGCATAAGGAAATATGTGGGGGCATAAGGAGGTATTGTGGGGGCATAAGGAAAGGTGTGGTGAATTTTATTTGGTGGTTTGTAACTGGTGGATGCCCAATTCCCATTTGGGAGGCATAATTAGTTTCCCCATAGACCTTGCTCCTTTCGCTTACATGACGAAGCTTTGAGTTTTGTTTTGATTGTTTTCAAATACAGTTGTATAAACTATTGTTTCTCTGTGGACTATATTTTTATATTGAATTATGCACGTTGAAATAATGTTGTGTGTTTGTGGAGCCAGTGGTTTTCATGGGTTGAATCACACCTCTTATTGTATTTTGGTTAGGGCTCGAGGGCCAATGATGAAGGAAGGCTTCTCCTTTCATTGGATGTTTTGGTTGGGTGGAGAGTGTTGTCTTTCCCCCACTTTTGTTGTGATCAGCTTGGAGAAAAAGAAATATTGTATGTTGTTGTTCTGGAGCAAAGGAAAATGCAGTTTTGACGGCCCTTGTGAAACATATTCATTTGTAATCCTTTCCCACTTGATGTGGATGAAATTGTAATATTTATATTTGTGAAGAAATGATGTTGTAATTGGTTATGAAAGTGTATATTTGAAATGTGAAAGACATTTATATTCTGTTCTGTACATTTGAAAGAAAGAGAGTGAAATGTGTTAATTGCATTCAAACATTGAAAGATGTAAAGTTTTATAATTGAAGTCAATAAAGGATTGCAAGATCTTCTCTCATTTACATTGTTGATTTAAATTGGAATATCAGATTGTGATTAAAATCTTTGTTTAGAAAATGGAAAAAGAAGAAATACGTATGAAGGAATTATATTGCTTTGTCTCTTTTTGAAATATATTAAATTGGAAATCAGAATTTGCAATTTAGCTTTGAAATGGTTTGTTTATAAACAACTGAATGTATTGGATTAGTTTAGAAATGAAATGCCACACTTGAATGATAAAATTGATATACATATTTAAAAGAAATAGATCTCTGTTGTAAATATAAAACTGGCAATAAAGTTAATCAAAATGTACAGTTCGGACTGCATACAATAATCAACTTGGAAATGATATAATTTGGCATGTTGTATTATCAATGAACTCAAATTGACAAAGAACACTTAAGAAAACAATTTAACCATTGCAAAATCGAACCCAATCCCTTTCACAGCCGTTTTCTATCAATTGTTGGACAAAATTCAAATTGGAATCAATTGAGTAAATTTACCTCCCTAAAACACTTTAAATCCTTCCTAGAGTAATCCTCCATGTCTGTTTGGCATGTTGAGTGAAGAAGGAGATCAAATTGAACAAAAATTTATAAGTCAAAATTACCAGTTTGCTATTTAAAATCTTACATATCGTTTTCATAAAATTTACCCCTTAAACTTTATCAAAATGTAAAATTTATGATTCTGTGCAAAGAGGGCATCGAGAGATTTCAAAAAGTCCTTGTTTGCCAAAAATTGATAGTTTTAGCTCAAGTTGTTGCCCTCTTAAATTTTCTGCCTTGGCGGGAAAATTTTCCACGATGGCTCATGTCCGAAAATCTCTGTCAAATTACCCTTAGAAAATTTTGCTTGGGAAAAAATTTGAACTTTCCTCCACCGCCTGCAGCCCAATCGGGGTTGTCACATGTCCTCATAGGGCAGCGGTGGAGGCATGGCTTCCTTTTCACCCTTAGGAATTTTTAAGTTTTGGGAAAAATTTAATTTTTTCCCACCGGTCCGCAACCTATCACAGGCTGCCACGTGGCAACATGGAGTGATGGCGAGGGTGAGGAGACCCTCACCAATCTTCCCTTTGAAATTTTTGCTTTGGAAAAATGTTAATTAATTTTCCCACGTCCCCGTACTCCCGCCCTCGCCTCGATGTGATCCTTCCATGGACGCGTGGACCCACACGCGCTTTTACCACCTTTCACCCTCCCCTTTGGCAAAATTTCCCAATCACTCCCGCAACCGCGCCTTTCCCTCTCCCTTCCTTCCCGTCATGGTTGTTGGGTGCCATGTGTCCCTGGCGGACACACGGGTGTCTGGCAAAAATTTGGTTCTTTCTCTTGTGCTAAAACAAAACTCCAACACCACCCCGCGACCCGCCAACCCGACAAAGGGTTTTCTCCCCTCTCGCCACATGTCCCCTTGGGGGAAAATTTGACCCCTAAAGCCCACTGTCCATATCTCGGAGTTCTATAAAAAGTTAGGAGGACTTCTTTATACCATTCAAAAGGTGAGAAATTTTCCTATCTAATGGGAATGATGTAGGGAAATTTTGAATGCATTAAGAGTGGGAAAAATCAAGTTGAAACTCTATGCCTGTTAGAGGATGGGTATGGTGATATTTTACCCCCGAACCTCATGAAACTTCTAATCTTAAAAATTTGCACCTTGTGACCTCTCCGACAATGGTTAATAAAAGAAAAGTATGTTCTAGTAATTTTAGACTTGTTATGGAACCTGACAGTGTCAACTATTGTCTTGCAACCTAGTTGTAGGCACTTCTAATAAAAAAAATTATTCCATAATTTTTCCTAACTAACCCTAGGTTGTTTCTTGGGTCTCAAGTGTGTTGTTTAACAGGCATCACAGTGAGGATGTGCATGAGCATTTTTGAGATTTTGTTATGTATATCGGCCTACGTGCCAAAGATATTTGAGAGTCATGTATATGGATACACATGTTTGGATGATTTATTTATAGAGATGATGGTGATTATGGCATGATGTATATATGGTTATGTGTAACTTGCTATTATGATTTGTATATGTGATGGAAACCAAGTAATGTAGGCATGATAGAGTCAGGTCATAGGCATGGATCGAGTAGAGTTGATGTAGGTATGGATTGAGTTAGGGCGGTTTAGGCATGGATTGAGTCAGGTTTTGGTTTAGGCATGGATGGAGTCAAGTTAGGTATGGATAGAGTCAAGTCATAGGCATAGACTGAATCAGGTTTTGGTTTAGGTATGAATTGAGTTAGGTCGGTTTAGGAATGGATGAAGTCAAGTTAGGCATGGATGGAGTTAGGTCATAGGCATGGATTGAGTCAGGTTTTGGTTTAGGCATGAATTGAGTTAGGTTGGTTTAGGCATGGATGGAGTCAAGTTTTGGTGTAGATTACAAGTAATTGGTGATACAGATAACAAATGGTAATGTAGATATACGTGATGATGTAGTTTTCCAAATTTTTGTTGTGTGTGGAAATATGAAATGATGAATGGGTGAATGTTATGATGATGTTTGAAACATGGATGGTAGATATTTGTATTAGTTATTGTGTGTTGAGATCATACTTCCAGTTGTCGATATACAAAAGGAAAAATCAGGTATAATGTGAATAGGAAAATAGGGGAAAATTGGTAAGGGTAGAGAGTGGTCGAGCTAACCTTCAAGGGCCCCATGCCCTTGAAGTGTTGCCTACATAGTCCCGGAAAAGGGGACCTCAAGCCGATGTAGTTCTCCCATAAGCTAGGGAAAATGTGAGGAGGTAGGAGAATGGGTCGGTAGGTTATAGGCATGATTGAGTCTAGGTTATTTAGGCTTGGTTGAATTGTGGGCAAATAGGTATGGGTGATTTTAAGTTGATTGTGGTGAAAGAGGAAAATTTCCCAAAGATAAGTGTTGAGGGTCTAGTCCTATATAGGATAATCAATACGTAATGAAGAAGTTAAAAGATAAGAGGAGGTAAGAGAGCCACCTGATTGGTGAGGATCATAACGGGTTGACCATACCTTAGGTAGGCTGGTGAATGTAATACCCTAAAGACATTGCATGATTGATTATTCTAAAGGTGAAGAATAGTCATAGATCACCAAATGTCACAGTTTCAGTAGGTCCCTTGAGGCGGTATGAAATGAAGGTGCAAAGGGTGAGAAGGTGAAAAATGGTTAGGTTATATGGTATGAGATAGCATGCCTTTTGGCAAGAGATCCAAGATCACAATGAGAAAGTCCATGACGAAAAAGTTTTTTTGTTTGACTTGTATTTGAGATAGACTGATTGATGCGGGAAGTCTATATGGGATGAGGAAATTATCTCCTTGAGGTCTTCGTGAAGCTGATCGATGCGGGAAGCTTTGGATTTTTTTTTGAAGTAGGCTTTACATAGCTATCCTTCGAGGGAGCATTCTATTTATAGCAGCAATGTAGAGAGAAAGATGTCCCTTTTGAGGGAGTCATCTTTTTACTGGAAGTTTGACTCAAGGAGTTGGATCCCATGTGGAAATTATTTGAAGGCTTTTAAGTCATGGACATTACTAGGGTGAAGAATCGAATTATTGTTTAGAAAGCAAGATAAAACGACCATGGGATCTCATCTAAAAGAAGACAAAAAGTATCCATGAGAATCATGCCATGTGTAGAGCCATGGTACACATATTTAAGAGAGGGTAAAAGAGTGACGGGTATGCACATGATTCTTGTTTAATCGTTGGGGATGGCATAGTGAAAGGAGGGAAGTGAATGACGCTCAAGGGATGAGCATGAAAAGAGGTAGAAGGTGAGGTAGGACTGAAAGTCAACAGTAGAATGGTCGAAGATGCAAGGCATTAAGGGGCTCAGGTTTGGGTTTACCGTCGAGTGAAGATAAATGATAAGCACTTGATCCATAGGCATGAGTCACGATGTATGGTCTAAGCCAATTAGGAGAAAATTTTCCGTTTACTTTTTTTCTGCTTTGGTTACATGTTGATTTTCCTTCAGGATGAGATCACCAACTTGGAAGGTTCATTCATGAACACGTTTGTCATAGGCACGTTTGATATGTTTTTGGTAAACTTGGAGATGGTCAAGAGCATTAAGACGACGTTCATCTAATAACTCAAGTTGTGCTAAAAGGTCCTAGCAAAAGTCACCATCATTTAGCATATCATGGAGAGAAATACAAAGATATGGAATCTAGACTTTGAGAGGTAGAATAGCCTCTGTACCGTAGACTAGAGAAAAAGGAGTGGCAGTAGTGGAAGTGCGAATACTAGTACGGTACACCCATAGGGCAAAAGGAATGTGTGTATGTCAGTCCTTCCCAGTATCATTAACCAATTTCATGAGAATTTTGTTCAAGGTTTTATTAGTGGATTCGGCTTGGCTGTTGGTTTGTGGGTAATAAGGTGACGAGAAACTTAGCTGAATGTCGAAGGCATCGCAAAGTTTTCGCAAGGTTTTATTTTTGAATTGTTTTCCATTATCAGTGATGAGGTGATGTGGAATGCCAAAGTGACAGATAATGTGATGATTGATGAACTCACATATTTTCTCAGCTTTCGTGGAGATGAGAGGTATGACCTCAATCCATTTGGTGTAGTATTCGGTAGTGGTGATGATCCATTGATGTCTCTAGGAAGAATGGGGGTTGATCTCTCCGACAAGATCCAAACCCCATTGAGAAAAGGGCCAAAGATCACGGGTGACCTGTAACGCATGACTGGGTGTATGATGAAGGTTGGGATGTTGTTGGCATTTCACACAACGCTTAACGTAGTCACAACAATCGTGGTTAAGGGTCGGCCAGTAATAGCCTAGGTGAAGAATATTCTTAGCAACCGCGAAACCAATGAAGTGACCTCCACATATGCCATCATGAACTTCCTTAATGGTATAGGGAATTTCAGAACTCGTAAGGCACCGTAACAGAATACCATCAAAGCCATGCTTATAGAGGAGGCCACCCATGATGACGTAATGAGAGGCCCTTTTGAGAAAGGTGCATTTTCCATTACGAGTGAGGTCGGGAGGTAAGATGGAGAGGGAAAGATAATCTGTGTATTGCTTATACCAAAGGTCACTCAGGTGAGGAGCAGTGGTTTTGATAGAGTAAACTTCACAAGGTAAATAAGAGGGTGATTGTAGTCTTTATATGGTGATAGATTTTGGAGTTAGTAGACGAAGCGGGTATCTGAGAAGCCAAGCAGGTCATGGTATCTACAAATTTGTTGGTAGAATGTGGGGTGGTTTGAAGGGCATAACGATCGAAGGTGGTCAAAAGTATGTCTACATGATGCTTATACTTTTAAAGTATCTCATTATGACACTGGTATATACCATTGACTTGGTTTATGACCAATTGAAAATCACCAAAGATGTTGATGGACTTAAAATCTAAGGCATAAACAATGTCGTGCAAACCCAATACAAGTGCTTCATATTCAAGCAATATTGTTTGTACAATCAAAATCAAGTTTGAAAGACAAAGGTATGGGTTCACCATCAAGCGGAATGAGGCTAACACCTGCCCCACCTCCACGTTACCACTTTGAACCATCGAAGAAGAGTGTTATTTGGTAAGCGGGTTTGTCCAAGGAAAGGGTAGCAATAGACTCATTTGGAAAGTCAAAGTTAGAGGGTTAATCCCTCGGAAATAGGTGCGTTAACCAATTGGTCGGAGATAGCTTGGCCCTTGATGGACTTTTGATGGATGAATTTGAGGTTGAGGTCGACTGAGTATAAGCCAACGTGTGGCACGTTGATTTTGGTAAGGTTTGGCATACATGAAGTGTAAGGGGTTGGTGTTGGTCACAACATAGGTTTTGTGGTTGAGTAGGTAATGGCAGAGTTTGGTGGCAACAAAAACTAAGGCTAAGAAAAGTTTTCGGCATGGGTGTATCGGGTTTTGTAGTCCAGAAGAGTATGACTTATGTAATAAACCGTCTGCTCCCTATGTTGTTCATCGCGATGAGCAAGCATGGCCCCTAAGGAGTGATCGGTAGCAGAGATGTATAGGTAGAAGGGTTGATCATCTTTAGGTGGAATGAGTATGGGTGGTTGGAGAAGGTATTGTTTTAAGGCCTCAAAATCTTTGTGGCAGTCATCATCCCATTTAAAGGAGACATCCTTTTGAGAAGATGATGAAATGGATGACATCGATCGGAAAGTTGCAAAATGAAATGATGAATAGCCAGTAACTTACCTTACAGGCTACAGATTTTCTACAGGTTAATGGGTGGAGGAATTTTGAGAATGGCCTTGACTTTAGCAGGGTCAACCTCTATACCATGTAAGGAAATGATAAATCCCAGGAGCTTTTCCTAGAGAATCGTGAAGACACACTTCTTGGGCTGAAGGCAAACACAATACTTAATGAGGTGGTCAAAGATGGTATTTAGGATGGTGAGGTGCTCAAAGGTGTTTAGATTTGGCAAGGAGATTATCTACGTAATATTCCAATATACGGTGCATGATGTCATGGAAGATGTAAGTCATAGCCCGCTGATATGTGGCACCAACATTTTTAAGGCCAAAAGGCATGACTCGATAGCAGAAGGTCCCCTAAGGGATGATGAATGTGGTTTTGTGTTAATCCTCTGGGGCAAGCAATATTTGGTTATAACCTAAGAACCCATCCATGAGTGATAGCATCTCGTGACTAGCAATAGTAAGGTCAACCAAATTGGTCAATATTGGGTAGAGCAAAGTCATCTTTTGGGGTAAGTTAGGTTGAGGTCACGTAAAATGCTGCAAATGCAAAGTTCCCTATCGCCTTAGTGATAGGGACAATGGTAGAAATCCATTCGGGATAAAAAATAGGTAAGATGAAGGAAATGGAAAGAAGGAAATGAAGTTCTTCTTTGACCGTAAGATCAATGCGAGGGTGCATTTTCCTCAACTTTTGTTTTACTGGTTTGGCATCGGGAATGGTTACGATATTGTGGACCACTATGGTGGGATCAATACCGGGCATGTCAGTGTAAGACCAAGCGAAAGCATGGTTATGATTTTTGAGAAAAGAAGTGATGGCTTCCTATTCAAAAGTATCTAAAGATTGGCCAATCTTTAGAATGTGTGGGTCATCCTGAGTATGGATGTTGACTTCAATAGTTGATTCATTCAACATGGTTTGTGTCTCAAATGGTAATGACCGGTGAATATAAGAGTCTTCTGCACCAAGGTAGGTGAGTATAGATTCATCATCCTGACATTAAACGATGTTAATAGAAGGTGTATCATCATCAATCATTTTAGGATACAGGAAGGGAAGAGAAGAGGGAGCCTCGCCCTCACGTTGATAAGTTAGAGGCCCTAAGGAAATGGTGTTTATGAAAAAAAAGATAGGAGGAATGGATTCTGGATCCATCGACTCTGTCGGTGAAGGTGGTGAAGAAGGTGGAGCAGGTGAAGAAGGTGGAGAAGGATCAATATCCTCAATGAGTTCAATGCAGCCTTCTTGGTAGGTAGTTCAACAAAGTCGATACCACTACGGTCGTTATGCTTGTGGTTAGTACATGGAATAACAGTGTGGTGGCCTTGCTCATAAAAGACAAAACCAAAACCTTTCCACACACATCAGTGCAGGAAGGTGTGGGCGAAGTGGCGATTGGTGAGTGACTAGAGGTCGGCAGAAAAGGGGTGGGTTTGTGATGGTGGTTCAAGTGTATAAGTGGAAGTATCAAGTCCCCATAGGTGATATTGGTGCAAAGGTGGGGAGGACCGTAAAAGAGATGCTCTCTTATGTGGTGATCATAGTGAGGGTGTTAGCGAAGGCTTCCATACTCTTGTGGAGTGAGGAATGTGTTGACATTATATAGGCGATACTCCCCGTGAGTGAGGCATTGAAAAATTCTTTCCACGGGATGGTGGTCGATATGCGGGTAGCTAGGATAGACAATGTGTTAGAGGTTGGATCGGAGGTAGAGCCAGCAGATTGGGAGGCTAACGAGCCGGCCGTGGAGGTTGTGGTAATGGTAGGAATGGAGGATTTAGGTGTGGTTGAGGTAGCAGTGGCACTGGTGAGTGGAGGTGTGGGTGAAGAGGAAGTGGTCATGGAGGTAGACGCCTTAATGGGTACAAGCACATCATTGGGTCAGTAAAGCATGTTATAGGTTTTGAAAGGTGATGGGTCAGCCAGAATGGTATAGGTGTGTCCTTCATGCTCAAACTTTACACAATGATGCAAAGTGGAAGGAACACAACCCATGACATGAATCCATGGTCTACCAAGCAACATGTTATATTGAAATTCCCCCTCCAAGATGTAAAATAACTCTAGAATAGTACGGGGGCCCATGCAAACATGGAGGATGATAGTGCCAAGTGTAGAAGTGATAACGCCATTAAATGAACGTAACATGACGAGATGTTTATGTATGCAATTTTCGGGTATGTAAATTTGGTCGAATGTATGGGAGGAGATGATGTTAATGCTAGCACCCCATCGATCATAACACGTCGTACACGTATATTATCGATATGGACAGAAATAAAAAGGGTTGGATCTAGGTCATCGGTTTGATGCGGTGTGATCTCTTCATCTAAGAAGTTGAGGGTGGTTATTTGGTGAGTAGGTGGAGGTGTAGCAGAAGGTGGTAAGTTGGTGAGAGAGGCTACATGATGAGGTGTAATAATGGAGGCTACGAGTGTAGGGTCATTGGGTAAAACCTCAATAGACTGAAGAACCTCCATGAGAGCTTAGAGATGGGATTCAGAGGTTTGGATGAGGTCATATAGGGACATTTTGAGGGAGGATTGGTGTAATTATTTGAGCATCGCACGATGTGTAACCCCATTAGAAATAGGATATGTGGGGCACGGATAGTGACTTTAGGTGTGGGTGCAGATGGTATGTTGGGTATAGGGTTGGTTAGTGGGTCGGTTGCCTTTTCCTTGCCTTTGTCCTTCTGAGCGCGGGTAGCAATGTGGATCATGTTGATTTGAGGCGGGGAGGTAGATGAAGTAGGTGAGCCATGAAAGGTGTAATGACAAGAAGGGCGAAGCTAAGAGGTGGGAAGGAACCTTGTGAAATGAGTTGGGCACACCAACATTTGGGTGGAAGTTTGGTGAGTTCTCTGATACAAACCATGTTAATTTCAAATCTCGGGGATGGATCTAAGAGTTGTGGGGGTGGAGATTTTGGTCGTTAAGTAGGCAATGAGGGAAGAACTATGGAAATTGGTGTTGGCGAAATGGGGTCCTCATCAAGAAGATCATCATCATCAAAGTTTTCTTCAGGAGGACACAACTGGACAAGAGTAACTTTCAAAGCTTTATAGTTCTCTACATCGTGTCCTGACACACAATGGTAGGCACAAATTTTGGTTTCATTAAACCCTTTTGGTTTGGGTTTGAGTGGGTCGTAAGGTCTAAGAGGTGGTAATGTGATGATAGAAGTTTTGAGGAGATTGGTTAAGATTTTGGCATAGGATCCCGCTAGTGGATCACAATGGGAGGTGAATGTGGGTTTGGGTGCAGGTGTGACTGATCTGTATAGGAAGAGTCTTTGCAAGAGGGGGAGTGGGTTGGGCTATGGTCTTAGGTGTTGGTCATGTCTTCTTGGGTAGGGGCATGGTAGATGAACTGGCAATAGAGTGTGTGGTTGGTTTAACTACCTTATTGGAGGGTAGCGGATTTTTGCCTTTAGGTTGCACCTTCTTGGGTAAAGGTGATATGGGCGCACGAGATGTAGAGGGAAAAGCAGATGGTGGAAGAGGGTGGGTTACCCATGGGGGTAACTAAGGTGTTGTGGAGGTAGGTGGTGTAGGTTGGGCAGGAGGTGTGAGGGAAAGGGAAGGAAGTGTCATGGGTAGTGAAGAAGTTATTAATGGTATTGGAGGTATGGGTGGTAAAAAGGTTACATGTGAGGGCAGAGATTGTGTGGGGTGCTTGGGTATATTAGAGGTCTGCAATGGGGAAATGGGTTGTTGTGTTCTTGGTTTACCGGTGGATGGGGGTTTCTTAGCTAGGGTCGAGGGGTGAGGTCCTAGGATGGATGGAAGGGGTGAAGGTGATAAGGGTGTGGTTAGTGAGATTGGGGCATGAGATCTAGGAGATTGGTTCTTGTTTAAGGGCAAGTCAAATTTAGTGTTAGTTTTGGAAAACGTGGCTAAATCTAACTTGATGGGTGGATGAGTAAGGCTAGCCGTTGGTATGAGCCCTAAAGTAGTAATAGGTTTAGGCAAGGAAGATGATGTAGGTGTGGGTTTGGATGCGAGATGCATGTTGGTTTATGGGTAGAGATGTGAGTTGGGTCATGAGTGGTGTCGTGGGAGAGTTTGCGATAGTTGTGGTTGTGTTTGGTTGGTCAACCGAAACAATTTTGGATAGATAGTAGAGGTGTCAGCGAGTGACATCTGCATTTGTGTTAAGGAGGAAGTAGAAGACGCCCCCAAAGTAAGGCTCTATCAACACAATCCAGGCGATCGTCTAAGCGTGAGAACGACACTGCTATAGAGAGGTTAATGTGGATCGAATGGTGATTCTCGTAAAATGTGTTTTAGAAATAGGGAAATCACTAGCTTTAGCCTCTGTGGGTAAGAGAGCCAAAAGTAAGTCAACAGGATCTTGGGTGGTTGATGGAGAATGGTCACCTAGAGGTAACGGCATTTCTACTGGATCTTTGATAGGTGGAGGAGATGATGGGTGCTCCTCTGTGGGTGGAGGAGATGAACAATTGTATCCCATGGGTCGGAGAGGTACTGCTGGTGGCAGATCTCTAGGTGGAGAAGCCAAAGATGAAGTGGTCTCGATGTTAATAGAAGGCTCCTTCACAGGTGAGGGAGGAGATGAAGGGTATTCCTCTGTGGGTGGGGGAATAGGTGAAGTGGGTTCATGTGTAGGTGAAGGACTTCGAGCTAGGATTTCCTCTACGGAAGGAATATGAGGCGATTGGGAAGCAATCGGTGCATCACCGAAAATAACATGGACCTCGCGGGTATTATTATCATTAGTTGAGGTCTCACCAGTTTGGTCAAGAAGAAGCGTGATTAAGAAATGGTTTCTTGAAAATGTGCAGGTTTTGGTTAACAGGTGCATTCAAATTATCAATGACTAACTCATCATTCTCGAGCATTTCCTAGACAATGTTCTTGAAAGTGATGCAATTTTCATCATTATGACCTTTTACCCGATGATAGTTGTAGAAGTCGTGCTCTTTGTACCACGCAGGTGTGGGGCAAGCAGGATCAAAACCAATGTGTGGTTTTATAGGAGGAAGGGTGATGGCCCTAACTTTAATGAGATTTTCTAAAATAGAAGAATAAGGCTCTCCAATTGGGGTGTATTTCCGTTGTTCTCGTCGAATTGAAAAGTCTGGATAGGGGAAAGATTAGATGAGGGCTTAGCTTGATTTGATGGATGAGTTGGGCCGGCCTTGAGTACCACCATGTTAGTGGTTCCCTTGGCTTTTGAATAATTATTTTGTGGTTTCAAAGAAGAAGAGGTATCATTTGACTTAAATGTTGCGTTCTTATTTCATAGTTGGATTTTCTTTTCTTCGATGGCCCGAATCTCTAGTTTTCGTGCCATGGTGAATGCCTCATCAAAGGTTCGGAAAGTCTATACACGTAGGGTTGGAAAAATATGTCTAGCACAAGCCCAAGTGAAGAGCTCTATGAGTTTGGCTTGTGGTAATTGGAATGTGAGTTGATTGATCAGGCTACGCCAACGAGCAATAAAATATGTGATAGACTCATCGTCATATTGACACGTAGAGTAGAGGTCAGTCATGGTAACCTTCTTAACAACGTTGATGGAGAAGTGATCCAAGAAGGCTTGGGCTACTTGATTAAATGAGTAGATAGAATGTCTAGGTAATCCACTATACCAGTCTAATGTGGGCCCGATCAGAGACATGGGAAAGGTCCTCAGAAGTAAAGCATCATCATGGGTGATCAGATAACACCCATGTTTGAAAGACCGCAAATGTTGTTGTGGGTCCTCTTTGTTGTTGAAGTGGTTAAATTTAGGCATCTCCCAATGTATGAGATATGGACAAATAGGAATGGATGGGTGTATGGGCTCATTACAAATTTCATCATAGGTGAGAGAATTGTGTGAGCCCAAACCGATGCCTCCAATGTCTGCATCTTGTCCATCATTAACTTGATGAGGTCATTGGTAGGTGGTGATGGATGGGTACCTCCTGTAGCGTAAGAGGGTTGGTGTTGGACATATGATGGAGGTGACATTCCAGTATATGACGATGCCGAATAGGTAGGTTGAGAATGAGGGAGTGAGAAAGGGGGCACATACCCAGAATGAATGATAGATGAAACGGGAGGTTGCTGATAGTATGTATATGAAGGTGGAAAGGTCGAGGTGACTTTAGTAATGATGGGGCTAAGGACTGTGGAATAGAAAGGACAATGTTTTGAAATGGGGTAGGGGTCAATGACACTAGGGGTGGTGGTTGTGTGTTATGGGTATATGTGAGACAATAGCGTGGATGATGTTATGTTATGGGTGGTTGATAAAGGTAAAGTGGATGTCATGCGGGTGCAATAGATGTGGCAGATGCAGCGGTCATAGTAGGTATAGGTCCTAGCTATGAAATGACTGGGGGCAAGGTAGGTGCAGGTAGCGCAGAGCTAAAAGGGGCTAAAACACGAAGTAAGAATGAATGTTGGGGGGATAGATACGAGCATGATGTATATCAACTAGCCCGACGCATCTCGAGTGGATGAGTGGGAAAGATAGAATTGTAAGGTAATAGGGTTCTGATCAAGGAGTCATGCGAACTCCTCGTCACCTATGGCGATGGTGATATGTTGGGTAGGATCCATGGGTGATAGAATGGAAGGTGGTGAAGGACTAGGTGGGAGTGGTTGATGACTAATGTGGAATATGAGGGTGTTTGTTTGGCTACGAGTCAAGCACCATGTGAACAAGTATTGATTTGGTAGGACTGCTTTCTGTAAATGACATAGAAACACAAAAAAATAGGAAAAATAGGCAGTGGTAGGTGGATTAGGTCAATATGTCAGCTGGAAAATTGCACAAAGCAACCGATGTCGATTAGGGTAAACCGATGTCGGTCGAGGTAACCACGGTCGGTCAATGTGAGAAAATAACAATTTTCTAAACAAGGAAAAAGACTGATAATCTACGAGGTAGATAAGTTATAGGATGAGTTTAATCGTAATAGAGAAGATACCGAGAGTTACAGAAACTCTAAACATCAACAAAGATGAAGCAGGTCTCCTTTTGGGTAGGTTAACCAAAAGAACATTAAACTGATGCCGGTTGGATAAAACCGGTGACTGTCAGAGGATAACCAACAACGGTCGTTGGAATAACACCGGTTACTATGAAATTGAAACAAATATGAAGAAAATGTGGTTGTGATTTAAAATCAAGTGTGGAATCAAACCTAGAACTCTGAGAATGATAAAAATGGGGTCCAGCACACTCAGACAAAGTTGGACTACACCAACTATGATGAGGAGCATGCAAGGAGAAATAAAAAGATGAAGAACGTGTCCTCTCACCTCAAAATACAAGCCAAGAAGAAACACTAAGAAAAATATGATCCTAAAAGTGCTCTTTCTATTATGTTTGTTCAACTTACGCTATTAAGGACTGATTGTGTGTATTTAGAATAGAATTTTTGGTTGGGAAGGCGTCCTATGAAGAAGGATATCTAAAAGGAGAGGTTTTAGGTATGTTATGGTGGGGGTGGGCCATCCCTCTGAGATAATGACTCGACAGAGGCAACGAGTTGGGAGTACCTGACAATCGAATCATGTGATCACTGACAGATGTTCCTGGGTAAGATGTTGTTTAAGAAAGATGTGTTAATTTGAATTTGTGCAGTTTGGTAAGACTCAGAGAGAGAGAGAGAATGTGTTTTCTATGATTCTTTTGTCAACCATTAGTTGGGCATGACTTCCAAAGCATATAGGTTGCCCTCATTTAATGTGCATTAATGTAGCATACAAGAATGAAATGTCATTAATTTTAAGCCCAAATCGAAATATTAAATTCGATGTCACAAAATATGAACAAGAGAGAATATGATCTTTCACTAATGTAGTACAAATGAAAGAGAAGAAGAGTTCTTTTTATAGCACCAAAACACGATTGCTTTGAGACAATAGAAAGAAGAGAAGATTCCAGGGGAGAAATTTAATGTGAGAACCTTTTGGAAAGGAAACAAACATGCAACTTTTACCTAGGAATGAAGAAATGCAAGGAACCTCGAATGGGTCCCACTGGGTGTGCCAAAATGTTTCACCTGATTCTTAGAACGTTTCTTGGAATGTGACGAAACAGATAAGGGTAAAAGGCTATGGGAATAATTGAATTTGGTTAAAGGTCGCATGAGTTGACTTCTCGATCAACAATCGATCGTGAGAGCTTCTTTTTTGGCTAGGAGGAACTACCGAAATAAACAACAAGATTACCAAATGGAATTTAAACAACATATGCAAAGTGGACTCGCCTAGTGTATACTAGATCCGTGAAATACGATACTCCCTAAAAGACTATCAATCCACCGTTGTAAATAAATTAATGTGAGAAATAAGGTAAAAATTGTCCTATGTAGTCAATATGATTTAGGCATCTCATATAAACACAATAAGTAGAATCTACTCAAACATGCTAGGTTAGGATCAAATCGGAGGTCGGGTAAATGGTTCTGGGTTTCTGCAGGTCTAATAGAGTTCTGATGAAGGTCACAGGTGATTATAGGTAACTTGGGAATAAGTAGGTAGGTCGCTGGTCTCGTATTATGTTGTGTAAACAGAGACCGATGCGGTCATGTCCTAACCAATGCTGTAACGCCCCGACCAATGTCGATTAATGTGACCGATGTCGATCAATTGAAGAAATGACAGGGGTTAAGAAGCAGGGTCAGGGGTCCATTTTCCGTGGTGATGGGGAGCCGAGTGAGGTGTACATGAGATGTGGGTAGGGATGCAAGTCGGTGGGCAGGTCTAGTGGGGTTCTGGTCAAGGGGGAGGAGTTATGGGTTAAGTTGATGAACAGTAACAAAGGCCAGAATCGGGTAGGTAGACCGACGTCGGTATAGGCTCGACTCAATGATGGTTTGGGAAGACCAACGCCTTGGTGATCGTGGGAAAATGGAAGATGTTGCAGAATGGAGTTTAGATCTTCTTTGTGATTGCACAAAGGGTTGGGTAGGTCGGAATGGGATGTTGGATTGTTAGGATAGGGTTTTGAGAGGTTTTGGAAGAGGTATAGGGGATAGTCATCAAAGAGGATCACCAGTTGATAGGAAACTGTTGCTTGAGATGTCCTGGGCTTTCCTCCTTGCTTGGCTAAATCAAATCTTGGCTTGGATGGCTGTGGATGTCTAGGTGTGAATGGATGCTCGCTCTGGTTGCATGCAGATGTGATTACTCTCTCTTACTCTCAGAATGTGCCAACCCAAAAATAAGACTACCAAAAGGGAATAAAAGGTGACCAATGATGTTAGGGTTGACCAAAGCGTCGATTTAAGGGTGACCGAGCGTTTGTTAGGTGGGATTCCCTAGGTTTACTAAAATGGGCAGATCTTCTCGATTTCTTGGATCTAGTTAGTTTCTTTTCATGGATTAGAACATAAGATTCTTTTCTAATGGGTAGGAATGTGGTTAGAGAGGTTGTAGGGATTGATTTTTAGGGTTAGGCCAAATCTTAGCCCATTAAGGCAAGTAGGATTAGGTCTTAGTTAGTTATGGAAACATGTCAAGAATAGGTCTAGGGTGAGGTGGCTGGATGAGATGTCTAGGTGAGGTGGAAATTAGGATAATTAGATAATAAATATTGTGAGGATATGGATTAATTTAATTAAATTAATATTAGTGTAGGGTGTGAGGGGCCATGGTTAGGTGAGTGTGTTTAAGTTGATTATTTAACGAAGGGTTAAGGAGTGTGTGACCCAATTTTGGTGTCTACAATTGCATCTCGACGTAGGTCATCGCCTCATTTTATTCCATCTAGGTGTCCATCACCTCCGCGCTAGGATTCTCATCGGTATCTATCACCTACACATTTTGTTGCACCTATGCACTCATCATATATTTACCCATCGCATGCACATAGAATTCACTCACCTATGTAGCATCTATCTACCTGTACCACCACTATTAGCACATGGTCCTACGATTTTGTCACCTCCAAAGATCATATGAGTGACCTTTTTCCTTCACTTTCATTGGTTAGTTCGTCACTCACATGCACTTGGGGGCATGCCATTTATATCTTCTTCCTCCCCTCCTACTAGCACATTTTTGATCCTAACATAATCATCGTCATCTACACCTTACCATCATTATTACCCGATGACACACTCTTGTTCTTTGGTTCACACTTGATTGTTTAGGGCATCTTACACACATGAACCCCACACACTGCACAATAGGCATTACACATCTCACACTACATCTTATCACCACTACACATACTATGCATTTTACACATCTACTTGTATGCGTTGACCGACTACCCTATGACGCACTCTAGTATCACAGTCTATACTAGATTATTGATGGTATACATCACAAATGGACCTTGTCATACTCACGTGTTCCTCATTTAATCCTTTACACCATGCGACATCCCTAGTTTAGTGATATACGACATAGGCTACATTGTCACTTCCGCTTACATCACTTAGTGGTCTATGCTTTAGGATACAATGCTACTTTATTCTCCTCATTTTGTAGTGATATATGTCATAGGCTACATCGTCACTTAATCTAGCATCATCATCACGTATTCTACTCATCTAATAGTGACATACGCTATAGGCTAAATCATCACCTTTTCCATCACCTTGTAGTGGTATACGCCATATTCTACATCACCATCTCTTTTGATCATCTCATCGTGATATATGCTTTAGGATAAATCATCATTTGTCTTCGTACATCATCTCTAGGTCGCATATCATCACCACACATATAAAATCGTGCATTACACACACCACATAATTTGACTATTTCCTAATGACGCACTCTCGCTTTCGGTTTATTCTTGGTGTTGAGTGGGCATTAACAAATGAACCTCACTACATACAAATTCCATTCACTGGGGGCACGCGGCTCCTATCATCCATTATGCATTCCATTCCATCCATCCACAACATGTTGCATATCTTTGTCGCATTTACTTTTGCTTACATTTGCTTGTACATGTTCGTCTTATTACACATGTTAGATAGATTTCTTGTATGTCATTATCTTTACCATACACACATGCATGTTCACATCCTTTTCTAGTTATGATCGCAGATATATAAGGCTTCTACACGCAACATGGATGCTTGGCACACTACTAGTCCCATGATGGCTCTTGGGGCATCAAAATTTGTACACCCACGGGTGTTATTGTTTCATTTTGTTTCATAGCACACTACTTTATTGGTTATACACATTTTTGACATATGGGTTATTTTTCTAACATGCTAACAAGTGCTTCATGTGTAACATTTGTTTTGCAAGATTACTTGCTTCCATGGCTATATGTCCGTTTGTTTAATTATTTCTTATCATTGTTTCTTATATTGTATGCGGGCCTTGCCCTATGTTTGGTGTGCACACTTGTTTGTTTGTATGTGGTCACTATGGCCTTGAGTGTCTTGCGACATCATGAGTGATGTCCCATGTTTGCAACCCACTTTTGCGGTCTATGATTGGTTTCTTACGTGTTTCCTTATATTGTTTGTGTAGCTTATACTTGTTATATACATGCATGCTTGTTTGTACTAACACTTGTTTTCCTAGCCACTTGTTTGTGTGTGCCTTGGTTTTTACTAAGAACATTCCCTTCCCCTCAGTAAATCATAGGTTTCACAGTCGGTCCTCTTTTGGGGCTGTATTCTCCTATCCGTGACGTCGCATGCACCCCCAAAGAGGGGGAATCATTTGGGTTTACACATACTACACAACACAAGATCCGGTATAATTGGCCAGTTTTTGTCCATGACACAATGGCTTATACAGCGAGTGGGTTCAAACTAATTTACAAAACTCCATACACAACGGATTTTATAGGCACTTGTCCTCAGCATTCTCATGAGCAGCGATTAAGGTTGGAGGAACATCAGAATTTCCTCCCTACACTTCTTCACCAAGCCGGGTGTCGAGATCACCTAAAACCCATACAATATAGAGATATCTTCACACTCTCATGAAGCGATTCAAGTGGGAGAATAACACATCTTTCTCCCTACACTTCTTGCCTAGTGGCGTGAGATCGCCCAAGAAACTCACACTTCATCAACATTTAAAGGATCCTTTCTACCCCTTTTTCTCATCACAGATTAGGTGCACATGTTCCTTTTTTATTTTCACACTTTCATTACATTCTTTTTACATATATACATGCATCTTTACACACGATTTTACACATATACATGCATATTTGACTACTTGATCATCTTTTCCTTTGCAGGTCTATCCGTATGGGAAGCAAACAATCAACAAACAACAACTACATCACTCGGCATCACACACAACATACTAACATGTAGGTACATCACACACATTGACATCTACACACACGCTTCCGCCCTAGGTTCACTCTCATCACTTTTTACATTTTTGCATCTTTAGTCTCTACGCTCCATCTTTTTATCACTCCACGCTTTGTCTAGTCCTCAAAGACGTTTTCTACATCACTCTACATGAATATCGATACACATCTCTATCTACTTTATGCTATTGAGTATTCTACTCACCAACATAAAGTGGGGGCAAATGTAGACACTAAATCACACATTTTGGTAATTATTTATCCCGGTCTCATGCTACTATTCATATGGTTCTTGAGTGAAAAGAGTACTAATTAACCCATGCCTTTAGCCATTTTACTTTGCAGTTTTCGGGTACTTTCGATCTTGTACCCACACTTTCCTAGTTCATATTTTCATATCTGTGTTTTTTTTTATTGGAGCACCCGGCCCAGATTGGGCGCCCTAGTCCCCTCCGGGGTGCCTTAATTCTCTTTACACTTTACTCTCACCTTTTAGGAACTTTCTAGCCATTTGAACTTCTTATATTTTTGGTGATCGAACTCTTCAAGGTTAATTATGAAATTAGAACAAGAGACCCATATAAATATAAAGTTATGAGACCATAATGAGGGACCAAACACTAAGCACTTACTATCACCATCTAAGGTATCTAGAGCTCCATTTACATCCATCTAGCTCCATCACGAGGGACAAAGGTTGGTTCATCTTGCATCACACTTTATGAGGGGAGTTTATTCTATTCCATGCACCATTTATTTACATTCTACATCTAGGTATTGCTCGCTACTCACAAAGTGCATCGGTAAAAGAGCACCAAGGGCACGATTTAGACACTCTATAATTTAGTTGAAAAGAATCTTATCTATCATACAAGAACTAAACATGTGGAGATTCATCATCACTACATCGAGAATTTATATATTCTTCCTCCATCAAATTTATATATTCCCTATCTAGAGTACCTGATGCAATCACTTTGTAACCATGTTTCATATCCTTAATCAAACAATTATCCTTATAAAATTAAACTTTGAAACCTTGCTTTGTGATTTGACTAACTGAAATAAGATTTTTCTTTAAACTAGGTACATACATCACATTGGTAATCCATTTTATTTCACCATTATTCATTTTAATAGGAATATCCCTATGACCCTCTATATTATAAGCACTATTGTCACAAAGCAATATCTTTTCTCTTTCACATTCTTCATCTTTTTCAATAGATTTAAAATTTTCTTTCTTAAAAGCCATATGCTTACTTGCTCCTGAATCTATATACCAAACATCATTTGAAGTATCTTGAGCAGATAAGGATGTAATGAAGAGATTACCTTCCCTTTCTACTTGATTTGTCATGTTGTTGGTTTGCTTTCTAGACCAATTGTGCATCTCTAACTTCCTTTTTGTACATTCCCATTGAAAATGGCCCAATTTACCGCAATTGAAGCACTTCACCTTATGCTTTTGCTGCCTTCTTTTATCTTCTCCTTGGTTCATCCTTTGCTTGGATTCTATAGCCATCTTGTCTCGACTTTGCATCTTGTTACCTCTGAATCTGCCTCTTGAAAAGTAGGCTTGCTCAGTAGAGTTAGTTTCATCAAACTTCCTTCTAACTCTTTCTTCCTGCAACAAGTATCCACTTAATTCTTCAAATGTTAGAGTATCAATCTTATCAAGCAACTTCTAAAGATGTGATTAGATATTCATACACTGTGGGGAGACTATTAAGAGTTATCTCAACTAATGATTTTTCTTCAACATTCTCTCCCATAGCCTCTAACTGATTCTTTATCTCCTTTAATTTTGTAAGATGATCTGTCACATCCTGATCATTTGTCATTCTTAAATTATGTAATTGCCTTTTTAGATGCAAAATCCTAGTCTTTGTAGGCTTTTCAAATATTTCCTTAAGTGTTTTCCAAGCATCATTTGCATTATCAATATCTTGAATTTGTGGGATGATTTCATCAACAACAAACATACCAATAATAATTAAGGCTGTATTATTCTTTCTTTTAAATTGGGCTAACTCTGTATGATTAGAATAGGGGCTTCTTTCTTTTCTTCTACAAATTCCCACAAATCTTTTGCAAGCAATACATTTTTATTTTATATTTCCACAAAGAGTAATTCTTCCCATCTAATTTGCAACCAGGAACTAGAATGCTTGAAGAAGTCATCACACTAATAATTTTGCACTAAGATCCAATCTCAAATTTCATTAAAAAAAATAAAAATCTTCAATTTAAATAAGAGCCTTCGTTCTTGTGGTAGCCACATCAATCTCTATTTTCCTTGTATTGTCCTCCTTTTTTTCCAAAGGAATAATCTACTCCTTTACAATTAACAACTAATTTTTTTTCCTTCACTCTTAGCTACTATTGGCTTTCATATACCCAACCAATTCACAAACTCGGAAGACATACAAATACACAAGAAAATGAGTGAATTGGTTGCTTGAGACTTTCATTCAACACCAATTTATAGAATACAATGGAGGAGCAAAAATACAAAAAAACTAATTCAAGATGGTCTCTGGAATAAAATATTATTTGCAGCAGATTTGATCTTTGGTCTTTGCAATGGCGACCATCACTGTTAGCTGCCACATCCTCTTTTAAATAAATTTATTCCAACAATATTTAACCCGGACATACGAATCCGAGAAAGTACATCAGACGAAGATCCTAACTGCAGATTCCTGCGCCTCAAATATGCAATTATGCAGTGTAGTGGCCACGGGATTACACCATGGCTTACCCTGCTATACAAAATTCCACTATCCTCGTACAACAGCGTCTCCATCTTCCATTTTCACCCTGAGCATACTTCACACAAAGAGGAAGGTCAAGCTCACTCGCGTGCTTAACCAGAGTCATTTGACCCCTGGTGACAGTAGTGAAATCAATGCAGACAAAACGCGCTCTGCAATTCAATCATCTACCATTTGTGGGTGTGGTTTTTGCAACAGAAGGCTATTTCTTGGCGGTGTCGGATCATTTGCATCACTCACTCGTCCGGCCAAGGCTGATCCATCAGCAGACCTCATTTCTAATGCCCAGGTATGAAATCTCATCATTGTTGCATCTACCGCGGTTTAAGATGTGATGGTTTCACAGGGATCACGATTTATGAATGTACTACCATTTTACGCTTCTCTTTTTGCTTTTTTGTTCGGGTTTTCGAAATCCATTTAAAAATCTGCTGCAGTTTTTTTGGGCTTTTCTACAACCATGTCATTGAAAGATCCGTCTAGGATGTAAGAAAAATTGCCGTCTGTTGTATTATTGATCTGGTACATTTTTTCCTTAGATTTATAAGCACAGGCCATACTTAAATGGACCCCTTATTTGTTACACCACAGCCCGGCCACATGTCAAACTGGTGTTATGCACTGGCTCATTGCATTGAGGATGATTTGAGCCTAGTCGCATTCATGTGATTGGCAACTGAAGGCCTCTTTAAAGATACATTTTGTGGCTGATTTTGTATTCCCCATTTTAGTTCCCATTGAATTTTGCGGCCATCTGGTATGCATGGCCGAGACTATGGGGCATTTACTTTTTGCAAGGCTGGGGGATTCCTCTTCAATTAGGTGCACTCCTTATGCAGGGGTTAAATTTGACTATCTACCTAGTCCGTCAGACAATTTTTTATTTTCTATGGCTATGTCTCTGACATTGCTGTTCACACGACAGTCGATAACTTTTTTTTGAAGTCAAAATTTATATGTATTTTCGTCATTTATTCATAAATATACATAAGCTATAGTTTGCCTAGTAATTCTGATGCTTCTGTTTTAGATTCGACTGTTTTTAACTTTAAGAAAACCCATTAGGGAAATACAGCAATTTGAGGAAGATATTATAAGAGATGCAACGAGTTTTTGGAAAATTTTGGGAAGAAAATTGGAATTCTAGTTGCTCTTTTCCAGCTTTGCTAGTTGAGTTAAAAAGAAATTTGAATGGAGTAATTTCAAAAAGGGGATTGTTATCTATTTGTTGGAAAGGGAATTTGAATACATTTTTATTCTAGATTGCACGGAAACACCCTTGGGGTCCTCGTACCAGCCTGGAAACGTACCAGGTACTGGTACGAGTACTAGTACGCTGTGGGTACGGCTGGGTACGTACCCACAGTGACAGGGTACGCTACGGGTACGGTTTTGCCGTACCCGTAGCATACCCTGCCACTGTGGGTACGTACCCAGCCGTACCCATGGCCTCAATATGTCTTTTTTAAAAGACAACTCAATAAAACATAAAAAATATGCAATTTTTTTAAATTTTTTTAATTTTAAAGTATTAAAACTTAAAAACTTGAATGTATTATGTTATTTACTATCATAACTTGAATGAAATGCTCAGAACTCAAAATTATATTCAGTACATGTTTTATAATCTCTGCTCCTGATTTTCATGTACATCTTGATAAATTAGAAATGTTGTATTAGTAGAAAGATTATAGGATGAAGCCATTATTGTAATCTTCTGAGCTACATCCTTCATCACTTTCAAGCTTCAAACCTTTACTCTGTAGTTTTAAGCGGTTAAATTGAAATCACCAGAGGCCTTCAAATTATGTGGATGGGGGTTTACTTGTGTAAAATCTTCTATATCTTATAAATATAAATGTCAAATCTTCTATATCTTATATCTTCTATATCTTCTATATCTTCTATAAATGTAAAATCACCAGAGGCCTTCAAATTATATGGATGGGGGTTTACTGGTGTTTAATTTTGTTATCAGTTATGGTTTTGTTAAGACCATAGAAGAATAGAATTTTTACTCCAAATTGGTATAGAATTTTTTTTAATTTTAAAGTATTAAAACTTAAAAACTTGAATGTATTATGTTATTTACTATCATGTTTTGAACATTATGAATCAATACAAACTCAAGTCTCAAAGTATTGGAAGTTTCAATTTTGTTTTCATGTTCCATGAATGATTTTAAGTTGTATGACTCTATGACTCATGAGTATTAAATTTCAATAAGTATGCAATGTATGAGAATTAAATTTCAATAAGTATGCAAATGCTTCTTTAAATTTATAATTTATATACATATTTATACACACACACACACACACACACATAAAACATACCCAAAAGCGTACCATACCCGAGATTTTTAAAAATTTGCTGTTTCAGCGCATCGAATCCATTACCCGTATCCGCACCCGCACCCGCATCCGTCTAGGTTTTATTCGTTCTCCTCAGCAGATTTAAAAAGACGTCTTCCTGTGGTTTGGAGTTCATGTTCTCGAGGTAAATATGAGGGCTGTAGATTGTAAGTTTGACAAAGATATTCCGAGCATGCTCTATTGCTGACCATCTTTTCCATCGGCCTTTCTCTGGTTTGGTCGTTCTCTGTCCCCTGTGAAGAAAAGGGGCAAGGGATTTCAGGTTTCCAGGCACACTCTTTAACTATAAGTCTTGTGATTGTTTCCACCATTCTGTCTGATCAATTTTTTCTAGCTGTTTCTAAACTGGAAAGCTGACAGTGAGAAGACCTTGTATTAGGTGCTGATAATTTTTTTTTCGGTAGTCTTGAAAATTCCTCAAAGTTTAACATGGAAGAAAGAGATAGAAGAAGTATGATTTTTGTTTCTTGTCGTTCTCAAATCTGTGACTTTCATTTCAACTTGTCTTGTTTCAATTTCATAAGACAAAATTACTTTCTACTTGCCTTGAAGCTAGAGGGGATTCATCCAACCATCGGTCCCGTTAATATTTTTTTGGAGCCTGAACTGCTCCTCTTTTTTTTTGAACAGGACAAGGTGGGCACTGCCAAATATAACCCGTCAAATACTTCAACGTTTCATCCTTAAAATAACGAGAGTTTGACACCTAAAAAAAGTTAATGAAAGTTTACGAGCTATAATCATGGGAAATGCCTATTAGGCTATTACAATGAAAATCAGGTAATACACATAAACTCAGAGAGCACCTTTAGCAAAGCAAGTGAGACTGGGTCTATCAGGGCATTACCATTCCTAATATAGCAATATAAAGTGCATTAGGCTACAAAATAGAATATATCAAAGCAAATTTAATCTAAATGTGCAAACAGAAATGATGGGAGGAGGAATAAAGGTATTGTACCTGGGGCTGGAGCTTGAAATTTAGGAAGTTCTTCTGCAAATGATGTTTCAAAACACAAAAATCTCTCCATGAATCCAGTAGGCAGGAACTTTCTTCTTTGTCTTTCCATTGTTTGTTTTCCAACTCCATGCTACTTTACAAACACCCTGGTCAACATCAATGAAGTTGGCAAACAGTAGCGTAAAGTCCGGATCAGAAATGTGTACCCCCTCATTGCACCCCCTAAAGTTTCCTTCAACTCTGCCAATGCAGAGAATGACGTCACACAAATATCCTTATTGTTCAACACATGATGCATGATGCATGATGTATTCATCACAGACTGAGAACTTCAAAGAAGTAGGTTGTTGTTAATAAATGGTTGGGTACAAACTTACACAGAACAAATGGCAGAACTAGAAGTTGTACAAGTTGCACTTGCCAGTTGCCTTCTCAAGTTTAAAACAGACAGTGGACAATTCGACAAATAAATATATTTACCTTGGAGACGTTCCCTATTGTGGGAATCTTTGCCAACAAGAGTCGAGCTTTTCGGCAAACCCCATAAAACTATAATTTTCTCTTCTACTTTCCATCAAGCCTTTTTCCGTCTTATTGTGGTGGTCGGTGTGCATTTTTCTGTTGGAGGAAGTTCCATTGGATGGACACCGGAAATGGTCTTCTCATTCATGTTGTTTACTGTTGATTGTTTCATTCAACACTGTTTATCCTCCACGTCAATGTTCATTGTTTTCTTCTTGCAGCAGAATGCTCCTCTTTGCACCATTCCATCCTTGCTGTACCGGCCTACACTAACACTGTTTGCCTCAAATGCCTGCTAAATAGGTGTCCTCTCCCTTACATGCTTATGGCCATTTCCACATGCATGGTGGCAAGATGGTTGAACAGAGCCGTCTAAAATTCCATCTCTCATGCAAATTCCTTGTATATTGCCCGTCCTTTTCCTTATATATTGGCTTCTCTCTCTTCACGTCTTCCTATGCATTCAAAATATGAACTAAACCCTACCTACTTGGAAAGTTGCTGAGGTGCACAAAGCAGATGATGTCTGTGACTCTTGAAACCCTTCGCACATATACCCCAAACAATTGAGGATCTGATTTTCAGCTCTATGTTCCTCCCTTCTTATGCGTGAGCAAAATTGTCACCAAATACTGGGGCAATTTGGCGCCATTATACTTTAGTTGAGCATCAAATTGTTTAGCTTTGTGGTCCTTGCTGCCAAGATCAATGATAAAATCTGCTAAAACATTACCTGCAATGTAATGCCCCTTTTTAGGGATGAAACTGAAAAACAAAGAAATAGCACAAACCCAAACTGAACGTAATCTGATTTTTTAAAACAGCCAACTGAAAATTATAACAGCAGTGAACAGCAGTTTTATTTTTAAAACAGCAGCAAAGGAAAAAACAATAATTCATCAAAATTGCACCATTAACAACATCCAAAATATGTAGGGACAATTAGAAATATTTTAGAGCCAATAATAACCAAGAAATCACCCTCTAAATCCCAGCTGAAAATTAAATAAATGACATTCGAGAACACCCTTACAAAGTGGCTGGAAATGAATGATTCAAAGCCCAACAAATGAAGTACAATGTAGATTCCGGCTGCAAAAATATGAAGAATGCAATGATGGCTGAGTTGAGTGACGCCGTGCCCTAGAAACCACCCAACACTTCCCCAAGGTGGGTCGCTCCCCTAGGAGAGGGGCTGAAATTCACTATAGGATCAAACCCTCGCTGAAAATCTGCAATATCTACTTTTTTGAAGCACTTGGAACAATCAATTGAAGAGTTTTCGTTCTTCAATCAACAAGGAAGGGTTTTGTCCTCCTTGTGTAGCCACACCAAAGGATTTTCGCCCCTTAGTGGAAGGAATTTGAGAAATCAACCCAAAACCAAGTAAAGTATAATTTTATGACAAGAGATGATCCACAAATGAGTCCAAGCGACCCCTTTTATACCCTTTTGGTCGCTTAAAATCAATTGGGAGCCCCTCCATGACTGTCCTCATAAGGATGCTTGCCTTTAATTTTACCTTTGGCTTTTCACCTCTTCAACCCAACCGACTTGACTTAAATGGAAAACTATGAAAGAAGAATGCAAATGCTCATGAAAATGACTGCAATGTTCCTTTTAGGGCTGAAACTGAAAAACAAGGAAATAACACAAACCCTAACTGAAAGTAATCTGATTTTTTTATAACAGCCAACTGAAAATTATAATAGTGAACAACAATATGATTTTTAGAACAAACCACCAGGAAAACAATAATTCATTGTAGTCACCCTAAAAATACATACATATTTCTAGTCAACTTCTATCCAATTAGAATTAATTAAATTAATTTTATCCTCTTTATAATACACCCCATTGGAATTAATTAAATTAATTCCGTAAATTAAATACCCCCTTTAGAATTAATTAAATTAATTCTATTTTCTAAGTCGTATTCCTAGCCTTTAGAATTGATTAATTTAATTCTACCGTGCCTTTAGAATTAATTAAATTAATTTCTAACACTTTTTAGCTAATATAATTAAACATTTAATTAAATAAACTGTTAATTATTTACTCACAATTAAATACTAATTAAATTAGTTATTTAATCAATTCTTTTATCCACTTCACTCTGTTGGCTAGATTTTATGCATAGCTGAAAACTTAGGCAATCATGAGATAAATCTCCCTCATTTACCGGTGAGGCTCCTGTGTAAGATTTGTTAGTTAAATATGCTAGTATCTATTTGTGGGTATTACTTTAACCATGCAGCTCATGAACCATAGCTGTATAGTTTTGCAACAAGTAAGCAACTGTTAAAGAAATGAAATATCTGATGAAGAAAAAAAAAAAAAAAGGGGAAGAAAGAGGGAAGATGTGCAACCCAATCAATAGATTACAGAGTTGATTGCATGCACATAGATAAAACAGATAGATATTAACATACAAAATTTTAAGCAAAGGGAACTTTCAGATCTAGATATAGAATAACGCAAAGTTTATGAATAGATTTAAGACAGAAAGTTAGAAACAAAATGCACCATTGACACAAAGCTCTTGAAATATGCTTCTTTTTATTCCTTTGCTTCAAATAGCTATCGGGGTTCCAAGACAAAGTATGGAACTCAAAAATGCCGCTTACAACTTCTCATCCTTAACCGAAGGTTCTTCCTCTACTTATAGAATGTAGAAGGAAATTACAAATGGGAAACTTAACTGAACTAGAACATAAACAAGAAGTAAAGATAACCTTTGGCAATCATCTTCCTTTAATTCCTCTCTAAGTGACATGCATCGGGAGTTCTAGTTAAAATTATGCACATCTGTCATTTAACTTATATAATTGTTCCACACAACTTAAAGTAACGGTTTTTAAACCAATAACTTTTAAGTTTTACAATTACATCCAGGAACGTAGAAATAGAAGAAGAAAGAGTAGAAGAAGAAAGATCTGCCAATTGTAACCCCTACATCTTCTTTTTGCTTTGATACTGAATATACTTGTCGAACATGTAATTCAACTTCCCATCTGTTTTAGCCACTTCTTTTTCTGTCCTGAATTGCAGCAAGCCTTTGTTCAAAACCTCGATGCACGCTTCCACATCCTTCAAGCTAGGCCCAAACTTCTTAATGTCTGATGCAAGCGTTACCAACTTACTGATGGAATCCATCGTGAAAGGCCTAACACTCCATCAATCCTCTCTTGCACCATCAGAAGAGATCCTTCCAGGGAATCAGACACTTTGTTAGGAATGGTCCTTTTGTATGAAGAAATGTTCCCGACCACTTCCTCATTGGTGAAAGCAATGACATTGTCTGATAGTGATGATGCCATACTCTCGAGCGCCCGCATTCTTTTTAGCATGATTCTGAAGATCTCCAAGTGGAAAGAAACTGCAAACTCAAGCTGCTTCCCCTTTTCAACCGATCCATCGGGCACAATTCGTTCTACAGTCAAAACCTCCTCGGGCACTTATTTATCTCGACCAAAGTACTCAGGTTACTTTCAGCTACTGTGTTCATATCCATCGTGCTCGTCACTAGTTGTTTCAGCTGAACCAATGCATCCTTCATAACCTTTAGACGGGCCGGCACCTCCCTGAGTTGTACAGAAGCTTGGCGAATGATTAGATTCTTCCATTCGTCGATAGCTTTAACTTGGTTACCTGCATCTTCCACTTCCTGCATCAGATGATCACTCACCTGCTTATGTGTTGAAATTGGCTGAGTGGAAGATTTGACAACTTTGGCAATAATCTCGCACAACTGAGACACTGCTTTTGAAGTTCAACTTTTTCCGCCTTTTCTTTGTCAAGCCTAAGGAATAAAACATTTATCAATGTCTGCGTGTCTTGCTTCAATCCTTCAATAGTGGTTTGACCTATCGGTACTTTGGTCACTGTTATATCCGCTGCCATGAGCTCGCCCTTCTTCTTTCCTTTTCTTTGGGAACCGATACCTTAGCGAACTTTTGCCCCGACTCTTCAATAATCAACCTCAAAGTCACCTTAGCAACTTTAGGTCTTTTGTCTTTTTCGCCCAAACTCAGGAGCAGCTGCAAGTCATGTTCCTCCAAATTGATCTCCTCTCTAGCATCTGGGACCAACTGTGAAGCCAACCACTTTGAGAAATTGCTTCTCGGAGAATGAGAAGTTGTCGAATGTACCACCATTTCGTGCTCGATTCCTCTCCGTCGAGATGTTATAGTGTGTGGCTACCATCCTCTCTGTATTGTCCAAAGACAAAGCTCTTTCAAATTCTGCCATCTGCAACTTTAGCGTTTCTTCAGGAAGAGGTGTAGATCGGAGTGGCTGAGGAGAAAACACAAATGTTGTCGGATTCAACGGAGGAACGATAGTATCTTGCTGAGGTGCAAAAGTTGGTGAAGTATTTGATGTTGGAGAAGTCGGAACTAGCACCATAGCCGTAGAAGTGACCTTTTCCCTCAAATGAGACTTCTTATGCACTTTAAGCTTTTCAGGCCTTCTGCTGCTTTCTCCCTCGTGCTTCCTTTTGATGGAATCTCTTGTGCTGAGGTTGCTTGTGATCTGATTCATCAAAGCTTCATCAAGGCAATACCCCTTTGTCAGCAACCAGTTCGAAGTGTTGACTAGAACAGTGGCAGACCTCTCCTCGATCGTGTGGTAGCCACCAATGTTCTCCTGAAGTGCAGCTCTATCCCCTCCCATCTGATGGTATGTGTCAAGTAACACAGGCCCATCGTCTGTAAGATCCGCATGTATCCGTGCTAATCCATAATCAAACACTTGTCGCGTTGATAACTTGTTGAAGTCTTTCTTCCTAACTTCGTACTCGCTTCTGCACTTCATCCAAAAATCTTCTAACGAAGGCACATGCACGTATTCCTGGGAGATTGTCTTTCTTGCTACCCCATATGGATCGAAGTTTAGCCGTGCTGGAAAGAACTCATGCTCATACTCAGAGAACATCTCCGCTTCAATTCCTCTAGCTTTGTGGAAGCTCTGACAGCTGTAATAGCCCACTGTGATCGGAAAGAAGCCTGTAGACTTGTGCCGTTTCGACTGTAGGTCATGCATCTCCACGAGCTATCTGCATAATTCCATGACGATCAATTTGTCGCTTGGATATCTGGGCAGTTTGACTGGTTCCCCTAAAAATCCGGTTGCCCTGATGTATGTGAAGTCAGCGAA
This sequence comes from Taxus wallichiana var. yunnanensis, assembly GCA_018340775.1. NCBI lineage: Eukaryota > Viridiplantae > Streptophyta > Pinopsida > Cupressales > Taxaceae > Taxus > Taxus wallichiana. Next base: position 59,230,299 of record CM031233.1, read on the forward strand.
CTGGATGAAGATACAACCATGCTGGGATACAGCTTCCCAAGCTTCCTTGCTTACCCTGTTGGTCTTTAGATCACTGTTCAGCTTGCAAATGAATCCATAGAAGAATCCATCGTTGACCACCTTGTAATCTTTATTGCATGCAGGCACAGTAAGCTGCGGATAACACTCAAAAATAGGATCCTTTGAGAGTACACCCCGTCTATCCAGCTTGGAGAAGATACCCTGCGAGGCTGCTGCATATACCAAATATGAAGTCATCTTGAAGCTGTAAGTCCGCCTCACACTCTGTCACTGCTCACCAATGTTGTCACTGATGATCTCCGACCAATTGATTATAGAATCTGCTTTGTTGATCTCAATGGTCTTGACGACATCCATGAGCGGAAGTTGTGAGCGTTAGCTTCACCATTTATCCTGTATAGCAATTTGGTAATGTCATCCACCTTCTGCACCCGATTGGATCGTGGAAGAGTCCTCGGGAACTTTGATGGAGATCTGGGCTTCTTCATATACTTGTTGTTCATTATGTCCACACAATCGACTTTATGCTTTTCCCATCTATTGCAGCGTCCAGCATGCTGATAGTAGTCACCACTTGTCGTGTTGGAATCTTCATGCAATAATTGATAAAGCGTAAGGCGTCTCAGCCGGATTATTGTCTTCCCCGCAACATCCCGAATTGATCTGGATAGTGGATGGTACGACCTTGCACACTCCATGACGAATTTTGCAACTGAGCTATGAATGGGAATGCTGAAGCTCGAATGATTTCGCTGCTCTTGACTGCCCGCATGAGAGATGTCTTTCCAGCTCTGGATCTGTCAATCAACTCGGAAAGAGGTTCTGGGCCTAGATCCGTATCACCGATATCGACAAATCTAGAAGTAATGCATGATTCCGCTGAGCCTTCTCGTTCATCCCGCTTTGCCATAGTTGGAGCAATCTTTGTCTGAGTAATTCTTTTTCTTTTTATTCGGTCGGAATTCTTTACAACTGGTGCAGATCTAGGGAATTTTCTTCAGATTCGGAGGATATATTCAATGTATCTGACATTGATTTAAGCTCCCTTTCAATTATATAAGCACTGTAATGAATACCTGCAATTAATTCAGACAAAGATGGCAACTGGAACATGAACACTTGATTTTTATCATAAAAATCTGCATATAAAGCCCGCTGCCCTAAAATTTGAGGCTTTGCTTGCATGCAAAACAAGCATAAATATTTTCAACTTCACCTAGGCACCTGTACCAATATGCAGATAATTACAGGCATAAAACAAGCTCCTCCAATCCTAGGCGCCAAACTTTGAAGCTTTCCGGCAATGAAAAACACTTCTTTATGCAAAAATCCTCCTCCTTTTGGGCGCCAAAACTGTCCGGCTGCACTCCTCTGCTAAAAGAATTAATTACTTCTTTACTATGGCAGCCCATGCTTATATAACTCTTAGCATTCTATATTTAATAATTGCCTCTCCTATTCCTGACAATTAATTAAATAAATAACATGCTTATTCCTTCAATTTGGGCGCCTAAATTTGCATGCTCATGGCTGCCATTAAATAAATTAATTTAATTTATTTTTAGCCCTCTTCTTTCACTTCACATCATGCATGGACCTTCTATTTCTCCATGGCGCCAAAATTAGGAATAAAAACTATTAATAAATGCTTCAAAAACATTATTTATTCACCAAATGGGTCGCACTTTTAGCATGCTTCAAGGCTGCATTAAATAAATAAATTTAATTTATTTTTAGCCTTTTACCTTGATCTTCTTTGACCTTTTATCATGTATTGACTTTCCATCTTCCCAGGCGCCAAAATTAGGAAGAAAAACTATTAATAAATGCAATTAAAGTTATTCTTTAATTCTAAAAGGGGTCGCACTTTTTGAATAAGGCTGATTTCTATATTTAAAAGTCATCTTTGATGGGATTATTCACCCTGCATGGCAGCTCCAAAAATCCCTTCATCCACTTAAGCTGTTTGACTTCCATAATGAGAATTTTTACCCTGCAAGGCAGGTAAGAAATTCCCATCAATGCCTTAAGTGATTTTTCTTTATTTTATAATGGGAATTTTCACCTGCTGCAGGCGGGTAAGAAATTACCACCTGTCGCCGCATCTAATTTTCCCATCGTAACTTAAGTGACTTTGCCTTCATGGGAAAAAGTACCTGCAAGGTGTACAAAAATTCTACCCGCCTACTGCGACCAAAAATCCCACTGCAACTTAAATCCATCCATTCCCAAAAATGTGACTTGTCCAGAAGAGGCTTTTTGTGCATGACTTCGTCTTTTTAAAGAGAAGCTGACTTCCTGAAGTTGATTCCTTTTGGCATGGCGGTCGTAGATGATCTCCAGATACTCCAGGCAAGAAAACAGACTGTATTGGCGAAGGAATTGACCTAGGGGAATTTCACAGAGAAAAAATGAGAAAAATAAAAAACGAAAAATGTTGCCAAAAGTCATGACAAAGCCTAGGATCCATTCTGGTGAAAACCCTACTGGTATATGTGAATATTGACATGCAAAACTTCAACAGGGCTAAACCGGAGCACAATTTACTTCAAACGGGGCTTTAAATAATTAAATAAAATTTTCCCGCAGACAAAACTTGACGAAGGGATAAAACGATTATCGGCATCTGGGTATTTGTCAAAATTGGCTCCTATGTTTTCTTTGGGAATATCTTGACGCAATATAAGCATCTTTCGCAATAAAAACACAAACGACCCGTTATTTTAAAAGTACGAAATTTTTAACATGGGGGTAGTCTCGATTTCGGGGTGAAATGCGGGGACACCGACTCCACTTCCGAAGCCTACAATGGTGGGGGCTGCAATAATGCCCGTGCAACCACTTCTTGGATGAATTCAAAGATAATGACCGCCTGCAAAATTGCAATTGCATGAGACAAATCATCTTACTATTTTAGGTAATTATAATTATTACCCTAGAGCCAATTCAAGCTAAGATCCACTTCTCATGGCTTTACCCTCAACTATAAGAGGAGGCCATTTTCCTTTACAAACTCATCCTTGGAGCTTTGAGCAAATTACATCCAAATTCTCGCCAATTTGTTTCTTGCATCCTTGTGAAATATGCTCGTAACATTGCATTCATCCACTTTGGAGATCATATCAAGAGCATCCACAATCCAAATATCAACAAGATCAAACAAGTCCAAGAGCTTCTACGATCTTACTTGAGGTTTGTAAGAATTACAGAGAAGGTATAATCTTTGTTTGTTTTCATTTATCTTTTCATTCTGTTAATTTCCCTTGCATACATTCTAGCACGCTTGATGGGACTTACCCATGTTTTTCTTTCATTTTGTTTCATCTGTTATTCACCTTTTTATGCAGTTTCTAATCCATGCTAACATTTGTGTGAATGTGGTTTTCATTGGTTAATGTTGTTGTTTTGGTGTATTTTTGTTGTTTGTGTATTGTTGTGTTTTCAGGATGCATTCTGGGAGGGTTTGCTAAGCAAAACTTCATTTAAAAGTCACAAAAATAACTTTGTTTTTGCTGTTTATTAATCTTTTTGTGAGAGTTTTACAAGTGTTTGTTGCAGGTATAAAGCATTTAAAAACAGAAATCAGATTTGCAACAATTAGAAAAAAATCAGTTTTAGCATCAAAAGACAAATTTTTTTGCAATTAGGGGTTTTCTTTCTAACTATTAGCAAACACATTAGTTTTGTTTACATCTAGCAATTCTGCCATATTTAGAGGTACCTGTAATATTCTGCTATTTTTCTTGTTTTTGCAAAGTAGTTTTGTTTGTAGGTCCTTGCTAAACCCCCGCTCACCCGTGCCCCTAGCTCACTTTGTTGGAGCTCAAAATTGCACCCGTCCTAGATTAGGATGAACTGGGCTTTTGAAGCAACATGGGACTGTCTCCAAGTTGTGGGACCTTGCGCACTTGAGACAGGACCTCCGGAGAAGGCCGGTTCCTCTACCTATTTCTACTACTATTTCTACTCTTATGAAGGGAAATACATCTACCTATCACTACTCTAAGATTCCAAGGGACCAGGGTTAGAAGGAGATACATGGAAAAGGAAAACTAAGCTAAAGGAGGCGATAGCACCAGAAGGAGGGGGATGAACACAGTTAACTTTAAGCAAAAATGAAGGAGAATGCACACAAAGAGGATAGACATGCGTATCATAGTCTAAAACACACTCCCACACACTCGTTTTCATGGGGCACAATTAGAAAAGGAACCTGCAAGGGACGTGAGAAAACACAACAAACAGATAATGCAAAAGAGAGGCAAGGAAGAGCAATAAAGACGAGTCAAGGCAGAGAATAGCCACAAAACAGAGCTTTTATTGCTTCAAAGAAATGCACAGTCGATTACAATGGTGGATGAGGTCGATATCCACATGCAAAAACCAAATCTAAAGGCCTATAACTCAAAATGCTAAGGAGCAGAGCTCTTAGCAAACTAAAGGGGTCCAACCTTTTACAATGAGCATTGCTCTTACATTTATAGGAGAGAAGAGGAGGAGAAAGAAGAGGGAAACTTGGATTTGAAATCCAACCACCAACAACAAACATTGAATGCCTGCAAATCCGCTGCAATGTTGTCAGATGCGCCTCCCCATGTTTGTTTTGTAGGAGAAGGAAGGAGGTGAGATTTGAATAAAATCTAGTGGTTGAGTTGATTAGATATCTGCATTAATGGCTAGAACATGTTTCCCTGCTTCTCACCTACCAAATCCCGCCAAAATATGATTTTGAATGATCTAGAGTTCAGCCCACGTCGCCGCCATCCAACAAGACCAAGAGCGCACGGATCGAGCTCAGTAACAAAAGTTATGATGTTTTGGAATCTCATGTGCAAACTCAACGCGCAAAGACATGTGACGCGTTTTGGTTGGTTCAAGGACCGACCATTGTTCATTTGTTTTGTCATTTCGACACGTGTTGTGCCTTTGGTTTGTCACAAGGATTCGCACCGAGTTCAGTGCGGTTTGATAGGTTGTGTGTTGCACACTCAAGTCTGATAGGTTGCCATGTGGCACAGGTGATTGGTGTGGAAGAATGCGCAAAGCGCGTGGAGAGTAAGAGGTGCGAGGATGTAGAAGACAAGGCGCGAGGGGAATGCGCGCGAAAGAAAAAGGAGGGTGCATATTTGCAGAAGTATATGAGTATGCAAATGGTGTGTGGGCATTCAAATGAGAAGCATGGCGCGACAAGAAAGAAGGGGTGCACAGAACAAGTTAGGAAGGAAGCGTGTTGCGAGCAAAAGGCGGAGGCAAGATGCACTAGGAAAGAATGCGAAAAAGAAGCATGCACGGGACATTAGCCAATTGGGAGGCAAGTTAGGGAAGCACGCGGAGGATGCATAAACTATGGGAAGGAAGGTAGGCGCACAAAAGGGGTACGCACGACAAAGGAAGGATGGAAGGAGACAGAGGAATGGAGAAGGAAGGGTGCGCGGCGCGCGTGGAAGAATTACGAACCGGCAAATTGTGCCAAGAGAACAACCAGAGTGCGCACAACCTGCAACATTTGATCCTCAAAGTTAGAATGAGGATGTAAGTTGTCAAAATAACTAGGGGAGTTATTTTGGACAACACTCTCCTCACTCCTAGCTCGGCGAGCTAGCTCACCAAGCCCCCATTTGAGCTATCCTATCCTCACACTCCCTAACCCGTGCTACCTCCCCTCTCACCGTGCCTCTCTACCCATCTAGCTTGGCAAATTGGTTCGCCGAGCCAACTCCCCACCTTCCCGAGTGTCCCTACGACCTAGCTCGCTGTGACCCCATTCCCCGCCTTGACCTAGCCTAACCCACCCCCAACATCTCTACTCGGTGAGCCGAGCCCACTCACACCCTACCCTCCCCACCAGCACCCTGTCACTTTGCTCTCCCCTTGACCTCGAATCTCGACGTCGACCTCGACTCCACTGCTCGCCACACAAACCCTGCCGAGCCCCTTGCGCTCCCGACTCGCCCACATCGCGCTCACCCCGATCCGTGTCCTATGCATCCCCTCTGCCGCGCAGAGTCGAGCCGAGCCACCATCCCCTTCGACTTGCATACACCATAAGCAAAACAAACAAAAAACCAATGAAGCTCGAAAGCCAACACAAAAACAAATAAATCTAAGCCTCCACATAGTTTAGTTTTTAGGGTTATGTTTTTGTTTGTTATCTATCGGATTTAATTAGGTTTCGTGCACCTAGGTTTAAACTTGGGCTTAATTTTTTTATTATTTAATTTCTTTGTTATTAACTTAGGTTAAAAACTTTATGCTATGTTTTAGTTTATTTTTATTATTTTATTTTAAATCAATTTAGTTAGGTAAGATCTAATTGATTTATTTTTTAGTTAATTCATTCTTTATTTTAATTAATTTGTTAATTTAATTAATTAAATTCAGTCGTTTAACTTAAATAGGCCCCCTTTTGCATTATTTTTCGTCACTTTTGCCAAATAGACTAATTGTGCAACTTGCTTGTGTAGGGTTATTGGATGTTTTGTCCAATTATTGTCACTTTTAAAAGCATTTTTGTCAACGTTTAGTCATTTTTGCATAGTCACTAACATTTTTTTGCGGCACTTGCTTACGTTTTTCTGTTTTTGTGAGGCTAATCACGACACGATCACACGTATGCTCTTTCCTCGCGCTTTCTAAGCGATCTTGGAAATCAAAACGTGATCGTTTCTTATGTGTTTTCGGGAATTACATGTTTTCTCTCTTAATCAAAGTTCGTTCACGTGTATGCTCTTTCCTCGCGCTTTATAAGCGATCTTGAAAATCAGAAACGTGAGTTTGTGTCTTTCGTCTTGTCCTCTACCTACCTCATGAAAACATGGTAATCCTTGTTTGCAGGACTAACTTTATAGGAGGTTACTCTTAAAGCGCTAACTAGAGGTTGCTTCTCGGTCAAAGAACGTGGTTAAGACAATCTCATATTTTAATCAAGATAAATGAACAATTCACACTATATTTGCAAGTGCGGTTGACAAGGCTATTGCCCAACTACTATTGTGGGAAGTGCTTTGGCTTAAGCCATAAAACTCATTTGAGGAGTACCACAGGAACCCCAAAGTAACACATTGAGGGAACTAGCTGATGAAACGGGTACCCCCATCCTACCTGACTAGTATTCCTTTGTGAGATTAGAGTCACGTATATCCTTAGTGGTGACCCCAGTGCGATTCATTTGAGCAAGATCTTTGCTCATTGTTTCAAAGGGGGTAAAGTAAAGTCGACATTAACAATAGACGCGCTTGCTCGGGTATAAGATCGACACCTAGTTGAGAGAACCACCTAGGAAGACATACACTTGACCAATTCAATCTAAGGTAGAGGCCAAAACATATCCATTAAACAAAACTTTTGTTTTCTATCTTTTCTCTTTCTTTTTGTTTAGTGAGTTGTGTCCCACACTCGTATCTTATGTTCTCACTTTTGTCTCATTTGCTATCTTTCCCACATACTCCTTATTTGGGTTCACTTTCAGCATCTCTTTCACGTTTCAAAATACTCCTTATTTGGATCCACTTTTGTCTCATTTTCACCTCTTTGCAAACGAGTCTAAGTCTTGAGTTGTGGACATTCATATCCGCACTTAAGCACTATCATCCTTCTTCATCTAAGTCTTGACATTGTGATACTCGCTTTATCATGGTCAAGCACCTTCATGATCACCTTGATCCCTATTTTTTATAAGTCTTAAGTTCGACATTTACCTTTGTTGAATTTTAAGCATTTCATTCATCTTACGTCGTCAAATTTAACATTCACTTTGTTGAATTGATGACATCTTCAATACTTCTTCACTCATCTCTTTTAAAGCATTCACTTTGCTCTAATTTGAGATCCTTAACCAATCATTTTCCCTTTGTCTCTCACATTCACTTTGTCGAGATTTGAGCTTTTCATCATCATATTTTCACCTCTATATTTCGACATTCACTTTGTTGTTATTTGAGTATTATCCTTCCATTATTTAGTCTCCTCTCTTAACACTCATATTGTTAAGAGTCGAGCACCTTCACCATATTTCTAAGTCTCTTCCCTCTTAATAGTCATTTTGTTAAGAATTGAGCTTTTTCATTGTGATTTCAAGTCTCCTCTTATAACACTCATTTTGTTACAAGTTGAGCAAGCCAACCTCTTTCATCTCTTCCCTCTTTACATTCACTTTGTAAAGGGTCGAGAAACCTTTCATTCCTTTTCATCTCTCTTAGCACTCATTTTGTTAAGAGCCCCGTGAACTACTTTTCAATCCCCTCTTCTGCCTTAACAATACTCATTTTGTTAAGCGTTGCGAAGACACACCCTTTTGTTTATCTTAACACTAATCTCGTTAAGAGTTAACATTTCAAACCTTTTAGTCTCTCTCTTAACACCCATTTTGTTAAGAGTTGACAAAACTAACCTTGTCAAAGTCTCATCTCCTTTGAACATTCACTTTGTTAAAGGGTCGAGCACCTCACTTGTCATGTGATAATCACCCTCCCATCTTAGCATTTCTTTCTTTAAGAGTTCCATAATTGGATTTTCGATTTCAAATCTTTTTCTCTTCGTCCATCTTGACATTCACGTTGTTAAGGGTCAATATAACAATCTTTTCAAATCCCTCATCCATCTTAACATTCATGTTGTTAAGGGTCGATTCTATCAAATCTTTTCCACTCCTCTTTTCTTACATTCACTTTGTAAAGAATCGAGTAACCTTTTGTCATTGCTTAAGTCTCTTCCACCTTAACATTCTCTTTGTTAAGGGTGAGCAACTTCGATTTTTCCCTCTTCCATCTTTACATTCACGTTGTAAAGGGTTGAGTAGACTATCATCATTTCACACTTTGTCCATCTTAGCATTCACGTTGTTAAGGGTCGAACAAATCAAACCTTTTCAATCTAGCATCCACCTTAAAATTCACTTTCCCCTAAGGGTCTTATCATTCAATCTTTTCTTCATTCATCCCTCTTCCATTCAGCATTTCATGTTAGAGGTTGAGTACGTTTCAAACCTTTTCGCCTCTTCCATCTTAGCATTCACTTTGCTAAGGGTTGAGCTTCAAACCTTTTCCCCTCTTCCATCTTAGAATTCACTTTGCTAAGGGTTGAGTTCTTCATCGCACCTTTCTTCGTTCTCCCCATTTTTCATTACAATGGTGGATTCACACAATTCATCATTTGCTCAGGAATGGCAAATGATGAAGGACACTATTTCGGGTATGCAAAAAAACACGCAAACAATTCAACTTTGATGAATTGTGTCCCTACCCTTTCGGCATGGACATCTTATGCACACCCTTTCCAAAATCTTTTGAGATGCCCAAATTCGACAAATACAAGGGCAAAACCGATCCTAGAGAGCATATCAAAGAATTTTCCATAGCATGTCACGAAGTGGCATATAACGATATCTTTCTCTTGTGCCTTTTTCCTAGAAGTCTAGGAGGACAAGCTTTGGATTGGTTCTTACACCTTCCAAAGGGATCTATCACCACCTTCGCGGACCTCTCGAGAAGTTCTTCAAACATTTCTCTTTTGACCTTGATGATTTTTCAATCGAAAAAGACCCCTCATTGGTAAAGGCTTAATCAAGCCTCATTCTAAAGACAATGGCCATGTTGATAACAATAATAACAATAGTATCACTCATCACGAGAAACCTAGGTACGTCAAGCCCCGCAATCGCAATGTAAATTCAATGATGGTGTCACGGATAATCACATAGTGCACAACATACATGCACAATCATCCAAAAAGCGAATCATACAACCTAGTGAAGACACTGTTCCGTGCAAAGTCAAATGTCAGTTTACACCCCTCAGAGAAAGTCTCTCTTGTGTCTTTCATCAACTAAAAGAGGCTAGGATGATAAGATATCCACTTACAAGACCCTTTTCTGAAGGGGAACCTAAGCCATATTGGTACAAACCTAATACCTACTGTGAATGCCATCGCATTGATGGCCACTCTATAGATAGATGTGCGTGATTTAAGAATTACGTCCAAGACTTTTTTGACGATGACGTCATTTTTGTAGAGATGATAAACTATTAAGACCGAAGAGACACGCCAACTACCACAACTTCTCAAGAAGAGTTGAATGTTGTCAACAACTCTTGTACACTAATAACACTCAACAAGATCAACGATGAAAAGTCAAGTATCTCTCAATCAAAATCAATTAATCTCTTCTCTAGATTTTCTTCCGTTCATTCAAACAAACATTGAACCTGTTTTGGACAACCACCTTCTACCATCACATGAGAGCTTGACCTTATTTCAAGACTCCCTTTCAACCCTTGATATAATTGTAGACACTACAGAAGAGGGTCCATCATCAAGCACCATTGAGCTTGATTCTATTCTTTCACCATCGGCTCTTATGCCTGACATCTCTAGCCTTGTTGTAGAAACACAACCACAACAAGTTTGGACACTTGCAACAACACAACCTTCCGTGTGTCCGCAATCCCCAAACAATCACTCTTGGCATCTGATGAACGATGGTTCCCACATGTCAAGACATTTACATGCGTACACTCTATGAGTTGCGTATACCTAGGAATATCCTTATATAACCTTTTCAAGCTTTAATTGCAAATCTTTCATCAAATCAATTAATCCACAACCTCGATAGAACAACATTGAATATTTGCTTTATGGCCTATAAGGAGCCTCGGGTGTACATCTAGAGATCAATCCTTCTTTCCTCGCATTCTTCCCTTCACTTACGGATGACTATGAATCTCAACATATTCTCCGCCTTTCGACAATCATCCTCTAACATCACATAGGTCTTCTAATCCCATTGAAGACTTATCTAATAATACATCCTTTGACTTGGAACAAAATCGCCCAAGTCTCGTAAAGTAGGACTCGTTGAATCTTAGATTCCTTCCTTCGACTTGGACCTCGTCCGCTCAAGTCTCAAAAGCGGGACTCATTGAATCTTCGTATTCCCTCCTTTGACTTGGATCTTGTCCACCTAAGTCTCGTATATTAGGACTCATCAAATCGAATCTTGATTCTCTCCTTTGACTTGGACCTTGTTTCCACCTAAGTCTGTAACCCAGACTCTTGAATCTTCCGATTCCCTCTTTTGACTTGGATCTCATTCGCCCAAGTTTCGTAAATCAAGACTCCTCGAGTCTTCGGATTCCCTCCTTTGACTTAGACCTTGTCCGCCCAAGTCTCGTAAACCGGGAATCCTCGAGTCTTGATTCCCTCCTTTGACTTAGACCCTGTTTGCCCAAGTCTCGTATCTCAGGATTCATCGAATCATTTGATTCTCTCCTTTGACTTGGACCTTGTCCGCCCAAGTCTTGTAACTTAGGACTCCTTGAATCTTCGGATTCCCTCCTCGACTCGGATTGTCCGCCCGAAAGTCTCGTAAATCAGGACTCCTTGAATCTTCGGATTCCCTCCTTTGACTTGGACCGTGTCCGCCCAAGTTTCATATCTCAGGACTCATCGAATCTTGATTCTCTACTTTGACTTGGACCCCTAACTACTCCTTTGAATTTTCTCTTTAATCGACTAAGTCTCGGATCTCGGGGCTCATCGAATTGTTTGATTCACTCCTATGACTTGGCCTTTGTCCGCCCAAGTCTCGTATATTAGGACTCTTCCAATTGTTTGATTCTCTCCTTTGACTTGGACCTCGTTCGCCCAAGTCTCGTAAGTCAGGACCATTCAATTTTCATAAACATGGACCTCTCTCTCACGATGAGTCCATTGCAAACCTTCATCTCGCCAAATTTTATAAAAATTATAAAGCATACAAAAAGAATAAAGCTCCATATCAAACCATTCATTAAAACACTATTTGAACATCAAAACCTAGAAGCAGAAACATCTTCTTCCATTGGTTCTCTCTGCACTAGGGAAGGTTGTTTGCACGGTTAACTCATAATTCAAACAATTTTAATTGTTTCATCCATTGGCATATAGCTTAATCATACCATTATCATATCTTCGCTTTCTTCACCTATTATGACACAAGTTAACTTGTTCCTATTGGGAATTGTGTGTTTCATCTATGTTATGGTTTCTACCATTTCAGATCTTTTTACCAATGGTTTTGTCTCGAAGCTTATTGATGGCAACTCCTTTCAAATAAGCTCTCTTTAATAGAAAGCATTAAACTTCTTTGCCTAGACCTTTTGATCGTCCATTTTAGTCTACGGTGTTGAAGCCTTGTGTTCTACTAGTCGCATGAGATTGAGACTTGGGGCAAAATGTTCCTTCCCAACAAGCACAATATCGACATACAAGGCAAAATCAATCATAAAATAGAAAAATAAATAAATCAATCATAAAATACAAAAATAAATAAATCAATCATTACACCTTTCGTCCTTCACAGTCTTTGGTGATAAGTCCATACTTCTTACTAGTAGTATGAGATTGGGAATGGGGGCAGGTGTCCTTACTTACCTACATTTTGTCTTCGGTGTTGAGCCCTTATCTCTTATTGGTGGCATGGGGCAAGATGTAGGGGGTCCTTCACAAAAAAAAATAATCAATAAAGTCTTGAAAATCTGAATCAAATTGCTTAATAAACAACATCCAAGAAGTAAGAAGTTGCATATGTTAAAGAGAGACAACAATTCCTTCAACCGGATCGTGTCAATCGGTGGGCATCTCACGGATCTAAGTAAAGTCAAAACTTATAAAGTTTAATCATCTTGGAATGGTCAAGCAATCTTGACTAGAGATGCATAACATTTTTCTCACATGAATCATTGTTACACCTGTGTCTTCGCATCCTTTATCTTCACTTTCATATCACTATTCTCCTAGTTCTCATGTCCTTTCCGGCTCTCGTTGATGAGCCCTCGCATCTTCCTAGTTGCGTGGAGTCACAAGCAGTGAGACATCCTATCATTACATCATCTACATTTGCCAATGGAATGGAATGCTTACAATTGTTTGAACATGAGTTCAAACTGTGCAACCCCTTTACCAAGTCAAAAATTACAAAAACATTCAAATATGTTTCACAAAATTAAAAAACATTCAAATATGTTTCACAAAAATCAAAAACATTCAAATATGTTTCAAAAACTCAAAAACATTCAAATATGTTTTCAAAAACTCAAAAACATTCAAATATGTTTCACAAAATACAAAAACAATATAAAATGTTCAAAATACAAAAACATTCAAATATGTTCCAAAATACCAAAAATAATATAAAAACTGTTCCAAAAGTCCAAAAAAAGCATATAAAACTATGACAAGCAAAACATTCAAAAATTGTTTGACCAAACTTTCAACAATTGTATAACACAGTTCAACAATATTGCCATTTGACGACGCTCCTCATGATTGTTCCAGATCATCTTTCGCTAATCACTTTTCTTGCCCGTGGTGTATATCTATGCTCGCGGAAATCAATCAATTCCCCCTCTTCACAATATAACTTTGCTTGGGACACACTTGGATTAAATCCAATACAGATCAAACTTCAATGGGATCCGACAAGAGTTGCTTTTGGAGTATCTAAGCATCACTCTGCTCTTTGGCCCGATCCAATCCTCTCACGTTCTAAGCTATCACTCGGGGGCATTCAAATCTATCTAGTTCTTCAATGTGGAACACATTCGGAGTGTCATTAGATGTCTTTTTGCAAATTGTGTTGTATTGTTGCGGTTTGTCAACTTTGTGATGATGTTTTTGCTTCTTTCAGTTTGTTATTTTGTTGCACTATGTTTACCTTGTTGTAGACCAATTACGGAAAAATCTTGGTGTCTTAGTTCACATATAACTTTGGTGTCATTCCTTCTGTTCATATTGGGTTTGTTTACAATGCTTGTTTTGTGTCTTTTGATTGCATTTGCACGTGTTGTGTTTTCCTCCTAGTTTACTAAATAAGCCATGGAATGTTTTCCTTTTTCTATGTATTCAAGTTTGTTTACATTTCTTTGCATTTGTATTTCAAATTTTTCTAAAATCTTGCAAAAAGTCAAAAATCATATATTTAAAAAATTCACAAAAAAAATAGAAAATCATAAATTTTTTCGAACAAAATTCACTTATCACAGAAATCCTACAATTGGAAAACCCTTGAAGTGAATCTTTCAACATTTCAACACAATCTTGATAAAGTCATACTTTTATCTACTACCCTAGTGATTGTTCTAATCTTACAACTATCATTCCAATTTCTTCCCTTTGCATGATTGCTAACTTTGCTTGGGGCAAGTCACAATTGTTTTTCCTTCGCGATATAATTTTGCTTGGGGAAATTTCTCTTAGATCATCTGTAAAACGGATCCAACAAGAGTGTCATGAGGAGTACCTTACTCCGCTCTTCAGTCTGATCCTATTCCCACCTTAGGGGTATTTGCATATACATACTCATCATTGTGGCACGCATTAGGGGCATAGCTGATTGTCTTCTTTTTCGACGTTGTGTTGCATTGTTGATGTTTACTTTTTGGACCACTTACAAGTAGTGTGATAACATCTTGGTTCTTTTATAACCCTGATGCTTGCACCTATTGTGTATATTGGGTCTGTTTTCCTTTTATCTTTCTTTGATGTGTGTGTGTTTGTTTACACGCATCTGGGTTAACCATCTTGATTCTTTCATAATCATGGTGACAACTCTATTGTGTAACAACAAAATAAAGGTTGCTCTTATATTCACACTCTCCAAATGACGCTCATGCTACGAGCACAATTCCTTCCATCCTTGTTCAAATCCCTTTCTTTCTTCCTATCAAACGACCGTCCACCGCCTTGTTGTGTCATCCACCCGCTTGAGGGGGCATTCCCTTACTATCCTACTCGTTGGGGCATCCAAATGCTTAACCGTTTTCCGCTTGCTAATATGAATACGTCTATTATCTTTAAAGCGCTATTACTTTGTAATAGCACTTTAAAGAGGGGCAAATGTAGACACCCCAAAAATACATACATATTTCTAGTCTGCTTCTATCCAATTAGAATTACTTAAATTAATTCTATCTTGCTGCAATACACCCCATTGGAATTAATTTGATGCATAATTCCACACCCAAGACCAAAGCAAAGTATAATTTTATGACAAGAGATGATCCACAAATGAGTCCAAACAACCTCGTTTATACCCTTTTGGTGGTGCCAAAACCAATTAGGGAGTCTCCCCCATGTGACCTCATAAAGATGTTTACTTTTGATTTTACCTTTGGCTTTTCACCTCGTCAACCCAACTCACTTGACTTAAATGGAAAACTATGAAAACAGATTGCAAATGCTCATGAAAATGACTGAAAAATATGACAAACACTTCCCTTGTTCACTTCCTTTTTGCCCATAGAAAGTGAAATGGGCTCGAAATCTTCAAAATGAATTAGCTTGGTAAAGGGGACATTACATGTGAAACCCACATAGGATTCCAGCTATGTGAACACCTTAGAAACTAGAGATAAGTACTCCATTTTCTTCATTAACTCATTCTAAATGCCACGGTGCTCGCCCGGATCGACTTCGACCATCCGAGTTCTCCAAGATTGACGACCTTCCTCTTCATGCTCTCCCAACCAATTTAGCGCAAGAGAGATATCCCCAATCGACTTCCCGTGCCCATATGTCAATGTCAATGTCAATGTTTTAAGGCTATTTCTAGTATCTTGGGAAACACTATAGTAGTTGAAAGAGAAGTGTTGGGTGAAGGGGAGGAAGTGCACAGATTCGAAATGGTGACTACACCTTTGGTGTGTAAGGTGCGAAGGAAATGGTGGCAAAGGATAAGGAGCAGGAGGAGATGTCAATTGTGTTGTTTTCGGTGGACATGAGGTCGAAAATGAAGCCACCTTTGTAGAGAGAGATATGGGTGATGCAATGTTTCCAACATATGCAAGAGTGAGGTGAAGGGCCGAGAGAGAAGCGGCACGCTTAAGAAGCTCCAAGTGGGGTTGAGTAGAATCAACGAGTATGCATGATCTATGGTGGAGTAGAGCCCGAGAGGAAAATGACATTGGTTAGAGGCCTTTGAAAGTGACCATAAGACAATGTTGGATATTATTGACGTTGTTAAAATCTCGTATGGATCTTCTGCATGGCTTGATAATACTTCTCCTCAATCGTAAACCTACAATATTCATAGATGATGGAGGAGAGGCCTCACAATTGATTTTACATTGTCCATCATATCTTTTCCTTGACACTCATCATTTAACATTGACATGATTCATGAATTAGTGTTAGTTGATGGGTATCTAGTTCCTTTATACTTGTTTGGTAGCATTCACGTCCACCTCGATCTGTTACTTTTCATATAAACACAAATCTATGAAATAATTAAGAAAACAAAGGTTTATTATTGTTGGGACAACACCCTCTTCTATTGTTTCATTTCATACTCAATTTTGGAAGAAGTTGGGAAACACTAAATGATGGAGATAAATAGCTCACAACATGCACCACTTGTCAAATGAACTACGAGACGTCAATCTCTATTTTATAATGTTTTATCTCGGCTACTTTATTATATATTTGTTTCTGTTGTGTAGTTTTTTATTCTTTATTAGCAAGTACAAGGCATCATACAAAAAAAAGTATGGATGTTTGGATGCTCTTTAATTTTCCATATATATTGAAATTGTAAAAGATAGTTACCTAATTATAAATGTTGGTTCAACTCTGCTTTAAATAATTATTTCACTTCAAAATAGGGTACAATTTGTAAGAAAAAGCTATCTCAAAGTAAGTCGAGAGCTCAAGTTTTGATTTTTAATACCAATACTAATATTCATTTATATTTATTAGTTATCAAATAAGTATATTTGTTTGTGTTTATATGTCTATTTAAATATATGCTTTCTATTTTAAGTTGGATAGGTGTCTTTAATATATTTTGGATTAGTTTTTAAGATTTTAAAATTTTCATTTAAATTTTTTTTTTTTTGTATTGGATGATATGTTTGTTCCACATCAACATATAAACTCCAATATACCACAATATTTGTCAATAGGATCGATGCCACAATGGAAGTTACCGTCTTACTAATATAATGGTTAATTAGTTGCGGGGTGAGTATGTTTATTTTCTTGGCTTGCCTTTTCAATTTGCAGCATTTTCACGTTTCCATAAGTGAACATATTTTTGTTACATGTTATTGTAAATTCCCTTGTAAACATATCCAAACGTGAAAGTATAAAAATGAATTGTGATTCTGCCATAAGAATAGCAAGGGCATTCTATTCATTCAATTCCAAATTCAACAAACTTCCAGCATCTCCATTGTAGCATACAAAACAAAACAACATTAACACATCCATTACACATCTGGCTATCCCATCAAAAAGCAATTTCGAAACTAACGTCACATTTGCATCCCTTCCATAATGTTTAACATATGGCACATGCCCCATGTCAAATTCCACTAATACCACCGTGTTAGACATCCTGCACGCCCATTGCATTTGATAATAAATATTACATAGACATGTTGAGCCGACATGGCATGCTTATGTTTGATCTGAATCTTTACTTAGACTTGCGCACCAAAACAATTGTCAAAGACTTCATCATTGATCAAGAGCTCTTCTTCCAGAAATTTGCACCGGGATGATGAAAATGGGCCAACTGAGCGTACTGACAAGATCAAGCAGGGACATCAGATTCAATTGTTCTTCTCACAATACTGCTTCCATCACCACTCTAGTGGAGGATGCCATCAACTCGGTGACGTTCGTTTGAGCGATTTATAAGTCTTCCATGCTAACCTGAGATATAACTGGATATAGCTGAATTTCCATAGTGCATGTTATTTTTGCAGCTTTGTAAATATCTTGCAAGTATTAGACAACAGTTTAATTTTAATAAAACTTGTATTTTACAGTGGAAAAACATAAGTACAGACAATCGGCCATCAGATTTAACCCATTCCCAGGTCACTGGAATTGCCTGTAATTGCCTGGTCTCCACCGACAGATGTGTCAGTACTCCCCTTACTGAAAGAATTTCTGTGGAGAATATCTCAGCAGCTGAGCTTTGAAAAAGGGTGTCTAAATAAGCACGGGTTAGCTGTTGAATCCTGAGCCTCACCAGCCCAAAATCAAATAGCTGTCTCACAAAACTTTTATATGCTAATTTCAACTTAGTTACAATAAAAACCCTTTTCCCGATTCCTTTATTCTGGAATGTGTAGAAACTCTGAAATAGTGTTTTGTAGCTTTAGTTTCTGTAATGGCCAAAGTTCAAAACCATATTCATGTAGATCGATCCACTAAACCTCGTAGTTCTCCAGGTGGTTCAAGAGAAATTGTGCCAGTTGAATTTCATTTTCTTCCCCTATGTTGCCATGCAGGTCTGTATCATGATTCATGCAAACAGATGATAAATCACAGAGGAATTGATGTAGTAACTCTTGTGTGGGAAATTCCACCTAGTTGTTACGTTAAACCCACTTGCTCTACTGGTCAATTCGAAGAAAAGTAGAAATACATATAGCAAATTTGTGTGAAATAAGGTCGTTGACATAATTTTCAACTCTTCAATCAGGAGAATGCTGTAAAGCTAGGGAAAAATTCATTTGTGATTTATTCATCAATGTAATTAGACCCTGGTTTCTCCAGTGAGCATAACCTCAATTCATCTGTATTCTAAAACAGAAGTATAACTAGCTCCTTCAATGATGTGGCCGGCAAGTAACATCTTGTTAGTAGACGAAACTCATTTCTCAGCTGATAGATGTATAGATATTATTAACTTGTGCTTCTGCTAACACTGGACTGGAATTGCAGAAAGTTATGGATGAGGTTCACCCCTCCAGACCAGCTTGGTATGAGAAGCTTTATGCTTATGCTGCGGACAAAACAATGGCATCTTATGAAGCAGAGGTGAGTTATCACATGGGCTTGCTCAGACAATGTTCTGCTTGTCTATTTTGGAAATTTCAGTTCTAAATAGTTACCTCATACTCTTGACAATCTAGTTGTTAAAGAATCTTTGTCTGAAAGCATTCTCCTTCATTTGAACTCGATTTCCAATTTTTGGCTATCTCAAAACAGGATTTTTCCAGTCAATGTTTGGAAATAATGGAAGAGTTCTTTCCAAAGGAGATTACTAATGTTGGGATCAGCATCCTGATTTATGTTGTTTTTGTATTTTAATCTAATGGTACTTCATTGTCTATTGTATATATGTCTACATCTGTCCTCAGTGTTGTGAAAAGAAGGTATCACACCATAAATGAAAGTTGGGAGTTGACCATGTAGGGGAATAACTAAGTAACTTCAAAAGGAGATCTAAAATTCAATAAATTTATTTGAGACTTTCATCAATAGAAACAATGTCAGTCTCAAAGGCTCAAATTCCTTTTTGCCAAGTTAGAGCTTACGCTGTAAAGGTAAGGACACTTATTTAAGGTGAATCTGTTAAGAGACACGAACAAAGAAATAATGAAGAGGAATTGGAATATACACAACATAGGTTGTGTGTCTGTCATTTTATTATGCAAGAGATAGTTACAAAATGGTTGAGGATGTTACAACTGTACATTAGTTAGTAAATAACTAATAGCGGCTTAATTATAAAAGGTAAGCCTTATATTAGAATTGGAAACTAAAATCGATTGTATTTTGTGCCCTAGCACTTTGAAATGCCCTCATATTTGTTCAAAAACAAAACAAAAATTGTGCCCTAGTAGTGCATCCATACCCTAAATTACGTTTTTGCTAAGCATAATACAAAATAAATAAAATACCAGGCAAAAAAACTTCAAATGGTATTTCGTAGATTATGTCCCGTTGTGCCCTAGTGACTGTTATTTTCCAGAATCGTGAATGACCTGATTTGTGTTTGTTTTGATTGAATATGCCCTCGTTTTTTATTGAATATGCCCTCGTTTTTATTGAATATGCCCTCGAGTATGGGATTGTATTTTTCTTGTCCCATGCCCTTCCCCAAACTCATGATTTGTGACTGGATTTTTCCCCTAATATGGCATTTTTCGTGACTGGACTGTAAACTTGGCGTTTTGCCCTGATTGATTGTTATTTCTTCAGTATTTGCTACTTGCAACCTTTAAAAACACTCAAAAATCGCAACCTTTAAAACAACGATTCTGCACAATCTGTTTTCCTTGTGTTTTAATGGCGTCCTGTGCCCTTGTGACTATATCTTTAGTTCCCCTAAAATGACTTTCTTTTGAACTCCACAACCTTCTCCTTGATTGTCCATACTTGATTTCACAAGCTTCTTTGAATTGCAAACCCTGCTGAGCACCAATGGCTTTGATACCGATGTTAGAAGATGTGAACAAATAAATAATGAAGAGGAATTGAAATACACACATCATCATGTCCGTCATTTTATCATGCAAGAGATAGTTACAAGATGGTTGAGGAGGTTACAACTGAACATGAGTTAATACATAAATAATGGTGTTTTAATTATAGAAGGCAAGTCTTATATATAATAAAATCCTTAATAATAAAGAGATTTTAGGCAGATTTGGAATCTTATTCTTAAGCTAAGAAGCCATTTAGGCGGGATTTAATGGCGGAGTGAGGCAGTTGCCTGCAATGTTTCCTTCCTCAGAGGATATGCAAAACATATTAGAGAAATTCATATCTGATGGACAAGACAATTGCTATGGAAACTGAGCAAGTCGACGCAATTAAAGCATTCTAGTTTCAATGTGCACTCAATGTGGTGCCTTAGGAACAATCAACCAAGTTATGTATGTCACATGGCTAATATCCAAGGCAAGAGCTGCAAAAAGTGTGCAAAATTGACCTTACTTCACTAGCAAGCCATTGGAGATTTTTCTTAAAGCTCCTTTCGGTAATCATGTGTACGAGCATATCTGAGTGATTAAAATGGTTGGAGGCAGGCTCATCAATCTCTTGGATATTGCCAAAAGTTTGTGAACTCTTATAAAATGGTATTTTAAGCTCAACAATTGATGGATGGATGTAGATGGTAACACAGAAAAGCATGGACACAATATTGTGCAAATTCATCGAGTTACAAATTTACAACGTGCTGTGTGATCAGCTCCACTCTCCTGGTGAGCTGCATGCAACTCTCATACAGATAGCCATTGAGAAATTTCTGCACTGGAAACATTTCCTTATGAATTTTACAAAGCATTACAGGACTTTGTGGGCCAAACATGCTGCATGCCTATCAAAGCGCACTTAGACAGAAATTGCTGAGCAAGCTTTTCAAGGAAAGGAATGGTAAGTTTATCCCCAAGCAAGGTGATCTAGATTATTAAACTTCCAGCTAGAGTATGTTAACATTGCCCAATGTTTTGTATAAAATTTTGGCCAATGCTTATGCTTTTACATACAAAGCATATGCTTTGTGTACTAATCTATATTCTAGGGTAAACTTCCTGCTAGAGGCGGACTAAACATTTCTGAATAGTTTAGGTGACAGTTCAGTACAAAATTTGGAAAAATACGGAAAACTAGTTGTTCACTTTGTTGGAGGTGCAACTCCAATATCCGTTGATTGGAATTTGAAAGTGTTTAATGCTGTGGGTTTGGCTCACGCCTTAGACCCTCTAACATAGTCGCCTAAGCATGAATATTGATTGGAAAAGTTTGACCCCCAAAAATGCTCAGAAGTGCCTTAAAATTGTTAAATATAAAATGTATAAAATCTCCAGTATTTGGGAAACTGAATTTGAGTTAATGAGTGTCATGTCACGAAAAATATCCTTAACTACTGGGGATCGCTTGTACATAACTTTTCAGATTCCTAGGTAAATTACTTCATTTTCTATTTTTAGATGGTTAATTTCCTATGAAAAGTAGCTATATAAAAGAATTGTCATCCGAATGTAAAAATCAAAGTATGTAGCTTCATCTCTCTTCTTAGTGGTTGCATACTGTTCTATACAAATAGCTCCCATTTTCAATAAAGCTTTCATTTACATTGGAGTGTTTTGTGCTCATTAAATACATTTTCCTTTGTTGTGGTTCACTACCTCCATTACACATATTAAGTTTATGCAATTTAGAGTATTGTCCACTAGATTGACAAGCAAACCCAGTCACCCAATATTACGTATGATATTTTGGCTAAGGCTCATGCTCTGCATATTAAAAATATGATCCTTGTACCAACATATATGCTCTAAAGCAAGTATATTCTAGACAATATTATTGCAGTTTGGGAAAGCATGGAGAGTGCTCAATGGTTAGATTAGGATAGGACACATTTTTATAAAATTCAGCTTTGAGAGAGCTTATAATCGTGCCAAATGGCCCTTTGTTGTGGCAATTGTCAAAATATTGTTTTCCCATGCTCTAGCTTGTCGTTGAATCAAGATTCAAATCCAATAAAGTGGTGCTCTTTTGTTATAGATGCTAAGAAAGCCTACTTGTGCATGACTTTTGTCTATGAGTGGGGCGCACGTGCATACATGTACATGCGGGGAGAGAGGGCGAGGGAGGAAAGAAGGGAGGGAGGGAGGGAGGGAAGGGAGAGAGGGAAGGAGGGAGGGAGTTGAGATAGTTTGTCATTATGGGTATTTTGTTGAATTTTCCTCCCTTGTGATCGATTAGGACAAGTAGTGATTCTACAATGCCCGTAATATAAACATTCAATAGCAAAAACTAGTATTATTATCACGATGTAAGAAACGGACAAAGTCCATTAGGTTGTAAGATCCTAACAGAAATGAATTTATCTATGTAAATGTTTTTTTTTTTTTTATTAATAAATGCTTTTGACCGAAGCTATGAACCGGAGGGTTAGGCCCCAACCATACAATAGAGGAGAGGAAGACGAGGAAAGGAAGAAGAAAGGAGGGGGGAAAAGGAAGAAACACAAACAACAACAAGAGAAAGGAGAGAATCAAGAAGCACCAAAACGCAAGAATGAAGCAAACATTGCGAACCAAGAGTAAAGACCAAAACCGAGAAGTCACCGATATGGGAACCCGCACGCTGTTAGCCTCCACGAAATGAATTTATCTATGTAAATGTTTTTTTTTGATTAATAAATGCTTTTGATCGAGCTATGAACCGGAGGGTTAGGCCCCAACCATACAATAGAGGAGAGGATGACGAGGAAAAGAAGAAGAAAGGAAGGGGGAAAAGGAAGAAACACAGATAACAACAAGAGGAAGAAGAGAAACAAGAAGCACCAAAACGCAAGAATCAAGCAAACATGCGAACCAAGAGTAAAGACCAAAACCGAGAAGTCAACCGATATGAGAACCCGCACGTCATTGTTAGCCTCCCACGAAGGAGGTGAAAGGCACAAAGTAGCCCGTCCTTAAGTTCCCGCCATTTTTAGCAAAGAACGTGAATAGATACCTAGCTTCATCAACATGCACTTCGGGGAGGAGCCTGTGGTCAAGACGTCCCCGTCGAAAATAGGACTCGAGCATTTCGAGCGTAACGAAGGAGGTCTCTCATGTATTGCATGCAAAGCCATTGTACATGCAACAGACCAATAGCGAGATCATCCACCTCATGACCATAGGAGAGGATCAGGGAGGGAGAAATCAATTAATTCATCATGGAGACTGACCCTGTATGCAGGGTATATCTCATCGTTGGCGATGAACTCGACAACAATAGTGTCCCAGTGCAACAACAAACAAAAAGAAACAAAGGCCGAGGCAATCTCCTAATTGGAACGGGCGCGCCGAGACCGGAAATGATAGGAATCGCCCAATATAGTTTCAATTGCTTCTGCTTCCTCATGAGAGGAGTAACGAAAGATTTCAGAGAGGCGATCCCTATCAATATCATATGGAGATGCTTCTTCCGGAACTGAGCTTTGAAGAAAAACAAACGGGAAGCCTAAGAACGCCATGAACAAAAAAAGAAGGCTAGCAAGTAGCACGAAATCACTGGAATTGGGGCAAGAATCCACCTCCAGCCTGCACCCTCACCTAAAAGAGGCATTACACGCGCGGAAGGGCAAATCCATGTTGAGCGAGTACCTGCAGCTCGTGTGATAAGATGTTGGAGAGGCCAAGCCAAGCTTCTGCGTGTCCCGAAATGACGATGGCGGCAGGGTAATCAATGGCATAATTTGTGAGAAGATCTCGCTGCTCGGTTAGCTTCACGAAAAATGTGATTGATGTGCCATGTGCGTAATTTGCCTAACCAAAAGAGGATGTTGGAAATGAAAGGGTTTAATTTCCAAGAGGGGGAAGACCCACGAGTGATTGCATGTATAATGATTTGGGAATCACCTTCAATGAAAAGGGTTTCACAACCAAGGTGAACAACCGGGCCACGCCTTAAGAGCTTGAGTTTTAGCCAAATCGCAGGAGCAAATCCAGAATAGGAAAGGAACCAGCGGAAATGAGAGTGCCAGAATCGCTCCTGATAATGCAACCAACACCTGATTTACCAGGGTTACCCCTAGAGGCCCCATCAAAGTTTAGTTTCCACAAGCCCTTGGGGGAGGACACCATTTGGCCCTTTTTCTTCTGATTAATTTCTCAACTTGGGAAAGACCTTTTTGATGATTGAACCAGACTGGGGAGTTTGATGAGAGGCCAAGATTTTTGATTGTCGCATCTCTAAAAGAGAAAGTGGGGTTTGAGAGACTGTTTTTGCTGACATTTTCAGAGATGGCCACTTCCAACTTATTTAGAAAAACAGGGAGCTCAGCAGATTGATCCCTAAAAAACGAAGATTATGCTCCCACCAAATGTGCCAAATAAGGAAAAAAGGAGCAATGAGCCAGATAGAACTGAGAGAACTACCTTGACCACACCTAGGCCAAGAGAGGAGAGTATCAACAATATTATTACAGGGGGCCCAAACAAGATTCAATTTGGAAAGAAGCCAGTGCCAACAGTTGGAAGCAAAAGAACAAAAAGAAATAAACAAATGATCCTGATCTTCCTCGGCTTCACCGCAGAGCACACATTTGGAGGGACTAGCGTAACCCCATGATCTTCTCCTCGCTTGAGTAAGAACTTTCTTTTAAAAACCAACCAACCAAAGATAGCCACCTTAGGCAAAAGACTGGGGTGCCAACAACCATAGGGGCAGGGAGAACCCAAACTCGACTGAGAAATGAGATGAGCATAACCGGCTTTCACCGTATAAGTGCCTGTGTTATCACCGAGCCATAACAGATTATCTTCTCCTTCATTGAAATGAACATGCCTGGCCCGAAGGGCTTCAGATAGAGTAGAAGATTCTTGGAGGGAGGCACCAATGGTCGAAAGATTTTTCCATTGCCAGGATGGTGAGCCATTCGGATGCTGGCGACCAAAATCGGCAACTTTAGTGCCCCAGGAAGCACTGGTGGCATTCATAACTCTGTTAAGATTGGGAATAAGGTTAAGTGGGTGAGACCCATTCCAGCTATCCTCCCAAAAGGCTGCCAATTGACCATTGTTGATTTGCCAAGAGACCGAGTCAGCGATCAAGGATTTGTAATTGCATATAAAGTTCCAAATATGAGACCCCTTAGGGAGCTCTTGGCTGGAGAGTAGGAGCTTTGGGTGACCCGCCTCAAGATATTTATGTGAAAGAACATGAAATGCCAACCGCTTAGCATCGGAGATAAAATTCCAAACAAGTTTGGCACCGAGAGCTAGATTCTGAAGAGCCAAATCCAAAATGCCTAGGCCACCAAGAGATTTGGGAAGCTTGACAGTCTCCCACTTCACCAAGTGGAATTTTCTCTCTTCATTATTCCCTTGCAGAGGAAGGTTCTGACTAATTTCTCAATTTTGTGCAAGACAGTCTTTGGAATCATCAAGACCGACAACATATATATCGGGAGGGCTAGGAGAACTGAGTTGATCAGGAGAGCTCTACCAGCCAAGGACAACCATTTTCCTTTCCATGAAAGTAATCTTGACGAAAAAGAGTTGAGAAGCCCGTCCCAAAGTTTCACTTTACCATTGCTAGAAAAAAGAGGGATACCCAAATATTTGTGGGGAGGGAACCCACCGCAAAGCCTAGAATTGTCTTTATCTCGCCCCATGTAACTGGGTGCGATATCAAGAAGAAAATAACAGATTTGTGAAAGTTGATTACCTGACCTGAAGCTGACGAATAAGAATCCATTATGGAGGAAAAGCAACGGCTTCGGAATAGGACGCTTGATTGAAAAGGAAAGAATCGTCACGAATGAACTTGCAAAAGTGCGAGAGGGGGAAGGTTGGTGGTTAGCCGAAAACCCTTGAGCTCCCCGACCTGAAGAGCAGCTTTGATACTACGACTAAGAGCCTTAATAACCAGGATGAAAAGAAAGGAGGAAAGAGGATCACCCTGCCTTAGGCCCCTACTACTACTGAAGAAACCTTCAGTCGAACCATTAACCAAAATTGAAAACCGAGGTGAAGAAATACAGTTGAAGATCCAATTACAAAAATGCTTGCCAAAGCCCATAGCTAGAAGGGACTTACAAAGGAATCTCCAATTAATACGATCATAAGCTTTGTTGAAATCCAATTTAATCATCATACCAGAGCGGTTGGAGGAGTGAAGAGTGTGAATCATTTCATGAGAAATGATTATACCATCAGCAATAGATCTCCTGGGATGAAATTGCTTTGTTCCTGCGCAACAAGCTTATGAAGAAGAACACTCATCCTTGATGCAATAGCCTTTGAAATGATTTTATAAGACGTATTGCAAAGGGAGATCAGCCTAAAATCATCAAGAGAAATTGCTGCGCCTTTTTGGGGAACATGCAAATAAAGGTGTGATTGAGAGCACCAAGGAGCTTGCCTAAACATCTAGATTCCTCCATGGATTGCCAAACGGTATCCCCAATGACGTCCCAGAAGTCTTGGAAAACGAGGTGGAAAACCATCCGGACCGGGCGCTTTATCCCTCTGCATAGAGAAAACGATCCTGCGAACTTCATCTTTAGAAAAAGGAGATAGAAGTTTAGCGTTGTCAAGATCATCGACTAAAATAGGAATCTGATTAAAGAAAGTGCGTTGTTCAACCAGAGGGAGGCCTCAACACCATTCAGAAGCTTTTGAAAATACAACACCGTCTCTGATTTAATCAGAGATTGAGAAGACAACACCATATCATCATCTAACTTCAGAGAGGAGATATAATTGACATTTCTTCTAGCTTTGACATAAGCATGGAAGAATTAGGTATTTTTGTCCCCATCAGCCAACCATATTTCACGTGATTTTGCTCTCGGTGAATTTCTTCTTTAAGAAGAAGATCACCGAGCTCATAGAGTAAAGATTTTTCTTTGATGAAGTCTTCCTGAAACATACCCTGGAGAAAAACCGATTCATTTAGAAGATGCAAAGCATTCTCAACTCTCTGTTTTTCCTGAAAAATATTTTTGAAATAGGAAACATTCCATTCCAGCAATTTGTCTTTTAACAGAGAAAGCTTCTTAGATAGTTTGAACATCCAAGTCCCTTCCACCTCAAAGGAGTCCCACCAAGAGTTAATCAGTGTCTGAGAGGGGTCCTGCATCCACATGGACTCAAATTTGAAAGGAGAACGACGTGGCGGGATGTCAAAAGAAATGTTGAGAGAGACAGAAAGTGATCGGATCCAGAAAGAGGAAGAACAGAGCATTTGATGAGAAATTTGTGTGCAAACGGCCAGTCTTCGGAGACCGTAAAACGATCCAATCGAACACCATAGAACTAAACCCAATACACCGATTATTCCAGGTAAACCACCCAGAGCTGGGTTCCACATCAATTAACTTAATGAGGCAACAAAGGAGGTGAAATCCACTTGAGAGCGAGGCTGCCATTGAATTCCCCCTCGTTTATCTTTATTAGAGAGGGTAGCATTGAAATCCCCTGCCACTATTGTCTTGAAGTTCAAGACTGTGTCAAGGATTGTCTGAATCCTCGACCAAAGCTCCCTTTTTTTTAACGAGTGTTAGGACCGTAAACATTACATAAAAAGAAGGACACATCAGAATGTTTGATAAATACTTTACACCAAATGAAATTAGGGTCGACCAATAAAGGCTCGAGACAACAAAAATGGAATTCCATAAAACTCCTAGACCGCCAGAGGCGCCAAGAGAGTCCGAGAAGCATCCTTCCCAACCTTTCCACTTACGAAACTAGCCGGACTTACAGTCCATTGAAGACATCTTAGTTTCTTGGATAAGACATAAGAAGGCTTTAGAATCGAGAGCATAGCATCTCAAAAGATGTTATTTGTTATGGGCATTGCGGACCCTAACATTCCAAGAAAAAAGGATCATTGGATCTTCAGAGAGGACCCGCCTCTCATACTTGAAGATGGAAAAAAGGAACGGAGCTAGAGCTGCTTACCTGCTGCAATGTCTTTGAGAGAAAGGATGTTTCGGAGGGTCAACCAGATGAGCTTTGGCCCCCTGTCCATGTTAAGAATGGCAGAGTCAGAGTGGCAGATTGAACTCTTGTAGGTTGTCCAAAGACGGATCGATGGGAACATTGTCCGAGCTATTATTAAAATCCCCGGATTCACCCATGATGGATTGGAGCACCTCGTCCTTCTCATTTACCCATTTTTCAGGAGGCAGCATCCGCACCAAGGCCAAGCGTGATACCTTCTCGAAAAGAGAAAGAATCCGAGTAGAGTCTTGAACCACAGACGCTGTTTCTTTTACCAGGGAGAATGTGCTCGGATCTAGCACTATCGGCTCTTTCATAGTATAGACCCTGGGAGATCAAAAGCCTTAATGGGATCTAACCCGGATGTAAGAGGAACAACAAAGTTAGAGACAAAAGACGGTGAAATCTTTTTCCTCCAAGCTACAACAACGTTGGAAACGGGAGGATTTTTACAAGATTTTTGCAAATGCCCAGTGTGTACATTTGAAGCAGCTATCAGAAACCGCCTCATAATCCACTTTTTGTACCCATTGTCCCGAGGGGGTGGATATGACAATGAAATCCTGCAGTTTATTGGAGGGATCAATAGAGATGCAAATCCTGGCAAAAGAAGAAAGAGTACCTTCCAAAGTAACAGGGTCTATACGCACAACACGGCCTAAGCTGGAGCAAATTTTAGATAGAATGGAGGAGGACCAAAATTCACTAGCAAGGCGGTGAATAAAGTCTGATCAGACATGTAAACCATCCATTTCCGCTTGAAGCGGATCGAAGTGGGTAGACCACTCGCGAATACGCAAACCCGACTCTCAAGAAGAGAAAGTCTTTCCTCTCCAAGGTGTCGTCTCCTCTCTTTGGGTCATGCGGAGGATAACGAGAAAAAACCTCTCTCCAGAAAGCGAATGCGGAGGCCACTACACCCTACCGAGTGTCCGCACCAACTATGTATTCCTTCTACCGAGAGACGATGACCCACGAATTTAGCGAAGATAGCTCTTTCTCCGAGAAGGGTGAGTCAGTGTCTTTGCCAAGTCAACCGAATCCACTAGTGAGAGTGAGACAAACTCTGTCTAAACTGGATCGAGACAGGTGAATCGCATAAGGTATTAGCATTGGGAACACGAATATCATCGATAATTTGGGCCTTAGGTGATTCTGCAGCGCTTCCGGCTGAGACCATGGCCCACACAGCCACTCCTTTCCCGAAACTTGAGGGGGAAGCCGACCGATCGTTGCAGATTTTAAATTTTGAAAAAACGATCGTTTTGTTCCATCATGCGCCAACCTGCCGCTTCCCGTCATCGTTCTCCTCGATGATCTTTTTAGGAAGATGAAATTAGTTTAGAGTTTAGGTTTTTCAAACTTTGGATGGTAAACGCTTTTATTATACCAGAGCTATGAACTGGAGTGGTGGTTTTAGAGGAGCACTTTCTCTAAGTGGGACATGGAGGTGGGCTTGGGTCCTTAATGTCCGCCAAGCGATCCGCATTCGGAGCTCCCCTGCTGTGTTCCTCTTGGTTCACATGGAGAAGTTCGACCCCTACCTCAAGGTGTCTCCATGGCTACTTATTGAAAGTGTCCAATGGCCTCAATGGGAATGGAACTTGGGTTGATGATTACAAACTACTTGTAACTCACCAATAGACCAAGACCTTGAGTCCACTTATCCATGTAAATGTTAAAAGTGCTTAGGCATCCTATTTTCTTTACAAGCTTCTCTCACGTAGCTTTTGGACTATGCCATCTAATGGGCTGAAAAGAAGATTGCCTATTGGATGACTTGACCTTTTCATGGCAATTAAATTCACGATCTATTGGAAGTTGCTTGTAGCTGTCCGTACTTGGTTATGCAGAGATGCTTTTACAATGGCAGCCAGGGGGTTGTGGTGAGCTGTAATGTTGGTGAGTGTGTTCACTTTTAATCCTGACCTTAAATTTGATATCCATATGACATCACTAAGAAGTTTTTCATTTATTCTTGGAGATGTCGATCTAAAAATTGTAATATATTGAACATAAGGTGGAGTTAAAGCCCATTTTTTCTCCATAAATATTTTTTGAGCCTTAAATGTTAATGTAGCTAGATTGACACCATTTGTCACCATTCAATGGAAGTTTTTGAAGAAAGTAATGAAATTATTAATAATTGTGGTATGCTAAAAATCCAAGATAAGGGCCTTGAGATTGATATCTCTCGGCATTTTTTAGATAGTACATTCAAGATATCTTTGCTATTACTCTTCTTGTGGAGTCGTGTTGATTGTTGCATGGAATAAGCTTGTTGGAGTGCATCAATCCTTCCTAAGCACCCAACTTGAATGCTTCATAGGACTCACATAGTCTCATTTGGGAAATATGTTGCATGCCAAGGGGTAAAGGAGGGTTTGGAATTATTGATTTTCATATTCAGGGTCTAATCTACTATCTAAGTGGATAGTTGGAACCATCAAGGCAATGAAGTATGGACGTTTCTCTTGAGCACTTGCTTTGGTGTTCTACTATTTTTCGTCAAACAAAGTCCTCTTGCATAGAGTCATTGGTTCTCATGTTATTTTGTACATGAGAGGGATCAAGATTTTGAGAGATAATTTTTATTATGAGCTGAGGAAGTGAACATTGTGACATGAGTTAAAAGTTAGAAGTACAAGCGTGTCAATTCAGATAAAGTTATTACAAATGATTTAGGGATTTATATAGGATTCTATTTTCTTGAAGTTGGATATCAATCCACTTATGATTCGAACTAGAATATCAATGAAACATTCTTGAGACACTTGCTAAGGGATGCCTATTAATGGATTTGTCATATCCCATTTATCGAGAAAAAATGATTAGCATAGGGAGCTCATGACCAAGATTTCTCTCTTGCTTGTATTGATAAGAGGAACTTGGAAGGCTTCTTTTGAGCCTTAAGTATTTTGTTTTGTTTCGTCTTTGTTATACGATGGCCCATGCCTTGGGCAAAGGTTGAGGTGCTTGGTAGTTGTGGAACCAAAATGTATGGTTAGGTCTGTCGTAGAATAGAGTCCATCAAGCATGTCTTTTGGTTTTTCCCCAGACCTAGGCCGCAGTTCTGTATTGGCCCTTCATATGCACTCCTATTAATTGGAAAGTGCCTTAGGAGATTCTTATTTTTGGAATGCTGAATTTGTTAAGTCTTTGGCATATGTTCCACAGTGAAATCTTATACTTTTTACCAGAAAAAATGAAATATATGGATGAAATCAATTTAGCAAATGATCAAAGAAAGAAAATGCGGAATTAGACACGCATGGAAACAAATCAATAGAAACCTATGACCAAGAACAAGGATGTGTTGGGAGTAATTCACAATTCACTAATACCTTTTAAATAAGCTGTCTAACTTTAATATTGGAGGATGAGTAACACACAATTTTCAAGTAAAAATACTGCAATATAAGTTTGATGAAGACATTATCGCATATGAATGGTTTAACAAGTCAAATCTAGCCCTTTGTCAAGCAAGAATCAATGATGATGAGAAAAAGTAAGTGTAGCCCTTCAATTTATTTAAGGACCCACGTAACTAGATGTAGGGAAAAGTACAAAATAACCGTAAACACATTCAACAATTTTGTGTCGATTTTTTTTTCTAAAAGTAGATAGAAACTACATAGACTCATATAAAGTGCACTTAGCACACTATCTCTCAAAAAATTTATTGTGTAATGTCCCCTTTTCCAAGCTAGTTACTATGAAGGCCTTGGGCCCATTCCACCTTCCGTGGGCCTCAAGGAAGGGTAGCAAGGGAGGTGAATGTTGCCATAATTGTAAGTGTTTGAATTTTCATATTCATTTATTTTTATTACTAATCATGGTTTGGAGTGATTCGACTAGGTGATGGATGATTTGGCATACAAGCAAGAGGAACTATTATCTCTCCTTCATTAAGGTCGGTCTTCTTGAGAGCTACGATGGAGATAAAGAAATACTCTTTCCCTTTTCATGAGGTCGGTCTTCTTAAGTGAAGATTAAAGAGTACACTCCATTAAAGAGGTCGGTCATGAGAAGTAGTCTTCTAATTCATCCTTGGTGCCAAAAAGGAGGATATAAAGGTGGATCGAGTGGCCAAAGGAAGTTTATGCTATTTTGGAGATTGATTTCCTTGGAGGTGGAGTGAGTAGCTTCTCTTCTTGCCATTGAAGGACAAAACCTTCCTTGGCCACCTATTGAGGGCGAAACTGTGCAAGGGTGGTCTCACGCGGAGGTCATATTGGAGCTTCAAAGTGAATTTATACTGCTGTTCTTCATTTCCAGCCCTAGGTGACTTGCTTGGGGGTTGAGTTCAATGCTTTCTAGGGCATATTTTTGCTTTTTGAGTTGATATTCTTGATCCTCATAATTATAATGCTGAAACTACACTTTTGGTGATTTTTGGAGAGGATTATCTATTATTTCCAGCCCTTGGTTTTGGCTGTACTGTTGCTGTCATAAAAATAATTACAGCTGGGTGTGATCACTTATTTTTTCTATTATTTTGATGTAATTTGGATTGATAAATATTGCCGTGGTTGAATTAATTATTTGGAAGCATTTTCAGCTCTTATTGCATGGTTGTATGTTGATGTGAAGTTCCTATACAATTCGCTGCCCTAGAGGGCTGATTACTGATTGTTTGGTTGAAGAGTATTTGCAGTCATTTTCAAATTGATGCTTGTTGGTTGATGGTGCATTTTCAGATCTGATCCATTAGGGTTTGAGGAGAAACCCTTCTTCCCCATTTGCTGCCCTAGAAGGGACATTACATATTGGGAGAAAATTGTACAGGAAAATCTTAAGTAATTGGAATCAAGTGAAAGCAGATCCTATGGAAGTCATGGGCTTTTAAACTGCAAACTTTTGAGCCAAGATTAAAGTAGATGTTTTGATTTACTGTAATGTCCCCTTCTCAAAGCTAGTTCGATATGAAGACCTTGGGCCCATTTTTACTTCCCGTGGGCTTAAAGGGAAAAGCAAGGGAAGTACTTTAATGTTGTAATTGTAAGTTGCTATTTTTAGCCTTGTATTATTTTTGTAAAAGCAACTTTCTAATTATAACATTAGAAAGTGAAGTTGGTTGAAAAAGTGCAAACACCGACTTAAAAATAGAAGTGATGGAGTTAAAAGGGGAACATAACACCACTTAAAAAGGGGTCGACCCATTTGGGCTCCCTTTTCGTGGATTGTGCCACCCACAATTATAAAAAGGAGTCGCTAGGGTGGAAAAAGGATCACTTGTCATATGAATTCATTTCTATTTGGAGATTGGAGCTTGTGCTTGCAATTTTCAGCCATTGAGGACGAAAACCCTCCTTGGTATCCTATTGGGGACGAAAACCCTCAATAGAATTCAGAATTGAGGATGAAAACCCTCAAATTTTGCATTGGTGATCTCATTTAGAGGTCATATTTGGGCTGCAATTCAGAATCTCAGAGCTACAATTCAAAATTTCAGTGTTAGGGCACAATTTTCAGCTAGGGCTTCAAGGGCAGATCAGAATTCCATATTTTTGGGTGTGGAACAGCCACACATTTCAGTGTTTTGTTGTGTTACAGTGTTTTGGATAAGATCTAGGGCATTTTTCAGCTTGGGCGACCCACCTAGAACTTGAGCGACCCACTTTGGGGTCAATTTCGGCTATTTTCAGGGGTTTCTTTGGAGCTAGGGTTTGTTCAACCTTCAATTCTGCCCTAGGGCATTCATTGCTGCATTTATTTCAGCTTCAAATGCTCCTAACGGTCAGCTGTAATTTACCCTATTTTTTGTCACGAAATTGATGAAATAAATTCAACTATTTGTCAGAAAAAATATTTCTTTGTTCCTAAATGTTCTAAAAATATTCCTAAGTGTTTTGAGCCTTCTAGGTACTTTTGTAATTGAGTATTTGAAGAGTAATTGAAGAAATCAGATTTCTGCATGTTGTATTGAGGGTTTGCAGACCAAAATCAGGTCACTGCCCTAATTTGGGGTAATTTCTGATTGTTGTCATTTAAATTCAGATTTCTGTACTTTGCTGTCATAAATTTCAGTTTGCTGTCATTAGGGTTTTGTGCAATTTCCAGAAAATTCAGATCTCAGCCCGAAAGGGACATTACAAGTGGTATCAGAGCATTGTTCTGCTAGCCTCTGTGAGGGAAAATTTGGATCTGCATGAACACCGGTGAGGAAGGGTTTAAAGTCTATCAAAGAACTCCGACAAAGAACATGGGAGATAAGGATCAAAGACCTCCACCTTCTGATGAAATGAACCACTTGCAAGAGATGTTGTTGCAGAACCAAAGAGACATGGAGCAAAGCTTTCAAAGGACCATGAGGGCTTCAATGTTGGAGTTGATTCAAGCTATCCAAGGTGCTCTAGAATTCAGAAAGAACCAAGGTGATGGCAGCTCTTTCGGCAATGAAAGGACTTCCATTAATCCTCCCACAAGAACCTTCTGTGCTAAGTTTTTGCAAAGGGAAGAGGAGGAACAATTGGAAGAGGGGCAACAAATTGGTGATGATGATATGGATCGATTCTATGTGGAGTACCAAGCTTTGAGGCCAACCACACGCCAAGAGTTATCTTTCATTGATTATTGCACTTTGAAGACAAAGAATGGTCATAAGGGTGGAAGAAGACTTCATAATGATCAACAAAGGTTGGGGAAAATAACCCTACCTACATATGACAGATCAACAAAGTGTTCCGCTAGGGCATGGCTACAAAAGTTGGACACCTATTTGTCTTTGAATCCGATGTATGAAGAGGAGGCACTCAAATTTGTCACACTCCACTTGGAAGGAGTGGCACATGAGTGGTGGTACCATGGCATGATCACTCAAGGGCATGGGTCAATCACTACCTTGGAGGAATTTAGTCAAAGGCTCACAGAAAGGTTTGATAGGGTTGATCCGGAAGTACTGAATTTCAGTTCCGTGGATGAATATGTGGCTGAATTTCAAAGACTCTCCATGATGGTACTTGAATGTATTTGAAAAAAACCGTTAAGGGTTTGGTTGACACCACCAAGGGTTAGTAAGGGCCTTCAATCCTCCTTCACTCCAAGAAGCAATTAAGAAATCTTTGGATTTAGAAAATTCAGCTCCAAGGACAACATTGGTTAGTGGGCAGCCAAGGACAGCATTGGGTAGTGATCAGCCAAAGAAAGTAGCAGCAAATGGACAACAAAGAGGACCTTTTGCGCAGCCCAAAACAGCACCTTTGGACCAGCCAAAGAGGCCATTACAACAAGTACCAAACATGCAAAAGGAGCTGCCTAAAACAAGCAAGGAGTGGGATACATGGAATGAATTGAGGAGGAAAAACTTGTGCTTCAATTGCAAGGATCCATGGTCACCTGGTCATTGTTGCCTAGGCAAGGGACATGTGCATTACATTGAGGTATTTTTAGATTGTGAAGAGGAGGAAGCTGAAGTTGAAGAAGTAATACAAAAGCAAGAATCGGGAGAAGACATAGACACCTTGGACAACACTCTTGCCACTTTATCCGGTGCTCCTAGATATCATCCTTTTTGTGTGAGAGGTGTGTTGAAGGGTCAAAGGGTGACAATGTTGATTGATAGTGGAGCCACTCATAATTTTATTGATGAAGGATTGGTTGCTAGAATGGGTCTTGAAGCGGAGGATTTCAAGGGTTTCAAAGTGACTGTGGCTGATGGCTTTTCTATTCCATGCACCAAGAGAATTCGCAGAGCATTATCACCTTGGGAAGGCATGAGGTATGTGATGATTTTTATATAGTTGGCATAGGTGATATGGATCTTGTGCTTGGGGTCCAATGGCTGCACTCTTTGGGAGAATTCACCCTCAACTACCAAAGTATGGAGTTGAAGTTCAAAAATGAAGGTAAAGAGGTTGTACTACAAGGTATGATCATTGGAGCCCCTCAAATAAACTCTTTGGTAGAAGATGCCTTGCCAAAAGAGTCACAATTTTGCTCTATGTCTAAGATAACAACAGATTGGAAGGCCTTAATTATAGCTGAGTATGCAAAGAATAAGTTTGCTAATACTGTTTTTGAAGGAGAGATTGATGATGAAAGGCATAGTTATGAGATTTGTACGAATCTATATGAGGTTCGGATTCAAACCAAAACCGTATTTGTTCTATAAATTTGCTGGTTCGTTTTGACATACCAAAAAATAATGATTTGAAAAATAAATAAAATAAAAGGTCGGCTAACGTAAAAGCGAAACCCTAAATTGTTGAAAAGTCAAAAACACTAAAGCAAATACATAAAGCTAGTGTGGAAGGGGAAGAAAATGTTTTAAAGGCAGCAACACGTTGAAAGGAGACCAACACAAAAGAAAGAGCAAAAGCTATTTAGTGTTCACCAACGCCAAATGCTAGAGAGAAAACACGAGCACGCCGAGCGGGTTCCATTTCCACCTAGACGCGCCCTGCAATGTGCAAAGTTTGAAATTTGTAGCAAATGCCGCCAAGTTAAACTCCTCCACCATTAAAATTTGAGCCTTGAGCAACCGAGCATCATTGATTTAGGACCAAGTGACCAAGTAAGTCGATTATATTTAGCTATTTAGGTTGTTTTGTTTCTTTGTAGTTGTTTACTTAGGGCTGCAAGAGAATATCATATCATTTATGGTATAAATTTCTAATTTTTAAAACTTAAATAGTTATATAGATTTTAGGTTTTCGGTTTATGTTAGTTAAAGTTAAAATGGTTTACTTTTAAATTTTTGATTTAATATTTAAATTTACTTATTTTCTATAAATTCCAACGTGTTACTTAATATAATTACAAACTTCTAAATTTTAATAGTTTGTAATTATATCAAGATCATTTAATATTTAGATTTTTTTAAAAATTTAAGTTGTATTTTATTATTTATATATTTTATAAGTAATAATTTTTAAAATTAAATAATAGATTTTATTTTCATTTTTGAATATTATCATTTAATATTTAGTTTTTTTAATATAAATTTTAAAATAAAAAATTTAAATTGTATGTTAGTATGATAAGTTATAATATCTTTAAATTAAATAATTCTAACTTTAGGTTTTATTTTCATTTTTGAATCAATATTGTAAATTATTTTTGATTAATTTTGTAGTATATAAAAAATTGTAAATTATTATTTATTAGTTTGTTAGTTTATAAATAATGTTATTAATTTGTTAGTATGTAAAAAATGTTAAACCATAATATTTGAATTTTGTAGGATCACAAAGAAGTTGGATGGTAAAAGGAAAGATGACACAATAGTCAAGATGGCTACAGCGTGGTCGTCTCTTGGAGATGAAATACATTGTCCAAAGAGATGATAACAAAAAAACCTATGAGGTGCACCTTCTACAATGGCAATATGATAGGGAGTGTCACTAGAATTCAATACTATTACCTGGAGGATCCTCAAATGTGAAGTGGTGTCCAATAGCAAATGAGAATTTAGAGGAAGCAAAATATAGAGATTTCATAAATCGAGTGCAAGCTAAATTTAATGTGAGTCGTGTTGGATCATTGGCTTCGAAGCAAAGAAGGCTAAAATCCAACACTCTATCTCACAAATGGGCTCCTTCAATAGTTCAAGTTGCTCTCCATCACCATTTGCCCAAGGAAGTGGAAGCCTTAGTGGAGTTGAAAAGTCGCAAGGTTCATTGAAGTCCATGTGGAGGCCACAACAAAAACATGAGGTAGACAAATTGGTAGCAAGATTGTTTTATGCAGAGGCCATCCCTTTCAATGTAATCTATTCTCCACATTTCAAATCTTTCATAGATGTAGCAATTGAATTTGGGAAGGGTTACAAGTTGCCTTGTTATGAAAGACTAAGAACTAGTCTTCTTGAAGAGGAGGTCACATCCATATCCAAAGTGAGCTAGATGAAATGAAGAAAAGTTGAACAAGAACAAGGTGCATAAAAGTAAATGACGGATGGTCCAATTCAAGGCGAAGGCCCCTCCTAAATCTTTTGGAAATATCTCCGCAAGGTGCAAAGTTTATAAAATCAATTGAAACAAGTAATGAGCAAAAAACTTCTCTTTTCATTTCCAAATGAATTGAGTTGGCGATTTTGGAGATAAGAGAAGAGAATGTTGTTTAAGCAGGTAATGCAGTTAATTGCAAAGGAGTAGGTGATATACTCATCGATAGATTTCCTCATATCTTTTGGACACCATGTGCAACCCATGTGCTAGATCTTTTGTTTGAAGATCTATCAAAAATAGACTAGGTAAGTAATATTGTGATTGAAAGAAACAAATCTCTAAGTTTATCCTCAATCACCACTTGACATTAAACTTGCATCATTCTTTTGCAAAACGTGAGCTTCTTTCCGCCACCAAAACAAGATTTGCAAAGGGAGGTAGACGAGAGGACAAAATTAAGAAAGGTGGTGGTTTTTAATGAATGGATAGATTCAAAGCTTTCCAAGAAAATCCATTCAAAATTAATAGAACAAACTATCTTAGGGGACACATTTTGGGAGGTGGCCAAAAAAATCATGAATGTGTTTGAGCCTCTTGTTCGAATTTTAAGAATGGTTGATGACAATCAACCTTGCATGGGTTTTGTATATGACAACATGGACAGAGCAAAGGAAGAAATTCAAAAGATACTAGCAGATGATATTGAAGAAGTCAAGCGTATACGGGAAATCATGGACAAATGATGGTTCATGATATATTGTGCTCTACATGCAACATGTTATTTAGATCCTAAATTAGTAGAGGTAAATCATGATGCAGATGAGGAGATAAAGAGAGGTATACTTGCAACAATAGATAAGTTGGTACTTGATGAAGATGTGAAGGAAAAAGCAAGAGAACAACTTACTATTTTCAAGAACCAACTTAAAATGTTTGGTGAAAAGGAAGCAAGGGCAAACAAGATGAAGTGGGAACCATCGAAATGGTGACAGATTTATGGGTCTTCCACTATAGATTTGCAGAAGCTTGCTGTGCAAATTTTTAGCCAATGTTCCATTGCTTCTACATGTGAAAGAAATTGGAGTACACATGATTTAATCCACACAAACAAGAGGAATCAATTAGGGGCTCAAAAACTCTCTGATCTTGTTTTTGTGCATAGCAATTTACGATTGCTTACTCACTCTCTTGCAAATGAAGATGACAACTCTCGCCTTGGAGAAGCATGTTTTGGAGATGAAGAAAATGTTGTTGATGATGAGCCTACTACTGCATAGTATTAGATGAAGATGCTAGTAATACTTTTGATATAGAAGCAGGATTTGATGTTGCAAATGTTTAAAATTGCATTCTAGTTAATGCTCAAAACTTTGAAGTTTGAGCAATGGATAATTCTCATTGCTATATTTTATATCAATATGTATGAACTATGAATTTTGACTATTTGAGTCATAACTATAAGTCTTAACAATTAACACTAATGGATTTTGCTATGCATTTATTTGTTTTAGACTTTAGTATACTTGTATGTTTATTTATTTGTATGTGTGATTGATTTTTTAAAGCAAGTATGGATAATTATTCATTTTTATATATTTTTTAAAATTCATAATTTTTTTGAACCAAACCAAACTTTTTGCAAAATCTTGAACTTCCAGACTTTTTTCCCTGTCCGAACAAATTGAATTTTTCGAACATGGTAACTATGATGAAAGGTATAAGATAGTGGATGGACTCATTCTCTACAAGGATAGGGTCTATTTGGTCCCGAATTGAAAATAAAGCATAAGATATTGAGGGTTGTTCATGATACCCCATTGGCTGGCCATCCGGGGTACTTCAAGACATACAAACAAGTTAGGGAGAGGTTCTTTTGGAAAGGACTCAAAGGAGAGGTTCTTCAATACATCCGAGAGTGTTTGGTTTGCCAACAAAACAAGGTGGAACATGAATTTCCAGCTGGTCTCTTGCAGCCCCTTCCCATTCCAACTCAAAAATGGGAGAGTATCTCTATGGACTTCATCATGGGGCTGCCCATGGTTCAAGGTAAGAGTTGTTTGTATGTTGTGGTTGATAGACTCACTAAATATGCTCATTTTTATCCACTTCCAGCCAAGTACAATGCACCTATAGTGGCTGATCTCTTTTTCAAGGAAGTGTTCAAACTTCATGGGCTGCCTAAGAACATCATAAGTGATAGGGACAACAGGTTTATGAGTTTGTTTTGGCAAGAACTCTTGTTTGGGCTGTGCACGGAGCTTACTCCTAACACTAGCTATCATCCACAAACCGATGGGCAAACGATAAGTGGGTAGAAGGCTACCTAAGGAATTATGTAGCAGGGCAGCAATTAGCTTGGGTGAAATGGTTACATATGGCTGAGCATTGCTACAATACGTCATTTCATGTCCATTGGTATGTCTCCTTTTAGAGCTCTATATGGTTATGATGCACTTTCTTTTGTTGATTTGGTCATGACAGGATAATAGAGTGCCGGGGGCCAAAGATTTGGTGCAGCAAAGTCATGACATCTTGAAGGTACTCAAGGAGAACCTCCAACATGCCCAAAACCAACAAAAATTGTATGTGGACCAACATTGGTTAGAGAGAACATTTGAGGTAGGAGACATGGTGTTTTTGAGGTTGCAGCCCTATAGGCAATCCTCTCTCAAACAAAGTGGTGGAAAAGCTTAAGCCACGTTTCTATGGACCTTACAAAGTGAAGGGAAGAGTTGGAGAGGTTGCATATGAGCTAGAGCTACTAGAGCACAACCGGATACACAATGTCTTCCATGTTTCGTGCCTAAAAAGGCACTAGGACAACACATTACTCCTATTGAGCTGCCACCTTTGGATGAGGAGGGCAAGTTGATTTTAGTTCCGAAGCCATAGTGGATGTTCGAGAAAGGAAGCTAAAGAACCAGAGCATTAGGGAGTATTTGGTCCATTGGAAGGATCTACCACTTGAGGATGCTACATGGGAAGGTGCAACAATCTTAGAGCATCCAAGTTTGCAATTGCTTGAGGGCAAGCAATTTTGGGAGGGAGGATCATAAAGTCCCCTTCTTAAAGCTAGTTCGATATGAAGATCTTAGGCCCATTTTAACTCACCGTGGGCCTATAGGGAAAAGCAAGGGAAATACTTTAATGTTGTAATTGTAAATTGCTATTTTTAGCCTTCAATTATTTTTGTAAAGATAACTTTCTAATTATAACATTAGAAAGTGAAGTTGGTTGAAAAAGTGCAAATGCCGACTTAAAAATAAAAGTGATGGAGTTAAAAGGGGAACATGACGCCACTTAAAAAGGGGCCAACCCATTTGGGCTCCTTTTTTGTGGATTGTGCCACCTAAAATTATATGGAGTCGCTAGGTGTGGAAAAAGGATCACTTGTCATATGAACTCATTTCTATTTGGAGATTAGAGCTTGTGCTTGCAATTTTCAACCATTGAGGACGAAAACCCTCCTTGGTATCCTATTGGGGACGAAAATCCTTAATAGAATTCAGAATTGAGGATGAAAACCCTCAAATTTTGCATTGGTGATCTCATTTAGAGGTCATATTTGGGCTGCAATTCAGAATCTCAGAGCTACAACTTGGAATTTCAGTTTTATGGCACAATTTTCAGCTAGGGCTTCAAGGACAGATTAGAATTCCAGATTTTTGGGTGTGGAACAGCCACACATTTCAATGTTTTGTTGTGTTACAATGTTTTGGATCAGATCTAGGGCATTTTCAGCTTGGGCGACCCACCTGAGAACTTGAACAACCCACTTTGGGGTCAATTCCGACTATTTTCAGGGGTTTCTTTGGAGCTAGGGTTTGTTCAACCTTCAATTCTTCCCTAGGGCATTCATTGCTGCATTTATTTCAGCTTCAAATGCTCCTAATGGTCAGCTGTAATTTACCCTATTTTCTGTCACGAAATTGATGAAATAAATTCAACTATTTGTTAGAAAAATTATTTCTTTGTTCCTAAATGTTTTAAAAATATTCATGAAGTGTTTTGAGCCTTTTGGGTACTTTGTAATTAAGTATTTGAAGAATAATTGAAGAAATCAGATTTCTACATGTTATACTATGGGTTTTGTAGGCCAAAATCAGGTCGCTGCTTCTGTAATGTCCCTTTTAGGGCTGAATAGGGACGAATGGGGTTTTTCCTCAAATCTGATCCAAATCAACAACAAAACCAACAACACATCACACTGAACATGGAAATAGATCAACCACAATTGAACTTCACTCAAAGAAATGCCCTTCTCTAGGGCAGCGAACTGATATGAAACTTTAGGAGTCTCAAACCCTAGTCAAAACATCTCCAATCTTCATAAAATAAATACCACATGCACGACAACACTTGTAGATATTATTTATGCAATAAAACTGAATTTACAACCACTAGAATAGCTGGAAATGAATTAATTCGGAATAACACAGCTGAAACTTCTAAAATTCATAACTCCATGGAAAATAGGAATTAATACACATATGATAGCTCAAAATGATCATGAGAAGACAAGCTATCCAACAAAATTAATCTCATAATTTTCTAACCACGAAATCATGCCCAAAT
The DNA here is from genome assembly GCA_018340775.1 of Taxus wallichiana var. yunnanensis. Taxonomy (NCBI): domain Eukaryota; kingdom Viridiplantae; phylum Streptophyta; class Pinopsida; order Cupressales; family Taxaceae; genus Taxus; species Taxus wallichiana. Next base: position 59,273,008 of record CM031233.1, read on the forward strand.
ATGTAACTGAAATCTGCAAGTGAGTAGATAAATATGAAACCCTACTCCAAAAATCACCAAATCATAGTCTCTATCTCCAAATATAATGATAAATCTGAATATGAACTCAAATCACAATTATCAGCTCTCTATGATACCAAATCAGTCCCTTAAGCAACAATGAATGCACTAGTAGTGCCAAATCAGCTCACATGAGACTCCTAGATGAAGCCTCCAATGGATCCCTTGAGGGTTTTCGTCCCCAAGAGAGATTGCCACACCTTTGGGGTTTCGTCCAAGGTGGAGAAGGAAGATGCACACCGTGCACAATCCAAGAAGAATAACAAACATCCAAATCTGCTCTTCCAAGTGTAGCGAACTCCTCTTTATAGCCTCCCAATGCTAAATTAGAAGCTTCCAAGAGGACCGACCCATAATGGAAGAATAGAATGTTCCACATGCAAGACTGACCTCTCCCAATGAGAAATTAGAACAACAATGCTCAAATAATTCCATGACCGACCTCCAAGCATACAAAAGTATTTAAAAATACTTTTTGTACAAGTATGAGGCTCTAAGAGTGATGTCCTTGAAAAAGGAGACATTACAGTCCTCCCTTCCCAAAAATTGCTTGTCCTCAAGCAATTGCAAGTACCCGGATCCCAAATAAATCTCAGCTGCTCCTTTGACGTACCTACACATGAAGCAAACTCATTAAAGAAAAAGTGTCCCCTTCTCCCTCTCTTCTTGCTTTGTGGCTATGATGACCAGCTCTTCATCTTTGCTTGCCAAGGCCTCATAATTGCCATCTGCACATTGGGTGTTCCCAATTTCCCTCTTGTTGTCCCAAACACAACTGTAATCATGTATTTTGTTCCCTAAAATCAGAATGATAGGGGCTGGAATCTCTCTTATAACAGTTGGAAACACATCATCAATGATAATAGACTGCAAACCTTTCATTCTCATGGTTGGGCACTCCTTCATTGTCAAAAGAATGGGTAGAGAGCTGGAATTAATGCGGGCAGCGTATAAAACAAAGATATAATAGCTGTCATGATGATTACCTTGGCCTCTAAAAGATGCTACCAAGCTGCCCCAAACCAATTTTTTCAAAATTTGACTCGAACCATAACTCATGAGAGCTGGTATGTAAATATAACAGCATACCATGCCCGGAATCTTGCCCCAAATGACACCAAGTATGAGTGAACCCTCTTACCCATCATTTTGTATAAAAAGGTGTCTTCAAATCTGCCCCTCTATTGCTTCCCCAAGAAGATATCCACAAATCAACAAACAAAATTGGGAGAAACACCTCATCTTGGTTGTAGAATTGCAAGTTTATAAGTGAAATGGCCACAAAACATCTTATGAGAGTAACCCTTACCTTGCCCATGATGCTAAAAGAAGAACACCACTTCCATGTAATCAAAATCCACTTGGTGGCAAGTGTGAGTAACCTTTGATGTGGAGGGTTTCCTGATTGCAAGTGCCTTACCCGCTGTCCCAAAACATCCGTCATAGGTTGTTCCTTCATGCAAACTTCTTCTATGATGTTACTAACAAACTGATTTTTGACATCCTCATCTATAACAATATTTTTCCAATCAGCTGTTATGATGGAAAGCAAACCACAATGTGAATACCAAGCATTCCCTAATGTACTCCCTTCATCCTTAATACCTTGAATTCTGATTTCTTTGTCTTTGTCATAGAATTTCACTTCTTTATCATGACAATTGAGGGTGAATTCCCTCAAAGATTGCAGCCATTGAATTCCAAGAACTACATCATCAACTAACATAATCACAAGGAATCCATCACATACCTCATCTTTTCCTAGGAGAAGTGATAGCTGCCCCATTTTCTTTATGCAAGGTACGGTAGTGTCACTCTCAACAAGCCTAGTGACCACTTGGTTATAAAGAAAACCTTTCACCCTGAATGAATGAGAAGTTGGTGTGCCATACATTGAAGAAAGGGTGCTGCTCTTACTCTTTTTACAACTCAGAATTTCTGAGTTAGAATCAGCCCTCCAAAAATATATTAAATGTACCTTACCTTCATGGACTCCTAGCAAATCTGATTTATCTTGCGGATGGTGGAAGAAAAAACATGATAGGATCATAAGAAAGTGTATGTAGTCACCATTCCATACCAATGTAACTTCAGCTGGCTTAGTTTCAAAAAGATCATTACATACCTTGCACATTTCCACGAAATTTGACAACATGAAGATGCTATGGGTGACCGTGAAGCCTTTGAAATCATCCTTGCTTGACCCCAACCTTCCTTCCCATTCTCCTTTGTCAATTTGATGCATATGGCTGCCCAATCTTCCCAACTCTTCCATACTGATTTTAAACTCAGATATTCCTCCCTTTGAAGGACTCATCATAGCATCTATATGCCACTTGTGAGAACACCATAGAAATTGAGCCCAAGTGTCTACATGTCCTTTGCAAAAAATAACACCTCTTACCTCCTTACCCCATGAAGTATGATGTGCACAAAGGTGTTCAATCATTGGTGACAAAAGAGGACACATCATATATGAAACATGAGTATTCCTAACCATCCACTCATGGTAGAAAATCTGAAATGATGCATGGACAAAAACTGAAATACCTTCATGCCCTTTTGCTTTCCGAGTGCTTACCTTCACTATATCTTTGTTTGATGCTTGCTTGACAATTCTCCCATGTCCTTGAGCTTTCATTAGGCTGAAATTTCCCTCAAATGACCTTCCTTTCACTGTTGTTATGTACAGACCAGCAGCTCCATCTTTTGTGATCCTCGGACCTTCATGGAGAAATTCTTCCTCTCTCCTTGACCATATCAATTTGGGTGAGTGATTTCTAATACATTCACCATTATGATCCCAAAATTCCTTTCTAGGCACATGTATAACAACTGACATATGAATCAAATGAAAGAAGGAATTGATTATCTTTTCAAACATACCATAGCCTTTGGGAGGGGGAAAGCTCTTCACCAATTCTCCTTTAGGATCACCGGATCCCATTCCTTCATGTACATGCTATTAGGATCTTGCAAGCTTATCATTTCCTTTAATACACTCATATCATTACTCAAGACATGTCCCAATAAATGCAAAGATGGAGACAATAATTCGGAAGTGTACATACCAATCCGTGGGCTACCCACCCATTGAAGCCACTTATCTTCAACAATTGGAGCTACCTTTGCCATGCAATCATCTGTACTTTGTACACACGTGTGTACCATCCTCATGGCTTGTGCTTGAGTCCCCAACCTCATTCTTTTCATCCTTATGCAAATCTGAATTTTCTTCAACACCTTGCCCCATAAAATCATTAGAAACCAAAGGAATATCATTAAATACCAATGAACTATTACCTTGGGACTCATCCTTGAAAGCTTGCATATCGAACCTTCCTATGATCTTTTCACTGAAATCATCCAAGAAGCAAACCTGCATCTTCTCCTTGGGTCTCTATCACATGGTACAACTGATCCCATGCTATCCCTTCCAAATGACAAGGGATGAATTCTAGGGCATCCTTCACACACATAGGGTTTGACTGCAAGTATTTCTTCAATTCTGACAACCATGATTTCATTGAAAGTTTGTTAGTGCCATCAAAAATAGAGATCTTACCCTTCCTGCCATCAATCCTTCAAACTTGAAACCCTAGGCTTATTGAAGATGCATGCTCTAATACCGCTGTAATGTCCCTTTTAGGGCTGAATAGGGACGAATGGGGTTTTTCCTGAAATCTGATTCAAATCAACAACAAAACCAGCAACACATCACACTGAACATGGAAACAAATCAACCACTATTAAACTTCACTCAAAGAAATGCCCTTCTCTAGGGCAGCGAACTGATATGAAACTTTAGGAGTCTCAAACCGTAGTCAAAACATCTCCAATCTTCATAAAATAGATACCACATGCATGAAAACACTTATAATAGATATTATTTATGTAATAAAACTGAATTTACAACCACTACAATAGCTGGAAATGAATTAAGTCGGAATAACACAACTAAAACTTCTAAAAAAATCCATAAGAATTAATACACATATGATAGCTCAAAATGATCATGAGAAGACAAGCTATCCAACAAAATTAATCACATAATTTTCTAACCATGAAATCATGCCCAAATATGTAACCGAAATCTGCAAGTGAGTAGATAAATATGAAACCCTACTCCAAAAATCACCAAATCATAGTCTCTATCTCCAAATATAATGATAAATCTGAATATGAACTCAAATCACAATTATCAGCTCTCTATGATACCAAATCAGTCCCTTAAGCAACTCGCCTAGGGCTAGGAAGAACAGTGAATGCACTAGTAGTGCCAAATCAGCTCACATGAGACTCCTAGATGAAGCCTCCAATGGATCCCTTGAGGGTTTTTGTCCCCAAGAGAGATTGCCACACTGGTGTCCCCAGATTTCATCCTGAAACATGTGACTACCCTATCCGAAAAAATTTCATACTTTTAAAATAATGGGTCGTTTTGTGTTTTTATTGTCTGAAAGTTCTTGTATTGTGTCAGGATATTCTAAAGAGCCATATTAGCCATTTTCGCCAAATACCCAGATGCCCAAAATTGTTATATTCTGTCATCGGGATTTGTCTACGGGAAATTTGTATTTAATTATTTTGAGCCCCGTTTGAGGCAATTTGCGCTCCGATTTAACCCTGTTGTGATCGAACATATCATTATTCCTATATACTAGAAGGGTTTTAACTAGGAATAAGTTTTGGGCTTTATTTGTGACTTTTGACAACTTTTTGTGTTTTTGTGTTTTCCTGTTTCGTTTTCTGTGAAATTTCTCTAGAATCAATTCCTTTGCCGGTTTGGCCTGATTCTTGGCCTGGAGTAACTGGAGATCATATACGCACGTTATGCCAGAAGGAAGTCGCCATCGGAGGTCTGGTTCACTGGGAAAAGACGAAGTCGTGCACCAAAAAGCCTCTTCTGGGCTGGCCGCATTTTTGGAAAAAGAAGAATTGAAGTGAATCATGGGAAAATTAGAAGTAGTAGGTAGGTGGGAATTTTGTACCTGCCTAGCAGGGTACTTTTTCCCATGAAAGCAACGCCACTTAAGTGACAATGGGAAAATTAGAGGCAACAGGTAGGCGGGAATTTGTTGCTCTCGCCTTGCAGGTAAAAATTCCGATGGTGAAATAAAAGAAAAATGATTTAAGTGAAATCATGAGATTTTATATCTTGCCATGCAGGTAAATAATTCCATTGTCAAAGTCAAATCACTTAACTCTGGATCATGGGATTTCCGGGGCTGCCTTGCAGGTATGGAGAAAAGTCAACAAAAGCAAAGGGGAATAAATCAATTGGAAATAGATTGTCTAAAATTAAATAAATTAATTTATTTAAAGGCAGCCCCCTCTTGTGAAAAAGTGCGCCCCTTTTAGGAAGGATTTAATGCTTTTTGAAGTATTAAATGATTAAATAAATTCCTATTTTCAGTGGCTAAGGTTAAGGCACACTGTGAAGCTTCAGTTGAGTGAAGAGTGGATGTTTAAATTGGATTAATTTAATTAATTGGATGGCTGTCCTTAAACATGCTATTTTAACACATCAATTAAAGAGAAAAACATGATTTTTAATTAATTAATTGCCAGGAATAGAAGGGGCAATTATTAATTAAATAATTATGAGGGCTATATAAGCATGGGTTGCCATAAGGATGAATTAATTAATTCACATGTGAAGAAGTGCAGCCCAGAGGAAAAGTGCGCCCCATTTGGAGAAGGATTTTACTCAGAGGAAGGTGGATTTGATGCTAAAAGCTTCTAGTTTTGGCGCATGCTTTGAAGAAGGCTGATTTGTGTCTGCATAATTGTTTGTAGAAGTGATATAGGTGCTCAGGTGATGTTGGTAAAATTCATGCTTGCTTTGCATGCAAATAAAACGTCAAATTTTGGGGCAGCAGGCTTGAATTATGCAGATTTTTGTGATTAAAATTCACTGTGCATGCTCCGGTTGCCATCTTTGTCTGAATTAATTGCAGGAGTTAGATACAGGTGCTTTTATAAAGAAAAAGAACTTATATCAATGTCCAATACATTGAATATTTCCTCCGAATCTGAAGGATTATCCAGATCTGCACTAGTTTTGAAGAATTCTAGTCAAATAAGAAGAAAAAGAATTGTTCACACAAAGACAAAACTATGGCGAAGAAAGATGAAAAAGAAAGTACAACGGAGTCATGCATCACTTCTAAATTTGCAGACGACATTGGAGACATGGATCTAGGCTCGGAACCTCTTCTTTGAATTGATAGACAGATCAGGAAAGCAGAAAGACTTCACTCATGCGTGTAGGAAAAATTTCACTCATGTCTTGCAAATTAAAAGTAGTGGAATTATTCGAGCTGTAGCTTTTCCATCCACAAATTTTGGCCGATTGCGAGTTTGTTATGCAGTGCAGATCCATATCCAGATGCGAATGCGCATGCAAATCCATACGCAGATCCAGATCCGAGATCTCAATAGTTGCAAAGCTTCCCAGACAAAGGCTTCATCCTCTTCTTTGAATGCAGCCCGTGAAGAAGTCAATACGTGGAAAATTCCTTCCAAGATCTTGGCAAATGCTCCCATCTTCCAGTTGAAGCCTTCATTGAATTTTCATTCATTCGGAGTGCTTTCCAGAATTTTTAATTGCTCATATGCAATTAAAAATAAGGATGATGAGTTATCTACGGCAAACATTGCATTGATGCATGTACTGGAGAAGAACTGCAAAAGCTTCAAGGATAAAAGAGAAGACAAGGCGAAGGCAAAATTCAGCTCGCTTCCAGATCCAGCTTGTTGTTTCCAGATCCAGTCGTTTCCAATTCTAGCTTGTTTCAGATCCAGTTTGGTGAGAATCAAAGGCAAAAGAATTAGCCGCATGCAGACATGAAAAAGGACAAGACTGCAACTTTCCTCTTCCTTATTCTTTCCTCCGACAAAGTAATTGAGCGATCAATTAAATTATATAACTTAAGTGAATGATTTAAAAGCCATTACTTGAAGAAGTCAACTACTTGGAGATAGGTGGCGGACGTGCAAAATAGAAGGTTCTATTTTCATTGCAGAAATCATATATGTCATGTAAAGAGGAATTCTAGGAGGAGATTGCGATTGTTTCCTTTCCAACTTTCACATGTGCCAGTTCAACTAAAAGCTTCCAACTTTTAATTGCCCCTCTACATTCTATAAGTAGAGGAAGAACTTTCGGGTAGAGACATCATAATTTGTAAGCAACAACCTTGTGTTCTAGACTTTTTGCATGAGTATGAGGCTCTAAGAGTGATGTCCTTGAAAAAGGAGGCATTACACTACCCTAATTTGGGGTAATTTCTGATTGTTGTCATTTAAATTCAGATTTGTACTCTGCTGTCATAAATTTCAGTTTGCTGTCATTAGGGTTTTGTGCAATTTTCAGAAAATTCAGATCTCAGCCAAGTAACAAGAGCTCATGGCTAGGAACCAAGCATCCGTGGATATGGTGGTTTGTGCTCAAGCCAAGAAGTTTGACATAGGAGAAGAAGAATCCCAAGAAGGCGAGGAATAAGGATTCATGGGTAAAGTGGAGCAGCCTCCAAAAGACAAAGCTAAAGCCAAGATAAAGTCATCCGATTATTGTCCTGTCAAAGCTAAAACAAAGGTTGAGATTAGAGCTTTTAAAGGACAAGTAGATTCTGAATTGCTACAATCGCTACAAATGGAGGTTTACTTTAGTGTACATAATGTTCGTGAGGCATAAAATATTTCTTTTGCAGGTCTCAAAATGGAATGGAATTTTGCATTGATTATAGTGTATTCGAGAGTAACTCTTGGATTTTTTTGTTTTACGCGCAGTGCTTGTCATGAAAATTTCTGCATGCAGTTCAATTGTTGAAGAAAATTAGGGCTGTAGGTGTGCTCATGAGAGGCTGGTTCTTTGAAACACGTAGTGCTTCACGAATGGTACATGATCCTTTCTTTTTGTAGATTGTCTAATTTCATGGGGAAGTTATCTAGTCGAGTTCTTCAAAGAAGTCAATTCAGAATTAGGAGGGATGAATTCAAAGAATTGTTGCATAAGAATTTTTATCCTATTAGGCATTAAATTGATTAAAAAATTAGGTGGTAGTATTTTAGGGAAATAAGTGGCCAAATTATGAAAGATTACACCACGAAATTCCTTAGCCAAGCCATGTTGATGGGCTTGGACTTTGAAGATGAAGACAACTTGACTAAATACATGAGTGATCTCCATGAACGCATAAAGAAACGAGTCATCTCAAGTAAGCCAAAAGACCTCGATGATGTATGTGATCAGGCATACCAAATTGAGTAAGAGAAGAAGCAAGGAGATGAGAAATCTTGAAAGCAATATCGATGACAATTCAGTCCAAGAAAGAGAAAAAACAGCCATCCAAATTCTAGATGAAGGGTAAGTGGAAATGTAAGAAAATGTCTCTGCTTTGCATGTTTGTAATGATCCAAAGAATCATTATTCCAACATTACTACATTACTATCACAAAATGTTGGAAATTGCATCAAAATTGCATCGAAATTGCATCTTAGGAATTGTACTAAGGAGGATTATAAGAAGTCCATGCCTTTGAAAGAATAGTTGTCAAGCTTGTGAATCAAAGCCCTGACACTGATCTTTCCGCTACCATCAAAAGTGGAGAGGGTTACCTTATTGGTAACCTGCTGCAATTCCCTGTTCTGCTGTGCTCTAGGCCTCCTGTCCTGTCCAGCCCTCATGCTATCTCTCCTTTGAGCACAATACTGTGGGAGGGGAAAGACGTCCCTCACATGCTGCGGCAAACTCCTCCACTCATCACTGACTGCCATAATAGTATCCGGAAAAGCTACTTCTTTTGGCCGCACCTCAATCTCTGGTGGGTCATCTCTAGGCAGGAAGTTAGGCTGCATAGGCCTATCTGCAGTCCGTGTAGTCCTCTCATCTGTATGGGTGTGCCTCCTCTCACGGTGTGGCGATCCCCTAACACTTCCAATTTTCGAAGGTGATCTGCTGTGATCCCTGTAACCACTGACAACTAATACAGATCTATCCCTTCTGCCATGTCTGTCCCGCGGCCTATCCAATGCCAACCTGTCCAAGGTAGAGCCCATGCGCTCCATAGTCTGTAACAATTGCCTCTAAGTGGCTGCCATATCCCTAATGAAGTCTCTATCTGGTCTGCATGCTCATCCCAAGGAGGACTCTCCTGTCTATCACCCATAAAATCCATTCTGTCACCTCCTACAATACCAGCTTCGAGTCGTGCCTGCCTGGGTGTAGTATCTGTGTGAACTGACCTCTCTATGTTGCATTCAAAGCTGATTTTTTTTTGTTTTATTAATCTCTGCTTCCTTCCCACATAGGCTGGGAGGATACACTGCTTTGATACCATTGAAAGATCCCAAACCCCTTTGCCTGATTTTTTTATTTTTTTTTATAGATTGTTCAGGCTTGGAACTATATTGATAATGTCAAAAGAAACCATAGAACACCATTCTCAAACTGCACCAACAAATTAAATAAAACAAACCCTGCAAGCCGGATAAATACAGAAAATGTGCCTAGGGTTTAAACAGGAGATTTCTTCACAAATAATTCAGCCGTGAATTTAATATTGATTTATAATGGCAAATATTTACGGCAAAACAACCAGAAGTCTGCAAATGGATTGATAACAAAATATTGCCCAAAACCGTGCCGTAATTTATTCAAACCAAGTCGATTTGATATATATTTGTGGCTGAAAGATACAATAATAAACTAGCATGGAAAATACCTCAGTTACTGCATAAAACAACTGTAGAGTAAGTCGGCCCACTCTAGAAGTTGCCTGAATGCTCACTGCTGCAATTTATTTCTTTTTTTGACACTGTTGGAATGATAAATAACCTGTGAATACAATGAAGTTCCCTGAATAGAAACTCCTCTCACTTCTCCCGGGGTTTCCGTCCGTAAGAGGAATAATCTAGAGGGTTTGTGTCCTTGGATTTTGTCTGCAAAGCTTCTGCCAACTGCCGGGAAAAAAAAATAATAATCTGGAATGCCCTAGCACAAGTCGCACTTTTCCCTTATAAGCCAAAAACCCTTCCAAAATGCAAGTCGCACTTTTCCCAAGGAATATAATTAATTTTTAATTAATCCCATCCCCAAAGTAAGTCGCACTTTTGCCTAGGAAAGCACATTAAATAATTTATTAATTTATTCCCATGTACTTTCCTAAGTCGAAGTCACTTATTAAGTCTATTAATTCATTATATGTGCTTTTAATGATAATTTATTTTATTTTAAGCACGATATAATAAAATTAATAAACCTAAGTCACCCTTGAACTCACCCCTTTGGCCGTCGGGTAGACAAAAAGGGCCAAAGGTCTTCAATCAAACTATTCGAGAAAGAGGGACATTACATTGTAGCTTAGGGATGCCATTTTTCCTCGGGCTAATAAATGCAAATGGGTCGAGGAGGAGATCATTTTATGTTGTCACGTCACATGAAATCAAGCCCAAGCTTGCCATTGTAAGTGCCAACCAAGCCAAAAGATTCATTCAATAAACAAGCAATCTTGTTTACTTCTTTTGAAAGATAAGAAAGAGGATGGGTTAGAAATTTCTAAAGATGATTGTGCTAACAGAGAGTTCAATATTTGGATGATTTGCTGGCTTTTGTTAACAAGCCTTCCAAACTACTAAAGGTTTTCCACCAAAGCAGGAAGTAGAGCACTAGATTCGATTGTTGTCCAAATCTCCTTATTTAACATTGGTTTGTATAGGCAGTCGATTTTGGAGAGCAATGAAGTAAAGAAACAACTTCAAGGTTTTTCTAAACAAGGGGTCATGCCCGAGTACCTCACCATGTGAGTCACCCATTGTGATGGTACAAAAGGACTGATCTTGAAAAATGTGATGGATTACAGATCTTTCAACAATATCACCATAAAAACAGGTATCCACTCCCTCAAATTGATGACTTTTTGGACCAACTTTAGCAAATGGAGGTTGTCATAATGTGGAAAAATTTGAATCCCAAATCCATGTAATGTCAAGTTCGCATGAAAGAGAAGGATGTATGGAAGGCGAATTTCAAGAAAAAACATGGTTTGTATGGATGGTTGGTTCTTCCATTTGGTTTATGTAATGCACTTGCTACATTTATGAAATTGATGTATGATGTGTCGAGGCCTTCTATAGATACATGTGTCATAGTGTATCTAGATGATATTTTGGTTTCTAGTGCTATATGGAAAGAACATCTAACTCATTTGATGAAAGTCTTGCAAGTGTTGAAAGAAAAACAACTTTATGCAATATGAAGAAATGTGAGTTTGCAAAACAATTACTAGTCTATTAGGGGAATGTGGTTGAATAGGAAAATTGAGAGTGGATCTTGCAAGGTTTAAGGCTATCACCAATTGGCTTATGCCTAGGAGTGCCATAGAGACTAGGAGTTTTGTGGAGTATACAATACATGAGGAAGTTCATCCAGCTATCTTGACCATTGCAACACCTGTACATACTATTGCAGCAAATGGTGAGAGTTTTCACTAGGGTAAGGAACATGATATTGCTTTTGATTATTTGAAATATAAAATCAATCGTGCACTAGAGCTTTCTCTTCCTAATTTCCATCAGCCATTCGAAGTTCAAACCAATGCGAGTATGCTAGGGGAAGTTTTGTTGCAAGGAGGTAAGCCAATTTGTTATCATTTGAAGTATTTTCATCAGCTGTAAGAGAGTATCTTGTATGTGGGAAGGAAATATATGCATTGGTTCAAGTAATTAAGAAAGGAAAATATTATTTGTTTGGCAAAGAAACACTTGCATGTACAAGCCACATACCTTTTCAATATTTGTAAGCACAAAGTGAATTGCAGCAACTAAGACACCATAAATGGATGGGTTTTCTTCAACAATTTTATTTGTCGATCAAGTTCAAGAAATGAAGTACACATATTGTGATAAATATGCTATCTAGGCTCCCAATCTTAATTCAAGTTTCAACTTTGGCAACAATTTCACAACTTTATCTTTTCACAAAAGAGGCTTATGAGGAAATATATGCACTAGATGCAGACTTTGGGGAGATTTTCCAACAATTGAAGGCCAAGAAAATTGATGTTGAAGCCAATAGTGAATGCTACTTGAAGGATGGGATACTCCAAAAGTTGGAAAAATTGAGCGTTCCAAAGGGAGAGAGTCTTCTATTGATGAAGTACATACTTCCAAATTTTCAACTCATTTTGGTGTTACAAGACCTTGATCTATTCATAGAAATGTGTATTGGCTCAATATGCAAGAAGAACTAGATTCATTAGAGGATTTAAATTGTGTTGTACAAGCAAGCCTAAGGTTAGGAAAGGAGGGACGCACATGCTTCTTTCTGTGCTTACTAGACCATGGGAAAGCATTTTAATGGATTTCTTGTGAGGTTTTCTAATGTATAAGCATTGACATCCCTAACTATGTGCTGTTGTAGATGGTTTCAATAAAATATATTCTATTACACGTAACAAAATGATAAAAAGACATGAAGCAACTGAATTTCTCTTTTATAATGTTTGTCCATGGATTAGACAAAGATTATAGATTTTTGGGAAGTTTTGGATTACCTTGTGGAGCAAGATGAATACCATGCTCCAAATAAGCACAACATGCCATCCTCAAATCGATGGGCAAGCGGAAGTTGTAATAAAATTTTCCTACATTTGATAAGGGGTTATAGTAACAAGCATCCAAGGACTTGGGATGTCTTTGGCATATATTCAACACTCATACAATATGGCAATACTAATCCAAATTAGATCACAAAGTGTTAGGCCAACTAAAACACTATTCTCAAGAAGATAGAGTGTGTAACTTGAAACACTTCCTATTGATCATTTTTTGAGGAGCTTTAGTCAAGAATGGACAAACGATAGAGGTGTCTATGGAGGCTTGTCTAAGGTGAACGAGACATCTTATATGTAAAGTTCAGTTGAAGTGGGTTCCTACAAAAAGTTAGTGTTTTGTGAATGGTTATGAAACCAATGGTATTTACATGGTGGTTATGTAACCACCTATGTATATCGGTAGCGGTTATGGTTAAATAACTTGTTGGTTTTCAAGTGACAATTTTATATTATATAGGGCGACAATTTCGCATGAAGAAATTGAATTAGGCAAAGTGACCATGTAGATGAATTCTCATATTCAAAGTCTTTCTACCTTCCCATTTTAGCTTCTCATGGTGTTAAACATGTACAAATACATTCTCATGGATTGTTATGCCGATAAGCATTCTACAATAAAGATGTTAAGCAAAGAGTGAGATCTAATGGTGCGATCAAGAAAGTTTCATTTTGGACATTAAATTCGGACGTTCATTTGACCGTCATTTAAAAAAAACTTTGATAAGTCAAACAAAATGTTGTAATATCTTGACCATATAGTAGAGTTTGGGGCCCTTTTACTTGGGAAATATTTGTTTGTCACACATCAATGGAAAATATGAAGAGAATGTAATAAAATTATTAATCAATGTGTTATGTACATACATTAATTAATGGTAGGAACATGTACAATTTTTTTTTACATTAAATTTGACAACTATTCGATTGTTAAAACAGGTTTTTCACAACTTTGAGAAGTCAATCAAAAAACAATATAATATCTTTATCCTATGGTAGAGTTTGGGGCCCTTATGTCCAAATATATTTTTTTGTCAATAACCAACAAAAAATATGAAGAAAATGTAATGAAATTATTTATCATTAAGGTATACATAAAATCTTAGATATGAGCCTTGAGATTGATATCTATCAACATTTTTCAATTAAATTTATTTAAGATATTTTATACGAATGTTGGAGTTGTGTGTTCAAACTTTGGGCCTTGTTCATCTAGATATTATCTAGCCTAAGTGTTGATTCACACTACAACTCTCAAATTAAGCTTTAATTGGGATTCGTTTGATTATTGTTGGGGTGAAACTATTTGTGCATGGACAATTTGTTTTGTGCACTGAATTTAGTTTATTCTCCTTTATTTGAGGAGATCACAACTATATATTGGTGGTGGGAAACTTCCTTTCATGCCTACTTATAGGCACTCCCTCTTGTACTATGTATCCAACATTTGTAAATATGAGATGGAGAGATTTTAAGAAAAAAATAGAGGATCAATATATTAGAGAAAATAAAAGTATTCAAATTCTATGATGCCAAGCGTTGAAACTATTTATGCTGGTGTCCCCAGATTTCACCTTGAAATTGGGACTACCCATTTGAAAAATTTTCCTTCTTTTTTAAAATAACGGGTCTTTTTGTGTTTTTATTGCCAGAAGATGTCTGTATTATGTTAGGATATTCCTAGTGTATCATATGAGCCAATTTCGACAAATACCTAGATGCCCAAACTCGTTTTATCCCTCCGCCAAGTTTTGTTTCATGGGAAATTTTTATTTAATTATTTATTAAATAAATAGTGCCCCGTTTGAAGTAAATTGTGCTCTAGTTGAACCCTGTTGAAGTTTCGCATGCCAATATTCACATATATCAATAGGGTTTTCATCAGAAATGAATCCTGAGCTTTGTTTGCAACTTCTGGCAACGTTTTTCGCTTTTATTTATTTCTGGTGTCCCAGATTTCATCCTGAAATCTGAGACCACCCTATCCGAAAAAATTTCGTACTTTTAAAATAGTGGGTCATTTTGTGTTTTTATTGCCAGAAAGTTCTTGTATTGTGTCAAGATATTCCCAAAGAGCCATATTAGCCATTTTCGCCAAATACCTAGATGCCTAAAATTGTTATATTCTGTCGTCAGGATTTGCCTGCGAGAAATTTGTATTTAATTATTTTAAGCCCCGTTTGAGGCAATGGGCTCCGATTTAACTCTATTGTGATAGTACATATCGTTATTCCCATATACCAGTAGGGTTTTAACCAGGAATGCATTCTGGACTTTATTTGTGACTTCTGGCAACGCGTTTTGCGTTTTTGTGTTTTTCGTTTGCTTGTTTTCTATGAAATTTCTCTAGATCAATTCCTTTGCCGGTTTGGCTTGATTCTTGGCACGGAGTAAGCTGGAAGATATTCCCAAAGAGCCATATTAGCCATTTTCGCCAAATACCCAGATGCCCAAAATTGTTATATTCTGTCGTCAGGATTTGCTTGCGAGAAATTTGTATTTAATTATTTTAAGCCCCGTTTGAGGCAATTTGGGCTCCGTTTTAACTCTGTTGTGATAGTACATATCGTTATTCCCATATATCAGTAGGGTTTTAACCAGGAATGCATTCTGGACTTTATTTGTGACTTCTGGCAACGTTTTGTGTTTTTGTGTTTTTTCCGTTTCGTTTTTTGTGAAATTTCTCTAGATCAATTCCTTTGCTGGTTTGGCCTGATTCTTGACTGGAGTAATTGGAGATCATATACGCACGTTATGCCAGAAGGAAGTCGCCATCGGAGGTCTGGTTCACTGGGAAAAGACGAAGTCGTGCACCAAAAAGCCTCTTTTGGGCTGGCCGCATTTTGGAAAAAAAGAATTGAAGTGGATCATGGGAAAATTAGTAGAACAGCGGTGGGAATTTTGTACCTGCCTAACAGGGTACTTTTTCCCATGGAAGCAACACCACTTAAGTGACAATGGGAAAATTAGAGGCGGCGAGCGTAAAGGAAATTTTTACCCGCTTGTGAGGGTAAAAATTTCCATTGTGGAATAAAAGAAAAATCACTTAAGTGAATCATGGGATTTTATTGCCTGCCTTGCAGGGTAAATAATCCCATTATGAAAGTCAAGTGACTTAAGTGAATCATGGGATTTTCAGGGCTGCCTTGTAGGGTAAATAATCCCATTGTCATGTGTTTCTTAAAAATAGAATTCTTTATGCCAAAAAGTGCGCCCCCTTTGGAGAAGTAAAGGCAGCCTTTAAATTGATTAATTTAATTAATTATTCACCCAATTTTGGCGCCCAGGCTTGTGGAAAAGTCAACAGAAGTTAAAGGACAAAAGGTGGTTGAAAATAGACTGTTCTAAAATTAAATAAATAGTATTTATTTAATGCAGCCCCTTTATGTCAAAAAGTGCGCCCTTTTGAAGAGAAATAATACTTTTTAAAGTATTAAATGATTAAATTAATTCCTATTTTTAGTGGCTAAGGTCAAAGCATACTGTGAGGCTTGAGTTAATCTGAAGGTAAGTCTAAAATTAAATAAATTTAATTTATTTAATGGCAGCCATAAACATGCACAAAATAGGTGCCCCATTTGAAGAGTGAAGCTTATTAATTAATTAATTAATTGTCAGTAATAGCAAAGGCATTAATTAATTATAGAATCACAAGGGTTATATAAGTAGGGGCTGCCATAAAGATGAATTAATTAATTCACAGGTAAAGAAGTGCAGCCCAGAGGAAAAGTGCGCCCTATTTGAAGAGGATTTTTGCTCAAAATAAGGTGAAATTAATGCTAAAAGCTTCCAATTTTGGTGCATAGGTTGAAGGAAGTTGATTTGTGTTTGGATAATTGTTTGCATAAGTGATACAGGTGCTCAGGTGAAGTTGGTAAAATTCATGCTCGTTTTGCATGCAAATAAAACATCAATTTTTGGGGCAGCAGACTTGAATTATGCAGAAATTCACTGTTTATGTTCTCGTTGCCATCTTTATGCGAATTAATTGCAAGAATTCATTATGGTGCTTTACAAAAGAAAATGAGCTTTAATCAATGTCCAATACATTGAATATATCTTCCGAATCTGAAGAATTATTCAGATCTGCATCAGTTTTGAAGAATTTCGGCCGAATAAGAAGAAAAAGAATTATTCAAACAAAGATAGACAAAGCCATGGCAAAGAAGGATGAAAAAGAAAGCACAACGGAGTCGTGCATCACTTCCAAATTTGTATACATAGGAGACAGATCTAGGTCCAGAACCTCTTTCAAAATTGATTGATAGATCCAGAGCAGGAAAGACTTCACTCATGTGTGCAGTTAAAAGTAGTGGAATTATTCGAGCTGCAGCCTTTCTATACATAGCCCGATTCTTTAGAGTTCGTTATGTAGTGTGCTAGGTCCATCCTTCATTCAGATAAGTGCGAGATGCTACGTGGAAAACAATAATTCAGTTGGATGCAAAGTTCATCAATTATTGTTTGAAGATTCCGGCTCAAAAGGTGGTGACTTCTATCAGCATTCAGGATGCCGCAGGTGGGAAAAGCATAGAGTTGACGCATGAACATAATGAACAACGAGATACATGAAGAAGCCAAGATCTCCTTCTAAGGTCCCAAGAACTCTTCCGCGGTCCGCGGTCCAACTGCACAGGAGGTAGATGATATTGCAGATTGTTATGTAGGATAAATGGTGAGGCAAACGCTCACACTTTCCGCACATGGATGTATGCTTTCATCAGAACCATTGAAGTCAACAAGGTTGATTCCATAATCAATTGGTCGGAAATCATTAGCAGCAATATTAGTGAGCAGTTCCGGAACGTGAAGCGAACTTTCAGCTTCAAAATGACTTCCTATTTGGTATATGCAGCTGACTTCACAAGGCATCTTTCCAAGTGGATAGATGTGGCATTCTTTCTAAGGACCCCATTTTCGAGTGCTACCCACAGCTCACTGTACCTACGTGTAAGAAAGATTTCAAAGTGGTCAACGATGGATTCTTCTATGAATTCATTTGCAGGCTGGACAAGGACCTAAAGGCCAACGAGGGTAAGTAAGTAAGAAGCATGGGAAGTCAGAACCAAAATTGGCAGTCTATTCATTCAGTTTGCAGATTTCACATACCTTAGGGTTACTGGCTTTTTGGAGAACCGGTTAATTTGCCCAGATATCCGAATGATAGATTGATCACCATGGGAAAGCGAGACAACTTGTGGAGATACACAACCTTCAGTCGAAACGGCACAAATCTACAGGCTTCTTCCCAATCACTGTGGGACATTATAGCTACTAGAGCATTCATAAGGCCCGAGGATTGGAAGTGGAAATGTTATCCGAGTATGAGCAAGAGTTCTTTCCAAGCGCACGACTGAACTTTGATCTATTTGGAGTAGCCAGGAAGACAATCTCCCAGGAGTACGCACATGTGCCTTCATTAGAAGATTTCTAGATGAAGTGTAAAAGTGAGTACGAGGTTAGAAAGAATGATTTCAGCAGGCTATCAACACGTGCAAGTATTTGACTTTGGATTAACATGGATACCTGCGGATCTTAGAGATGATGGGAATGTGTTACTTGATGCTTACCATCAAATGGGAGGAGATAGAGCCATACTTCAGGATAATGTAGGGGGCTGCCATACGATTGAAGAAAGGTTTGGCGCTGTTCTAGTGAATACTTCAAACTGGTTGCTGACAAAGGGATACTGCCTTGATGAAGCACTGATGAATCAAATCACGGGAAACTTCGGCACAGGAGATTCCCTCAAGAGGAAGCACGGAGGAGAAAGCAGCAGAAGGTCCGAGAAGATGAAAGTGCACAGAAGATCTCAATCAAAGGAGAAGATCACTTCCACGGCTATGACTTTAGTTCCGGCTTCTCTAGCATCCAGTACTTCACCGACTGTTGCACCTCAGCAAGACACTTCCATGCCTCCACTGAATCCGGCGACATTCATCTTCTCTCCTCAGCCACTCCGTTCAGCACCTGTTCTAGAAGAGACGTTGAAGCTGCAGATGGCAGAGTTCGAAAGAGCTTTGTCCTTGGATGATTCAAAAGATGGCAGCCATAACACTGTAGCAGTTTTTGATGGAGAGGAAACAGAGCGGGAGATAGTAGTACATTCAACAACTTCTCATTCTCCGAGAAGTAACTTCTCAGAATGGTTGGCTTCGTAGTTGGTTCTAGAAGCTAGAGTGGAAATGAACTTGGAGGAACATGACTTGCAGCTGCTTTAGAGTCTTGGCAGAAAAGGCAGAAGACCTAAAGTTGCTAAGGTAACTTTAAGGTTGATCATCGAGGAGTCGGGGCAAAAGTTTGCTGAGATGTCAGTTCCGGCAGAAGGAAAGAAAGAAGATGAGCTCACGGCAGAAGATGTAACAGTAACCAGAGTACCCATCGGTCAAGCCACCACAAAAGGATTGAAGCAGGATACAGACATTGATAGATGCTCTATTCCTTAGGCTTGACAGAGAAAAGGCGGAGAAAGACGAGCTTCAGAAGCTAGGTATCTCAGTTGTGCGAGATCATAGCCAAGGTTGCTAAACCTTCCACTCAGCCCATTTCAGAGCAGGTGAGTGATCATCTTATGCAGGAGATGGAGGATGCAAGCAATCAGGTGAAAGCTATTGATGAATGGAAGAATCTAATTATTCATCAAGCTTCTGTACAACTTGGAGAGGTGCCAGCCCGCCTGAAGGTTATGAATGATGCAACAAATCAGCTGAAGCAACTGGTGACGAGCATAGTAGATATGAACACGATTCTTGTGAGAACTCCGAGTACTTTGGCTGAAATCAACAAGCTGCCGAGAGAAGTATTGGTTGCAGAGCAGATTGTACCGGACGGATCAGTTGAGAAGGGGAAGCAGCTGGAGTTTGCAGTATCTTTCCGTTTGGAGATCTGCAGAGTTTTGCTGAAGAGGATGCAGGCACTTGAGAGTAAGACATCGTCTTTACCAGACAATATCATTGCTTTCACTGAGGAGGAAGTGGTCGGAAATGTTACTTCATATGTGCGGATCATTCCTAAAGCAGGTGCCTAATTCCCTGGAAGGGTCTCTTCTGATGGTACAAAGGAGAATTGATGGAGCTACTAAACCTTTCACGATGAATTCCATTAGCAGACTAGTGGCACTGGTGGATATTGCGAGGTTCGGGCCGAGCTTGGAGGATGTGGAAGCATGTATCAAGGTGTTGAACGCAAGATTGCTACTGATTCAGACAGTAAAAGGAAGTAGTGGCTAAAAGCAGATGGGAAGAGATTGAATTACATGTTCGCAAGTATATCCAAAGATCAAAACAAAAAGAAGACATAAATGTTACGGTGACGTGACTTCTTCTATTCTTTCTTCTTTTATTTTCACGTTCTGGATGAAATTGTAAAACTTTAAAGTTATTGGTTTTGAAACCATCACATAAATTTATGTGGAACAATTCTATTAATTAAGTGATACATGTGTCACTTAAGGAGAAGTTAGTGGAGGATGATTGCCAAATGTCATCTTTACTTGTTTATGTTACAGTTCAGTTGAGTTTCCCATTTGTACTTTTCCTTCTACATTCTATAAGTAGAAGAAGAACCTCCGAGTTAATGATTAGAATTTGTAAGTGATATTCTTGTGTTCCGGACTTTGTCTTTGAAACTCTTGAGAGCCACTGAAGCAAATGAATATACAGGAGCAGATTTCTGGAGAACTTTGTGTCACGGTGTATGTTGTTTCTAGCTTTCTATCTTAGATCTTTGAATAAACTGTGTTGTTTTAGATCTAGAGTTGTCTTTGCTTATAATTCTGTGTTGATATCTATTGGTTTCTTTTATGTGCATGCAATCAACTCTGTTATCTATTGATTGGGATGCACATCTTCCCCATTTCTTCTCTGTGTTTATATAATTCCCTTCTATAAATATTTCCTTTTTTAAACAATGCTTACTTACTTGCTTGCAGAATCAGTACTGACTATGGTTCATGAGTGAATAGTTAAAGTAAAACCCCATATAGATACTAGCATATTTTAATTGACAAATCTGACACGGGAGCCTCACCGGTAAATGAGGGAGATTTATCTCATGACTGCCTAGGTTTTATGCTATGCAGAAAATATAGCCAACAATTTCTTTTGTGTTTTTCTTCGGTTTTCTCCTCGGTTTCTCTGTGAAATTCCCCTAGGTCAATTCTTTCGCCAGTATAGTCTGTTTAATTTCCCGAAGCATCTGGAGATCATCTACCAACACAATGCCAGAAGGAATCAGCCTCAAAATGCAAGCTTCTAACCAAAAATGATGAAGTCATGCACAAAAAGCCTCTCCTAGGCAAGTCGCACTTTTTGGGAATGAATAGGTTTAAGAAGCAAGTGGGATTTTGGTAGCGATAGCGGTGAGAATTTATTACTTGCCTTGCAGGGTGAAAATTCCCATGAAGTCAACGTCACTTAAGTTGCAGTGGGAAAATTAGAAGCGGTAGGCGGTGGGAATTTTTACTTGCCTTGTGTTGGTTGTCAAATTAGGACTTTAATGAAAGCAACAGTCAGGGGACGAAAGTCCCTCCTCTTTAATGGGAGAGGTTCCCTTATTGAAAGAAAAAATCTATTCACAAATGTACAACTTTCTATTTCAAAGAGGAACTCTGATATCATGAAAGTGTTTTAAGCTCTAAGATAGATTATCAATACAAAAGAAGAAGAACTAAGGAAGGGGAAAAGGTAGAATAGCATTCTCAGGAAGTATAGATAGCAAAATAATTCCTTATAAATGCTGAACTAGGATAATATAGAACAAAATCATTCATATTAAAACTATTAGATGTTATTTCGCAGACACAAAGTTCCAGAGATGACATCCATAAGAATACAAAGCTTCTTAATGCAAAATAGATTAATGATTCAATAACTTTTGACTGATAAGAAGGAATGAATAGACACAGATAGAAGCATAAAGGAAAATCTTCTTGTATTGATAGCTTTTGACTCTTTTACACTTTCAAAAATAATCAGAGTTCCAGCCCCCTTTGAAATGGTGAGGAGAGCTCATTATATAACTTACAAATTGGTTACATTTGGTAACCGTTTCTTTTAATTAAAAGATTAATTAAGGAAATGTATAATACAAAGTCCTTAATTAAATTACAAGGAGCTCGGCACTAAAAATAGAAGAAGAGAAAGAAAAGCTTGAAGAAGAGACATCCGATTATGGCTGAGGAGGGCCCACTGATTTGAGAATTCTTTTCAATGCTTCGCTATTTCCATGCCTCTTGGAATTGTGGTGTTGGAGGTGGCATGTGTCCACGTTCCTAGACATTTCTCCATATCTTTATCAAATTCAGTATGCTCCAGATATTCCTTATTAGCTTCGGCAATAGCTGAATGGAGGGAACAAATGTCTTCCATCTTCTCTTTGGTAAATGACTCTTCTTTAAACAAATCATCCTTGACAAAAGTTCTAAACTGAGCCTTGATTTCTGAAGAGAGAAGGGAACACTTGTAGTTTCATCTTGAAGATGGCAAGTGAATATCTTTGAAGGCTGATGAGACACAAGTTTTAAAAGATTCTCCTTTTGCCACACATTCCTCAATTCTCCCAGTGCTTCTTCCGAACCTTTATCTTCCACTCAACACTGAAAATCCATGCCTTTGACAAGTTATTCTTGGCATCATCAAATACATTGTTGACCAACAGGATCTTCTCATCAGCTTGGCCCATTAGGCGAAGATTTGTAATACAACTACTCTAGACCTTCAGCTCTTTATCCATGGCTTTGATTGAGGAAGAGAGTTTCTGCTGCAAATTAATCACTTTTTCATTGGTTTGAAGGCTTCCACAATGAAGTTCAAACCTGCTATAGTCATATCATCCACCATAGCTTCCATAGCCTTCCCATAAGTTGAATACTTGTATATGTCTTTGATGCTCTGAACTTCATCCTGGCTGAGAATCATGGGGGGTGGGAGAGCAGCCAGTGGGGCTGGATCCAAAACTTTATCCTTGGCCAACAAAGATTTGATAAAGTTGGAAAGAACCTGATTCTATTCTTCCAACTGCTCTATGGTCTGCTTGCCTTTCTCAACCCATTCAATAACCTTAGTTCTTGTTTCTGAAGGTTATGAACTTCACTCTCAGGAGTGGATTCTCCCATTGGGATCCTGGAAAGCTCCAAATCAGAGACCAAAAGATCCTTCTCTGCTTTATCAACCTTGGGCTTTCTGAACCTCCGAAGAACTGGCCCCGAGCATCGATTACTAATCTTGAAGTGGTCTTGGCTCTCTCACTTTGGAGGAGGAGCAAGAATCAATGTAGAGCTGCTTTACATCATCAAAATCCGCCCCGTTAAACGAGAAGAAGATTTTTTCTTCTTGCTTTATCAACTAAGGGTCTGTACCAGCAAAGGTAGAAGAAGAAGAGGAAGGAACAAGAGGCCCAAGAGCAAGTGAACTCATGGCACTCAAAGTATTAACCACTGTTGCCTCCAGTAAAGAAGTGAATGGAGCATCAAGAACTTCCTTTGTAGAGGAGTCTGTTATACTAGGAGGTTCAATATTTGGCACCTCCTTTTCTTCTTCAACAGTGATTTCAGGAGCTCCTGTAGGATCTGGCACTTCACCATCATCACTTTCACTAAGAACAATAATGTTCTCCGGTCTTGAAGGCAATTCGAACGCTCCGAAGAGATTCTTCCTCAATTGGTTCTTGCTTAACCTCTTTAATCTTCTTTTGATACACTTGAGTGGAAGGAGTAGATGATTCATGCTCTTTTATTGAGGAAGGAGGGGTTTGCTTAGGTACCTCAGTACTGGGTGTATGTACTTCCTTCCTGTGTGGAAGTTTCTCTTGAAGAAGATCTACCCTGATTCCTCTTGAGCTCATGAACTTTCCTATCGAACCAAACCTTAGTTCTTACAAGAACAGGGGCAATAATCTCACTCAAATCATCTCTCTCCTTCACGTACAATCCAGGGTTTCTAAAGGAGTGTGTTTGATTGATCTTTCATATTCAAAGGATTGTAAGTCCTCATCATCATCCTTAAGCCCTTCAGGAACTTGGTAGAGATTGAGATCTGTAATTTGTTGCAGAGAGAGTCTGCCATAGTGCCTTCTTCTAGCTTCAAAATCATCAGCACAATCAGCCCAGTAATCCTCAGTGTCTGGTTTATGATGATAAATTATTCTGAGGTTTTGATCAATAAACTTCTTCAAATCAAAACAAGTCCTGGATCTGAAGAAATGGACAGTGAGAGGAGCAATAGCCCTTTCTATGTTTTGGGCATCTAGAGCCGTTTGCATGTATAATTTCCCAAGGAGATAGGGAAATGAAGACCAGTGATCTTCTTGTCTCTGCAAGGTTCTGTGTAGTTTATCAAGTTGCCTGCATACTTCAACCAGAGCCATTTTATCATTGCAAAACATGGGGAGCTTGAGGGGTGTATTTTCAAAGCCAGCCAACCTGATGTATGAGAACCTTCTGAATTGGATGAAGAAAGCCCCATACTTGGCTATCAGAGTCATAGCTTCATCATAAAATCTCCTAGCAGTGTCACTCTCCAAGAGTCTTACAATATACATGGTGAAAGCATCATTGACCCTTTTGAAATTGTGATTGCTAGCTTCAAGGGTAAACTGAGGGCAGTATGTGTAGATAGGTTCATCCTTCTTGCCCTCCATGTAGGTGAAACCGAACCACTCCTGGGATGCAACTAGGGTATACATGAGATAAGAAGTCATATAGAACTTCTTAGTTTGTTGAACATTTGACAATTGCTCAGTCAAATTCATACAAATAATTTTGGCCCAATTTATGTTTTGCTTGCCCTCGCAGATGATGTTTATAAAGGGGCACATCCAGAAATGAAATTCATTGGTGGAGGGCAATCCCATGATACGAGCGAGCAAAATGATAAAATCAAACAACTCATTAAAATCAACCTTGAACAATGCTTTGGAGAGTCGGGATGCTCCCTTCTTAGGGTTCTTCAACCATGATTTTGCTACTCGTGCCTTGTATTTTTCACTGTCTTGGTCAAACAGGGTCTGAGCTTGAGCAAGAGTGAGAACGATGGAGTCTTCAATCTCTGGAATGCGTAGGGCAGCAATGGCGACAACATCCAATTTAGCAATTAATTCCCCATGCACATTAGCAAGCTCCTTGGTATCTGGGTTAAAATGGGCTCCGCAGGCAAGCACGGTGTCGACACACTACACAGAGATGGGAAAACCAGCCGCATACGCAATTCCACTGTCACTGATCATTTGGGCCATGGGAGCAGGGTTGGCGCATGTTAGTCTGCCCCAAAAATCACCAAAATCTAAGTGCCGAACCTCACTATCCCCAATATTAGGTACAAAGGTCTCGAGAGGTGACAGATGTTCCTGCCCTTGAAACTTGATCTTCATTTTTGCAATGCACAGAGGGACGACCTTCCAAGAACAAATTCGTGATGAGAATGCAAAGGGATATAGGGAGACGAACAAATGACTCAATTGCAAGGATGCGGGCGAGAAAAAGCAAGTGAGCAATGTGACAAATGCATAGGTGGTAGTCCCTTTAAATAGCCGTTTAGGAGAGAGAAGATCATTAATGAGCATTAAATACACCTTGCACCGACTCGAAAAGATGAGATACGGGAAAAGCGGAAAAAACTGGCCCGGACGGTCCTGGGACATATGGGACACGAAGACGCGATCCGCCGACGCGGGCAATGCGGGCCAAATGAGCACGGGCGGTCCAGGGACACAGAATGTGAGGGACGCGAGGACGCGATTAGGCCGATGCGAGTGATGTGGGGAATCGGCGAATAGAAAGCCTGGACGCATTTGGGACAGATGGGACAAAAATACGTGAAGAACCCGATGCGGGCGATCGGGAAAACGAAGTCCGAGCGAACTTGGGACAAATGGGCCGAAAAGTTTCAATAAAGCCGATAGACAAGGACTTGCGGGGAAATCGGTCGATCGGCGAACAGAAGGCCCAGAGGTACTTGGGACATGAGGGACAAAAATGTCCGACAGACCCGCAAATCACCAAAATGACTCAATAAATGCGAATTTCCACCATCTCTTCAAGTTTTCACTTCATTAGAACATTACTAAAGGGTGCCAACTCAAAATTTTCAAATTTCTAACTTTCAAAAGAGGGGAAATTTTGAGAGGACAACATCTTACAAGTGTAAAAATTCCCATTATAAAATAAAGAAAAAAATCACTTAAAGCAACGATGAGAATTTTTGCCTACTACCTAAGAGCTAACTTTTCCCTACCTAAAGCAGGCTAACTTTTCCCATCAGAAGGTTTTATTCACCCAAACAAGTTGCACTTTTTCAAAGGAGGCTAATTTTAATGCAAGTCGCACTTTTTGGAAAGTCACTTAAGCTGCAGTGGGAAAATTAGAAGTGGCAGGCAAGCGGGAATTTATTACCTGCCTTGCAGGGTAAAAATTCCCATTATGGAAGTCAAACAACTTAAGTGAATGAAGGGATTTTTAGAGCTGCAGTGCAGGGTGAATAATCCCATCAAAGTTGACTTCTTAAATTTAGAAATCACCCATGCTAAAAAGTGCGACCCCTTTGGGCATTAAATAATGCTTTTAATGGCATTTATTAATTGCTTTTATTCCTAATTTTGGCGCCTAGGATAAATAGAAAGTCAATGCATGAGGATAAGCCAAAGTGAACTGAAGGTAGCATGCTAAAAATAAATAAATTAAATTTATTTAATGGCAGCCAGCAGCATGCAAAAATAGGCGCCCAATTTAGGTGAATAAACATCATTATTTATTAATTAATTGCCAGGAATAGGAGGGGCAATTATTAAAAATAGAATGCTGAGAGTTATATAAGCATGGGCTGACATAGTAAAGAAGTAATTAATTCTTTTAGCAAAGGATTGCAGCCAGCCTGCAGTTTTGGCGCCCAAAGAAAGAGAATTTTTGCATAAAAAAGTGCTTTTCATTGCCGGAAAGCTTCAAAGTTTGGCGCCTAGGGTTGGAGGAGCTTGATTTAAGCTTGGTTAATTATCTCGCATATTAATATAGGTGCCTGTGTGAAGTTAAAATATTTATGCTTGCTTTGCATGCAAGCAAAGCCTCAAATTTTAGGGCAAAGTGGGCTTTATATGCAAATTTTTGTGATAAAAATCAAGTGTTCATGCTCTGGATTCCATCTGTGTGAATTAATTGCAGGTATTCATTACTGTGTGCTTATATAAGTGAAAAGGAGCTCAAATCAATGTCGAGATGCATGAATATATATTCGAATCGATGCATTAAATATATATTCCGAATCTAAAGAAATTCCCAGATCTGCACCAATTGCAAAGAATTCCGGCAGAATAAAAGAAAAAGAGTTGCTCAGACAAAGATTGCTCCGACCATGATAAAGTGGGATGAAAGAGAAGGATCGGCGGAATTATGCATTGCTTCCAGATTTGTGATATCGGTGATACGGATCTAGGCCCCGAACCCCTCTTCGAATTGATTGACAGATCCAGGGCTGGAAAGACATCTCTCATGCGGGCAGTAAAGAGCAGTGGAATCATTCGAGCAAAGCATTTCTAATCACAACTCAGTGATCGAATTCGCTAAATGGAGTGTGCAAGGTCGTACCATCCACTATCCAGATCAATCTGGGATGCTTTGCAGAAAGACAATAATCCAGTTGGATGCACAATTTATCAATTATTGTCTGAAGATTCCAACACGACTGGTGGTGACTACAATCAAAGCATGCTGGATGCCGACAACAGATGGGAGAAGCACAAAGTAGACTGTGTGGGCATAATGAACAACAAGTATATGAAGAAGCCCAGATCTCCATCGAAGTTCCCGAGGACTCTTCCACGATCCAATCTGGTGCAGGAAGTGGATGATATTACCAAATTGCTATGTAGGATAAATGGAGAAGCTAACACTCACAACTTCCGCTCATGGATGTATGCCTTCATCAGGACCATTGAGATCAACAAAGCAGATTCAATAATCAATTGGGTGGAGATCATCGGTGAGCAGCTCCGAAGTGTGAGGCGGACATATAGCTTCAAGATGACTTCCTACCTGGTATATGCAACAACCTCGCAGGGTATCTTTTCCAAGCTGGATAGACGGGGCATACTCTCGAAGGATCTTATTTTTGAGTGCTACCCGATTGACTGTGCCTAAATGCAATAAAGATTACAAGGTGGTCAATGATGGATTCTTCTACGAATTCATTTGCAAGTTGAACAGTGATCTGAAGATCAACAGGGTGAGCAAGGAAGCTTGGGAAGCTGTATCCCAACATGGCTGTATCTTCATCTTGTTTGCAGATTTTACATACCTCAGGGTAACCGGCTTTTAGAGAGCCACCAGTCAGTTGCCCGATATCAAGCGACAAATTGGTCATCATGGAGTTGTGTAGACAACTCGTGGAGATGCATGACCTACAATCAAAGCGGCACAAGTCTACAGGCTTCTTTCGATCACAGTGGGCTATTACAGTTGCCAGAGCATTCACAAAGCCAGAGGAATTGAAGTTGAGATGTTCTCTGAGTGTGAGCATGAGTTCTTCCCAACACGGCTGAACTTCGATCCATACGGGGTAGCAAAGAAGACAATCTCCTAGAATACTCGCATGTGCCTTCGTTAGAAGACTTCTGGATGAAGTGCAGAAGCAAGTACGAAGTTAGAAAGAAAGACTTCAGCAGGTTATCGGCACGACAAGTGTTTGATTATGGATTAGCACGGATACCTGCGGATCTCATAGACGATGGGCCTGTGTTACTTGACTCATACCACCAGATGGGAGGGGATAGAGCTGCTCTTCAGGAGAACATTGGTGGCTGCCACACGATCGAGGAAAGATCTGCTGCGGTTCTGGTCAACACCTCGAACTGGTTGCTGACAAAGGGATATTGCCTTGATGAAGATCACAAGCAACCTCAGCGCAGGAGACTCCATCAAAAGGAAGCACGAGGGAGAAAGCAACAGAAGGCCTAAAAAGCTTAAAGTGCACAAAAAGTCTCATACACAGGAAAAGGTCACTTCTACGGCTATGGTGCTAGTTCCGACTTCTCCAAGTCAACTCACCACACTTCACCAGCTTGTGAACCTCAACAAGATATTGTTGTTCCTCCGTTGAATCCGCAACATTTGTGTTCTCTCCTTAGCCACTCTAATCTTCACCTCTTCTTGAAGAAGCGCTAAAGTCAGCGATGACAGAATTTGAAAGAGCATTGTCTTCGGACAATTCAGAAGATGCCAGCCACAACACTAGCAATTTCGGATGGAGAGGAACCAAAGCACGAGATGGTGGTGCATTTAACAACTTCTCATTCTCTCGAGAAGCAATTTCTCAAAGTGGTTGGCCTCACAATCAGTCCCGGAAGCTAGAGAGGAGATCAACTTGGAGGAACATGACTTGTAGCTACTCCTGAGTTTGGGCGGAAAAGACAAAAGACCTAAAGTTGCTAAGGTGACTTTAAGGTTGATTATTGAAGAATCAGGGAAAAGTTCGGCCGAGGTATTAGTTTGCATGAAGGAAAGCGGGAGAGCGAGTTTACGACAGAGATATAGCAGTGTGAAAGTGCCGATAGGTGAAACCACTCATCGAAGGATTAAAGCAAGACACGCAAAACATCGATAAATGCTTTATTCCTAAAGCTTGACAAAGAGAAGGCAGAAAAAGATGAACTTCAAAAGCAGGTTTCCCAGTTGTGTGAGATCATTGCTAAGGTTGCCAAACCTTTCTCTCAGCCAATTTCAGCACATGAGCAGGTGAGTGATCATCTGATGCAGGAAGTGGAAAATGCAGGTAACCAAGTTAGAGCTATCGATGAATGGAAGATCCTAATCATTCGCCAAACTTTTTATGCAAATGTACTCAATGAGGTGCGAGTTCGTCTAAAGGTTATGAAGGATGCATTAGTTCAGCTGAAGCAACTGGTGACAAGCACGGTAGATATGAATACAGTGGCTGAAAATAACCTAGGCACTTTGGTTGAGATAAATAAGTTGTCAAAGGAGGTTTTGATTGCAGAACGAATTGTGCCTGATGGATCGATTGAAAAGGGGAAGCAACTTGAATTCACAGTCTCTTTCCGCTTGGAGATCTTCAAAATTATGTTGAAAAGAATGCGGGTGCTCGAGGATATGGCATCGTCTACTGTCAAGCAATGTAATTGCTTTCACTAATGAGGAAGTGGTTGGGAACGTTTCTTCATACAAAAGGACCATTCCCACCAAAGTTCCCGATTCCCTGGAAGGTTCTCTTCTGATGATTCAAGAGAGGATTGATGAAGTTGTTAGGCCTTTCACAATGAATTCAATTAGTAAGCTAATAACGTTGCAATCAGACATTAAGAAATTCGGGCCTAGTTTGAAGGAGGTGAAAGCAAGCATCGAAGTTTTGAACGAAGGATGTTTGCAGCTCAAGACAGAGAGAAAGAAGATGTGGCTGAAGTGGATGGGAAATTGTTGAACTATATGTTCGAAAAGTATATTCAATATCAAAACAAAAAGAAAGTGTAGAAGTCACTGCTAGCAGATCTTCCTTCTTCTTTTCTTTCTTCTCTTATTTCTTATGTTCGTGGATGTAATTGTAAACTTAAAAGTTATTGGTTTGAAAACCATTACTTTAAGCTATTTGGAATGACTCTTTGAGTTAAGTGACATATGTGCACAATTTTAGCTTGAACTCATGATGCATGTCATTAAGAGAGGAATTAGGGGAAGATGATTGCCAGATGTTCTTTTTACTTCTTGTTTATGTTCTAGTTCAGTTATAGTCTCCCATATGTAATTTCCCTCTACGTGCTATAAGTAGAGGAAGAACCTACTGAGTTAAGGGATCAAAATTTGTAATCAACATTCTTGTGTTCCAAACTTTGAGCTGAAACCCCTGATTTCTACAAGCAGAGGAATATAGAAGAAATTTTCAGAGAACTTTCTCACAACGGTCCATTTTGCTTCTTACTCTCTTTCTAGATCTGTTCATAAACTGTGTTATTATAGATCTAGATCTAAAAGTTTCCTTTGCTTTGAATTCTGTGCTAAATGATCTATTTGTTTTAATCTATGTGCATGCAATCAACTCTGTAAATTATTGCTTGGGTTGCACATCCTCTCTACTTTCTTCCGTTTCCTATTATTTTCCTCTTTTGTAGATTTTTCCTTTCTTTTACAGTTGATTACTTGTTGCGAGAATCGTATAGCTATGGTTCATGAGCTACGGTTAAAGTAATACCCACAAATAGATATTATGATATATAACTCGACAAAATCTGACACGGGAGTCTCATCGGTAAATGAGGGAGATTTATCTCATGACTGCCTAGGTTTTCAACTATGCAGAAAATCTAGCTAACATTTTTTGGCGACTCCATTGGGGAACAACTATCTTTGCAGATCAAAGCTTATCTCTTGCAGATCAGAGTGTTTTCCCATTCAACTTTAAACTGGTTGAATGTCCATTCACCCGATCTGTGAAGGCACAAGGAAGGACTGATCATTTCTACAGATTGCAGGAGTAATTCAACTTCAATCATCCTCAAGTTAGAAGCCGCAGATCTAGTCTATCACCAGGAAGAAGAGTACACATTCATCCAGATCCGGATTGTCTTCAACATAATCCGACAACTAGAATTATCCATCAAGTCTACTCGTAGAAGACGTGCCCCATTCATCATGCATCAGAATCGAACCAGATAGTACCTGTTCCATGGGGAGCAACTTTTGGGCCACTGAACTTGACCCCACCTATGCACGATCTGCCTAAAGGGTCTAGAAAGAATTTCTCGAAATTCTTCGAGACAGCAAGCAAAATCCAGATGATCACTTGGCAAAGCATTCTTCATATCTTGTGGTGTGCTTGCAGTGGAGCATGAAGATGTCTCGGTCAGACTTTTCATTGAGACTCTCCATGATTTGGCCGGAGAATGGTTCTATCGGTTAGCCCCTGGAACTATAACAAATTGGGCGTCCATGCGAGAACAATTTTGAAGAGATTCAAACCTGCAGAAGACGCTAGCACTCTGATCACTCAATTGACGTAGTTAAAGAAGGAACCAAATGAGAACATGCGGGACTTTATTGCAAGGTTCCAAAGGATTTTGTATAAAATCCCCACTTCTGCTGCGCTTAGCGATGAAAATCAAAAGACATTTTTTATAAACGCTCTGTTGCTCAAGTTGGATATCAGCTGTGAAGGGCAAGACCTGAGAATCTACTCGAAGCACAAAATGCTGTTGTGGAGGTCAAGATGACTTAATCATGGCTAGAAAAATCAGACAATCACCCCACCAAGGTGATGGAGCTTCTTCACGTACTTCGATCCTTTGCTACAAAGGTTGGCTAACGACATGCTACAAATCAAGAAGCAAATATCTCAAGGAGGAAATGTGACTCCTTCAAGAACAACTCCTGCTCGGACCTTTAACGGTCAAAATCAAAATCGAAATAGACTTACTGCTGCACCACAACGGTTGGCAATTGAAGTTGCTCTGAGGAACAACTTGGAAACTAATGAAGAAGATCTTGGCATTGATGAATCATTTGATGATGAGGACTTTGTAGATCCCGCTGGCGACTCCAACATTGGTTACCTGGACTATGAATTTGACGAGGGCTATTATGAATCTTTTGAAGATTCTGACGGCCATACATTTGCGGTGTTCACAAGGTCCCAAACACACCAAAATGTTGAAGCATCCACAAGTGGCCAAAGAAGAGAAAGATAAGATCTGGGCCAGATGTTACTATCCTAAAAAGAGGCAGTACGCTACCTTCTTCATTAGCTCCCAAAGATAAGCATGCAAGTTCTTTCAATCTGCAACAAAGGGCCAACGTGCATCCGGCTGAAGTAAGTCAAGCTTTCGATATTATTGATCACATTAAAAAGACCAAGGTTCAGATGTCAGAAGTTGAGTATTTCAAGGCATTTCTTGATCAGCTAAATAGGTTGGTTAAGTATGTGCAAAGTAATGGTCCCAATACTCCAACAAATAGTGTTTCACGGGGTATCTTGTCTAGTCCAAAGATTACTCCTCCTTCAAACAATGCGGCTGCAAGCTCTTCTCCTTCTACTTCTTCTCCTACTACATCGGAAAGGATCGAGCCATTTTATGTGTCATTACTTATTAACGGTTATAAATTAAGTAATTGCATTCTAGATTCTGGAGCTTCCGACAATGTGATGCCTGCTAAAGTTGTTGATGCTCTGGGTCTCACATTGACAAAAACCATTGGAAGATGCTATTCAATGGAGAGACATGTACCTCTGGTTGGGCAAATCAAAGATGCACAGAAGTACTTTTCTTCATTCCCAGACAAAAGATTAAAGATGACTATCCTTGTAGCAGACATCCCAGTATCTTATGGCATCTTTGTTGAGTAGGAATTTCTATAAAGAACTGGGTGGAGAAGTCAAGATGGACTGGTCTTGTGCGCACATACCAATCAAGGGAGTTAATCAGAAGTTAGAACCTGAGAAGAAATCCAAGTACATGATCAAAATATGAGGATCCTAGATCTCATATCTTGTTTCAAGAATCCGATCACGAGTCTATTATCTAGAACTGGATAAAGAAGAAATTCAACTTGTGATCCAAGAGCCACATCAACTGGATAATAAGGTTTGGTCTTTGGAATTTGATGGCAGTTGTTGTTCATTTGGATCCGGTGTAGGCGTTGTTCTTATTTCTCCTAAGGGAAAAGTGCATGCACATTCCTTCAAGTTAATGTTTGAAAATACTAACAACACGGTGGAATATGAAGCATTGTTGTTAGGTATGGAGCAGGCAAGAACAATGGGAATCAAGCTCTTACACGCAAAGGGAGATGCCGAGTTGATTGTTAAGTAGATATGAGGTCTCTACCAAGTCAAAAAGGACAAACTTTGGCATTATAGAGACCGGGTCTATTCTGCTATCCTAGATTTTGTGGCTTTCTCAGTATCCTATATTCCGAGAGAGAAAAATTCTAGAGCTGATTCACTTGCAGTAACTGCAACTTTATTAAATCCAGATCAGCCACCCACATTCTTCAGACAGGGGGATTACAAAGTTGAGATGGTCTTCGCTCGAAGGTTCCTGATAACGTCCAACAATGGCAGGTTTTTAATGATGACAAACAGATTGTTGTATTTCTCCAACAAAAAGACAACTTCGAAGAGATCTACTATGAGGGGAGCAACTCACCTCCAAGACAAGCTATTGTGGGAGAAACGGATGCAAAGGTCTCAGGAAGTCAAGAGATTATCCAGCTAAAGGGAAATAAAATTCCTAAAGGCTTAGTATCTCTTGAGGAAATGTTTGACAAGCATGATCAAATGCTTAAAAAGAATGAAGAAAGTGGGGAAGGTTCTTCCTCCGATACACAGTTATTAAATTTGGGAGCAAGCAATGATTCCAAATTAGTAAATCTGGGTAAGTGTTATTCAGAGGTAGAAAGAGAAGCTTTTACAAAGCTTCTTAAGAAATATATGGATGTTTTTGCTTGGTCTTACCAGGATCTAAAGACATATCAGCCTGTAGAAGTACAACACTATATCCCATTAAAGCAAGAATGAAGCCTTCAAGTGAAGTTGCGGCGGCATAACCCTACTATTTTAGGGACTATCTTTGCAGAAATCTAGAAGTTGTTAGATGCAAAGATAATTTATCCCATACATCACTCTGAATGGTTAGCCAATATAGTTCCTGTGAGAAAGAAGAGTGGTGAGATTAGGTTGTGCGTTGATTTTCACAACCTCAATCAAGCCTCCTTGAAAGACAACTACCCCATCCCCATCATGGACCACACTTTGCAGGTCGTTACTGGATCTGAAATGTTATCCATGCTTGATGGTTTTTCAGGCTACAATCAGGTCAAGGTGGCTGAGGAGGATCAATATAAAATGGCATTCATTACACCTTGGGAACTTTTGGTAATGTTTGTTTGTAGGAGAATATCTTGATGGAAGAGTGATGGTCACTTTAATAACAAATACATCCTCATGGGTTGTTGTAAAGGAATAAATATTTTCCAAGTGGTTCTTTCTTCTTGGGTGAGTGCCTGGGAATTAGAGTGCGACAGAGAAGTGAATTTGAGCAAGTTTTGGAGCTTGTATAGGTGTTTGGGCATTTTACTATTGTAAAGGATTCCATTATGGCCTTGAGAAGGCAAAGAAACTCCGTAACTATACGTGGATATAATGGCAAGAGGAGGCAAGACCTCTCTTCCGGAGTTTTCCCGCACTATGTTTCTCTGGGGTAAACATTTCCCCATGTAGTTTTGTTCTTGTTGTTTCTTGCTCTACTTTCATTATTTCTTTCCTTTCAATTTGCATCAATTAACAAGTCAATTCTAAACTTATGGTGGAATGTCTTATGTGAATACACAAGAAAACAAGTTAATCAATCAAGTGTTTGTCGGGAACAATTGAGATTCATGTTGGTCAATTAAGTAATAAAATATCCATACTAATTATGATTAGCTTAGTATTAGGGCAGATTTTGTTTCTTGTTTGTGTGGTGTCACAATTTTGTAGATTTATGCCCATTCCTAGAACATCTAGTGCAAGTAGAGAAGGTTTCTTGATGCCTTTGCAGCGAGATATATACATAGGGAAGTGTAATAGAGAAGTGAGAAGCATGGCTCATGAGAATGAGAGAATACCCCAAGATGATGAAGAAAGGTAGAATAAATTGGAAAAGGATGTTTGAAACATTTATTATTCCATGGGCAAGCTTGCTAAGATGGAGAAGATTATGTCAGCTCTCATGGGAAAGCTTGCATTTTCTATGGAGATCCTGAAATATCCCTTTTCCGGATTTATTTTATATTCAAGATTTCCAACCAAATTTTCACGAATAACAATCTGATTTTTATGACAGCAGTATATAGAAAAATATGACAAGTACTGATTATGGCAACAAGGTATAATAATAAGAAAATAACCAATATCTTCACTCTTATTGCAATTAAACTAACATGCAACAACATGGAAGTAACATGCATCAACATGCAACATGACATGCAAGTAACATGCATCAACATGCAATGATATGCATACACAAGAAGTTTCCACGATAAAATAGATGATCTCTCTTATGAGTATGGCTATCTTCTCTTTCGGACTTGAAACTGGATCAACAAGCATTTGAAACTCGAATCGACAACCCGATCCGAATAAATTCCACAATAGCAAACTTGGGCTGGATCTTTGACCACCGTAGAGTGCTCTACTAGCTGGGGTAGATCTTTCACTATAGAAGCTAGGTTCTTACGGAATTTCACCTCCACAAGCAAAGAAAGCAAGTTGAAAGCTCCAACATAAGATGGAAAAATGATCCCAGATCCTTTTTCTTCCCAAAACACCACCTTTTATAACTTTTTCCATCACAAAATTGCCCGTAAACCCTAATTAGACCCCTCGAGATGTGTTATGTTTTAATCGTCACTTAAAGTGACTTTATTTTTCTAGCCAAAAAAAGGTCCACTTAAGTGACCCCAACGAAGAAATAGAACATTACCCCACCTTTTTCACTTAAGTTATCATAAAGTACATGCATAACGCCAAAACATAACATATAAGTGAAATGTAGGTGAAAACCATACCCAACAACCATCTACGCCGCTAGCCCTTTGGGTATGACCAAGGCTAAGATGGAAAACCAGTCGCTAGACCGTGGAGGTAGGAATGGGGACATTACAGTCCGCCCTTCCCAAAATTTGCTTGTCCTCAAGCGAATGTAAACTAGAGTGCTATAAAATCTGCTCTCCCTTTCAAGTGGCATCCTCTAAAGTGGTAAATCTTTCCACCGCACTAGATATTCTCGTGATTACCCTATTCGAAGCTTCCTTTGTCTTACCTCAATAATAAATTCGGGTTCTAAGACCCGGCCCCGTGTCATCCAATGGTGGTAAATCGTGGAAGGCGCAATATGTTGTCCAAAATTCAAATGCTCTTTTGAGGCACAAAACATGGAAGACATTATGAATCTTATTGTGCTGGAAGTTCCCACTCATATGCCATCGCCCCAACTCGTGCACTATCTCAGATGGCCCATAGAATCGCGGTTTTAGCTTCTCGCGCCGCTCTTCTTGAGTGAGGATTGTTTGTATGGCTGCAGCCGTAAGAAGACCAAAACTCCAACCTCGAATGATCTCTCAACTCGTGCTGTCGCATATACCTTCGCTGATTCTGCGCTTTCGTATGTTCTCCTTGAGATCCTTTAGAATGTCTTGGTTCTCTCTGTACCCACAAGACGAGCTTTGGGAGCTCGGCTATCTCGATAATACTAGATCTACAAATGAGGATGCCTCATAACCATATAATGCTCGAAAAGGAGTCATACCAATACTCATATGGTAGGTGGTATCAGAACAATATACACCCATATGTAGCCATTTGACCTATGCACGTTGATGTCCTGCAACATAGCTACGCAAGTAGCCTTCTATCCGCTTGTTCACTATCTCAGTCTGCCCATCAGTTTGTGGATGATAGCTGGTACTAGGTGTTAGCTCCGTACCGCAAGCTCAAGATATCTTGCCGAATGTACTCATGAAAATCTTATCCCTATTCTTGACATAATACTCTTAGGCAACTCATGATGCCTAAAAATACCTGTGAAGAAAGTCTGAGCCACCTGTGTTGCCTTATGCCCTGAAGGCATAGAAAGGAAATGGGCATATTTAGTCAACCGATCAACCACCACATATATGCAATCGTGCCCATACATTGAGGGAAGAACTGTGATAAAATCCATGGATATACTCTCCCACTTCATTCGGAATAGGCAAAGGTTGAAAAGTCCCGCGGGAAAGAGTGCTCGCCTTGGTTTGCCGACAAACCAAACACTCCTCGACATGGTTAAGGACATCGTTCTTTAACCCCTTCCATGTGAATCTCTCTCGACGTACCTATATGTCTCAAAATATCTTGGATGTCAAGCCAAGGGTGTATCATGCATCGCTCAAGAAGGATCTTCTCCTTCATTTTGGACTCGTACAAGGAAAATTCTATCCTTCTAGTAGATGAGGTCGCCCACAACTCTCATCGATCATCCTGAATAATGCCATCCATAATCTCACATACGCAAACTGATTTTGGAGTATTCAACAAGTATATGAGCCTTCCAAATCACTGAAATCTCCGACATAAAGCAAATCATAGAATCAAAGCAAGGTCTCCTGACAAAGGCATCAGCCACCACATTATTCTTCTTACATTTCTTGTATTCTATGTCGAAATCAAAAGCCCGTATCTTGTTTACCCATCTCTGGTGGCGGTCATTGAGATCCTTTTCTTCCAAAACGAACCTCAAGCTATTGTGATCCATATGAACCACAAATTTGTTGCCCACTAAATATCATGTCGAATTTGACCAATGCATGCATAATGGCCAACATCTCCTTGTCGTAAATTGAGAATCCTCTCTCTACCTGGACTCAATTTCCGACTCTCATAGGCAATGGGATGCCTATCTTGCATGAGCATTGCTCCAACACCCACTCCTGATGCATCGCACTTGAGTATAAATGGCCAAGTGAAATCTGACAATGTAAGAACTGGACAAGAACTCATCACCCTCAAGATGATCAAAACTTGTGCTGAATTTGACCAAGCAAAGCCCCTTCTTGGTCAAGTCTATCAAAGTGCATCAAGCGAGAGATGTTCTTCACAAACCTCCTATAATATGTGCATTGTCCCTAGAATCCTGTCAAGTGTGTCAAAGTCCTAGGTGGTGGCCAATCCAAAATCGCCTGAATCTTCTCCCTATCCACCTTGCCTCCGCCTCCTCCGATCACATAACCCAAATACAACAACTCTGTCATACCAAACTCACACTTAGAAGCTTTTGACAAAGGGAATTAGCTTCCAAAATTCCCAACACCTCTCAAGATGTTGAATGTGATCCTCCCACGCCCCATCTGTGAGACCAAAATGTCATCAAAGAAGACCAATACAAACTTCCGCAAATGGCGGTTGGACACATGGTTCATGCAGGACTGAAATGTGGCCGGTGCATTAGACAACCCGAATGACATCACCAAAAACTCGAAGTGGCCATAGTGGCACCTGAAAGTTGTCTTATGCACATCCTCCTCTTTGACCTTGATCTGGTGATATCCAGATCGCAAGTCTATTTTGGAAAAATAGATTGCTCCATGTAGCTCATCTAGTAGTTCATCAATGTGTGGCACATGATACTTATTTTTGATTTTCTTATTTAGTGCACGGTAATCTATGCACATTCACATGGTTCCATATCCTTATTCTTCACCAACACCACTAAAGAAGCAAAAGGACTAACGAGGTCTAATATGCCCCATGTCCGGAAGCTCGTGTATAGTCCTCTCACTCTCATCCTTAAACCATTTGGGGTGACGGTAAGGAGTAGTAACCCAGCGGCTTCTTTGCCGCTAAGCTCAATCATGTGCTCAAACCCCTGTTTGGTGGTACACCCGGAGGTATGTCTGAAAAACTGCACTGTGCTTGTCTAATAGGCCTTGGACATCCACATGATACTCTGCAGTCACTCCCCCGTATTCTAGGTCGAAACCAAGCAATGAACAACCCAATCTACCTCATCGTGCCGAAAGATCCTCTCCATCCTCTTAGTTGTGACTACCCTAGGTGCTCCCGTAGATAGACCCCTCAAGGTCACATTCCCGCCTCGGACTTGAATTTCAGCTCCATCGTCTCGAAAGTTAGTAAGAAATTCGCCAAGGAGTGAAGCCGGTGAACTCCCAACACTACGTTAGTCTCTCCAATGCCGCAATATAGAAGTAACACAAAGTACAATTATGACAAAGAAGGTATAAAATCGAAAATAACCAATATCTTCACTTTTATTGCAATTAAACTAACATGCAACAACATGCAAGTAACATGCAAAGCAACATGCAATGATATGCAATAACAAGAAGTTTCCACTGATAAAATAGATGATCTCTCTTATGAATATGGCTATCTTCTCTTTCTGGACTTGAAACTGGATCAACAAGCCTCTAAAACTTTGAATTTGACAACCCGATCTCGAATAAATTCCACAATAGCAAACTTGGGCCGGATCTTTGACCACCGTAGAGTGCTCTACTAGCTAGGGGTAGATCTTTCACTACTGAAGCTAGGGTTCTTACGGAATTTCACCTCCACAAACAAAGAAAGCAAGTTGAAAGCTCCAACATAAGATGGCAAAATGATCCCAGATCCTTTTTCCTCCCGAAACACTACCTTTTATAACTTTTTCCATCACAAAAGTGCCCGTAAAACCCTAATTCGACCCCCCTTGGAGATGTGTTATGTTTTAATCATCACTTAAAGTGACTTTATTTTTCTAAGCCAAAAAAAGGTCCACTTAAGTGACCCCAACGAAGAAATAGAACATTACCCCACCTTTTCACTTAAGTTATCATAAAGTACATGCATAACGCCAAAACATAACATATGAGTGAAATGTAGGTGAAAACCATACCCAACAACCATCTACGCCGCTAGCCCTTTGGGTATGACCAAGGCTAAGATGGAAAACCAGTCATGCTAGACCGTGGAGGTAGGAATGGGGACATTATAGATCCCAAATGCAAATGAAGACTTCAAGACTAAGACCTGTGAGAAGGAGCAGTTCCATACCAACCAAGCTCAACCTCCACTCAAAGGGTAGGCCGTATTAGAATTTCATCTTTATGAAGGTAAAGCAAAGATTGAGAAATGTGATGATTCGTTAGCCCATTTAGAGGTATATTTCAATTTATGTCAAATTAGTGAATAACAATAAATTTCCTACGCAGATCGGGATTGAAGCTAGCTAGTCACGCTTCAACTTGGTTGCGCTTAATTTCTAAATGGGATGAATTTGAAACATTGATTCAAAGTCAATTTTATTCTATTTGTCATGAAGAGAAAAGGTCTATTATCTGACAATATTTTAGGAAAAAGCAAGGCCATAATGTGCAAGATGATACAAGCTAATTTGACAAAAGATGCTTCAAACAAGAAAAGATTTGTAGGATTATGACATCTTGACAAATTAGGTTGTAGGGCTTCATAGTCATCCAATGAGGCCTACTTTCTTGACCAATCCCTGTGGACATAGACAAGGCTTGTGCTTAGGATCATTAACACACAAGGTTGTTTCAAGCCAAAAGGGAAAGGAAATGGAATGATAAGTGTAATGCTGTTACGAATTTTTCTCCGAAGGATTCTAAAAGGCATTTTGGGCATTGTGATGTTGAAGGCCATACAAGGGAAACTTCCATTTGGAATTGCATCCTTTCAAGAATAAGAAAAAGAAAGCTATGACTTCATTTCAAGGAAAAGAGGTTGGGTGTAGCTCGATGTGGATGAAAGGATTCCTTGGACATCCATTTGGAGAGACGCATGTTTGAGTAGCAATGCGTCTCAAGAAAAAGGTGAACTTACTAAACCTTTCTGTATCGTAATTCAAATTAATAAGACCAAAGTTGATTTAGTAGACAAACTTGGGTTAGAGACATAATCATCCTAATCCTTACTCTCTAGATTGGGTATAGAATTAAGTAGAAATAGAGGTAACCAAACAATGCAAGGTCAAGTTTGGGATAAACGAACATTTCATTGATGAAGTTGTGGTGGATGTTGTGACTTTTGATGTTTGTGGTGTAGTTTTTGGCAGCCCATATATTTAAGAGATGTTATCTTCATGAGAAGATATAACAAATACCGCTTGGTTAAGGATGAGTAAATTTGCATCATCAAAGCATATGTAGGAAAGTAAAAATGTCCTTTGGTGGGTGCGACTCATGCTAAAAGATTGATTAGTGCTAGTTGAATGCATGCTTTGTTTCATAAGCAAGATAATGTAGTAGAATATGTGATTTCTCATAGCATGTCTACCAACAAGGAGCATGGGCAATTTAGAGAAATTTAGCAAGTGCCCATTGGAATGCCATTGAATATGGCGATTGGGCATGAGATCCAATTGTTACCAAATTGTCTTCTTCCCAACGTTGGTCTTTATTGGAGATCAATGATGGAAGGAAATGAGGTAAGAAAGCAATTGTAGTCTTTATTAGATTAAGGTGTAATCCATCCTAACACTTCTCCATGTGGTTCTCTTATTGTTATTGCTCGAGAAGGATGGTTAATGGGGAATGTGTACCAACTATAGTGTTTTGAAAAAAAAAACTATTTGTAAAATCCCCTTCTTCAGGATCAATAGAATTTAGGCAAACAACCAACTTCTGATCACTATATTCTCCTAAATGCAAACAAAATATAAATCACTGCATCTATGGAAGCCATTGGAACACTTATACAATCTGGTCATATGTATGATCTGATGTAAGATAGATGATAAAGAATGCATACAAATCAACAAACCAGAGTATAACATGAAATTGCTAATTTTAGCAGCTCACTTCACACTCCCAAACCATACCGTTTCACTCCAACTGAGATCGCTGTAGCTACCAAATGAAGATTAATTAGTTCGCTGGGCATATAGACCTCCAAACATACATCAAAATATCAAATGCTCACTCCAAAGAAGTCACTGTTATAAAGGATGGATCAGCAATCAATTTAGATGAAGTTCAGTTTGCTAAACACCTGGAGTTAATATCCA
This sequence comes from Taxus wallichiana var. yunnanensis, assembly GCA_018340775.1. Classification (NCBI taxonomy): domain Eukaryota; kingdom Viridiplantae; phylum Streptophyta; class Pinopsida; order Cupressales; family Taxaceae; genus Taxus; species Taxus wallichiana. The sequence continues at coordinate 59,315,215 of CM031233.1, forward strand.
AACTTGCCAAAACCAGTCGCTGAAGTGGAAGAAACAATACCCAACAGCCAGCTCAACATACTACATTTAAATCGACCCACATATATATAAGAGAAGTCGCTGTTATAGAGAAACCATAAACCCTACAATTCCATGCATTAAAATAATTAAAACTCACTCTGACTGGGTCGCTGATTTCGAGGGAAGCAACAGCAGTATAGACCATACACATTCAATTGAAGTCGCCAGGTTTGGCGCCAACTTGTTTTACAAGGAACCACTTTAGCAAGGGCACCAAGTATGCATGGATCTTGGTCGTTTCACTTAGAAAAATCACCCAAATCAGTGCACACACATAACCAAGCAAATCGCTGCCATAGTGGACATGAAATTATACTAAATGCTGGTCGCTCCACACTCAGAATTGCATACAAACAGCTTTACAAATATAATAAATGGAATCGCTGGAATAGGAAACCAATACACCAAGGTTGATTTACCAAAAGTACTCCAAAAACTCTTTTTTTTTTTTTTATCACAACCAGCTGCTACAGTGACGTCGCTACAGTAGAAAAAGGCAGATTTCTAAAAGAACTTGCTAAAACCAAAAGCATAGATCTCACTTGAGTTTGCACAAATAAGTTCTTCAATTTGATTCTCCAAATCAGCTTCAATGCAAATAGATCCTTCAACAATGGAAGAGAGAGAACAAGAGTATCACATTAGGGCATACATCCCTTCTCCAAGCATGGAGCCAAAATCAAAATCATCATAGCATAATAATAATAGTGATCCTAGCACTCCTTTTATAAGCAAGGAGGCACAAAATTCGAAATCCCTAGGAGATGGAAATTATTAAATAAAAGCAGTTTATTTCCCCTAGGTGTGGCGTCCCCTTTTCAAAGGGTGATTTTATCAATAAAAGCCACCTAAATATTTATTTAATTAATTCCCCATTTAATTTTTATATTTTGGGAATTAAATTAAATAACCTTCATAATTAAATAATTATTGCTCCAGGCAATAATATTTAATTATTTAATAAAAATGTTCCACTATTAATGATAGTTACTTTGTGAGATTGATGATCGTTTGGATCAATTTCAACATGCCAAGTATTTCACCAAGTTAGAATTGAAATCTGGGTTGCACCATGTGAGATTAAAGAAGTTTATATGGAAAACAACATTCAAGACAAGGCAAGGTTTGTATGAGTGGCTTTTACTTCCATTCGGTTATGTAATACTCTTGATACTTCTACGAGGTTGATGAATGAGGTTTTACAACCATTCAAAGATTCGTGTGTAATTGTTTACGTGGACAATAGATTGGTGTTCAACAAAACTTATGATGAGCATCTAACACATTTAAGACGAGTTTTATAAATTTTAAAGGAGAAGTTGTTGCTAAATGAGATGAAATGCAAGTTTGCCCAAAAATAGTTGTCTATTTGGAGCATTTGGTTGGAGAGGGAGAGTTGAGAATTGATTCAGTGAAAGTAGAAGCCATTTTGAAATGGCCCAAGCATTCCAATGTGACAGAGACTAGAACCTTTGTAGGTGTAGTTGAATATTTGAGGAAGTTTATTGGATGTTTCTCTACCACAGCGACAAATTTTCATTCCTTAACAATCGGTGGTTAGTCTTTTACTTAAGGTAAGAAACAATGAAATACATTTGTTGAACTAAATCATAAGATTAACAATGGCCTAGTTCTAGCCCTATCTAATTTGGAGCTGCATTCAGAGGTGGAAATAGATGCAAGCGACAATGCTATTGGGGTTGTCCTATTGTTAGCAGTTAAGCTAGTGTGCTATCTGTTGGTTGCTGAATTTGTAGGCGTCCAAGAACACCAAATAGGAATTGGTGCTTTAAGAACAACAATGGGAATGCTTCCAAGGTGTGGGACCTTGGATCCCTCAAAGTAGACCTCTAGTGACGATTGGTTCTGAACCTAATTACTCTATTGTTATCACTGAACTACTCTAAGCTAACACTTTGCAAGGGGAAAAATGAAAAAGAAGAAAGCATGAAAAGAAAATGGTGATTCGCCACATAAGAAAGGGACTTTCTCTCTGCGTGTCTGTTATTGACACAGTGCATTGAAACCTTGCAAACATAAGCCACTCACAATATATGACTAAAGAACAAAAATGCAAGAGAACAAGAACATAATAGTCAAAGGGTAGATATAAGCTACGATCAACGTTATATTAATGCTTGGAGTATGCACAATCCGTTGTAGTAATGAAAGAGGCACTGGACTTCTTATAGAAGCTTAAAAGAGAGGTCTTGACACAAGGAATGTCAATACTCAAAAGAGCAGAGTAGCTGTGCATTCAAGAAAGAGGAACCATTTACAATAAATTGAAGCTGCTTTATGTAGAGGCAAAGAAGAGAAGAAGAGAAAAGGAAAAATTGAGCTTTGATTACAAAAATCCTGCCCAAATGTGGTTGCAAGCTTTAAATGACTTAGATTTGACATATACCCACATAATCCTGCCAAACAACAAACAAATTTGTTGCAACTTGGAAAATGGCAGTGCCTGGGCGGAAAAGAGATTTCTTATTGAATGGGGCATTGGGCTCAAGAGAACAATTGCATTTCGAGCCCTGTGCTTGATTGACCTAAATCAGATTTCATTTGAAAGCAATCTTCTAGAGCCACCACAATGAATTTGCTTTGCCTCAATTTGCTTTCCTGTAGCAAAAGATACGGCTTTAAATTCTTGTCTTTGCTATCTTTCTTAGATGATGGTTGTTAGGCCGTCAAATTGAACCACAAAGATGACATGTTGCCCTTTAATTCACTGCTCAGTGTCAAATGGCAAGCCTTCGCGCTTCTGCACTGTCTTCGCTCTTTGACTGCCTCTTTGTTTCCCTTGGACTCTAATTATGCAGTTTTACTGATTCATGCCATGAGGCGACGATCCGTATTCTTGGTTTTGGAAGATTTTCTGCCTTGCCTTCCCCAACTCTTGAAACTCTATGGAATGCGGCTTCAAAGATGCTTGCCACAAGGCGGGCATACATACTCTTGCACTTCGGGTTGCACCACATGGCAGCATTCCGTGCTTCCGCATTCTTGGCTGACCTTCAACCCTTTTTGCCTTGCCTCAAATTTTCCTGGAGCATGGATTCATGGGATTTGCACCACGTGGCAACAATACATGCATCCGGATTCTGGAAAAGTTTTCCTGTCTTGTTCAGGCGAAGCTTGAAACTATTTTAGATTCATGACATGTATCTGCATCTTGAAGACTTTCGATCCTTGCTTCATGCGTTAGCCATTTTTAATGCTTTGCCCAAAAATCAGACTAAGTATTGCAGAGCCTTTTGCTCCACTATACATGGAAAGTGTATTTCTATTTAAACACTGCGTGTGCTCTCTCCTTGGCCAATGTGGGATAATTCCCTAATGTGAAAATACAAAGGTCGCCATTATCCAAGCTTCAAACCATTGTAACTTGAAGGCAAAACAGGTAGGGCTAGGCCCACGGCTTTTACAGTCCCAAGGCCGTCAGTAAACTCAACAGAGAGGCTTGGACCCATCCCAAGGCTGACTGTAAACATGTTGCAAGCTGAAAACAAAGAGTGGAACGCCAAATGAATGAAAACTTGACGAAGAGAAAATGTTCTGCTGATTCAAAACGCTTCCAAAACCCTCCTTGCTTCTGTCACGAGTTTTTGTAGATTGCAGAAGACTAAACAGAGACTGTGAAAGCATTTATAAACATAGGAAAACAGGCTGAACGTGGTGTAGTTTATCAAAATGAAGCAGGAGGTTCACTTTGGCAACATTATCATTTAGAGTTTGTTTCGTAGATCAATTTTGAAATACTGCAGATATGATAAAGAATTGCATGCTCTTGTTCAGGTGTTAAAAAAATGGAAGCACTATCTAATAGGAAAAGAAATCATTATTCATATAGATCATCAACTCCTCCAATATTAGCAAACCTAATCAAATTTGCGGCTAACCACATCATTGTAAATGCATGATTTTTTTGCAACAATTCCGTTTGGTTATTAAGTATAAAAGAGATGTGATTTACAAGTTGGCTGATATGTTGTTTAGGCCTCCCTTAATTTCAGTTTTGGGCATTATAACTCAACTTGAACCTTTGGTGCAAGAGGCATATGTTGAAGAAGATGAGTATGATACAAGATCTTATATTATATTAATGCAATAAGATACAAGATAGCTTTCAACAAAAAGTGGGCGGTATGAGAGCACACCCCAAAACCACAAACAAACTAGGCCGAGCCCAAAAGTCTAGGGAGAAACAACAAAAAACCGATCTTGGCAAAAAACAAAGACAAAATCAGGCAGCAGCAGCAAACATGCCCGAGGCGGGCGGATCTTGATCATCCGGCCACCCCGAACAGGTAGATCCTTGCCAGTGTCGGGAATCTCCTGCACATCAACACGCTCTTCTTCAGATCTGCTTCCCGCGCGTAGGAATGGCTAAGCTGAGCCGGGGAATTTGCCAAGCAGCAGGCAGGGGTGGCGGCGGATGTCAGGTGGACCTATTGAGAAGTGGCGGAGGGAGAACCCCAACCCTGCTGGTGAGCCGACGATCGAGGTGGAGAACCCCACCCAAGTTGCCGAGGTGGTGAGCCCCAGCCCTACTAGGTGAGCCGAGGAATGCGGTGGCGATCCCTGACCACGGTGGTGCCCAGGTGAGTGGTTGTGTCGATGGCTCGGCCCAAGAGAAATGGGGAGTGGACCGAACGCCCTGCGCTGGGATCTGTGCGTTGGCCGCCACGAGCGGAGGGCGAGGAGCGCTGGTGGGAGAGGGAGGCACTGGGAAACATTGCACGGCTTCCCCCAATGTCGCAATAAAGTCTGGAGGTGGTCCACCTCCAGCGCCACCTTATTCGCTTGAACTTGAATCTGCAGAAGCACATTGGAGATCACCATAGATTTATTATAAATCGAGAAGGACTGATCAACTGCAGAATTAGCAAAGAAAAAAGCATTCCTTTCTTTCCATATCCAAAATAAAATCTCCCCTCTAAAAACATGCCAAATCTGGGTGAACATAGGCAGAAGTTTGGGATTGTCTCCAAGAGGATATGTTGCCAAGTGAAACAAAGTGGGGCCGGGAAGGAAAGAAAAAAGTATGGATCCAGTTCCAGGCAGTTTGAGCTTTGGGACAGAACCAGAAAACATGCATAATAGTTTCCAGATGCCCACAAGGGGCATTTGGGAGCCGGAATCCCAATTTGAACAAGACGGGCCCCAATAGGAAGGCCTTGGTGAAGAATACACCACAAGAAAATGAGCAATTTTGGGCTCAACACATATAGTCCAAACAGTCTCAAACCATCTGCCCCAGCCAGATGGGGTGGCGTTAATTCCCAACGAGTGTTGAGTTTGTCCACCATGGGCAAATGGGGTGAGAGCCACCGATAGCCTTTGTTGGCTTTATAGTTACAGAAAGGAGTATCAACAAACCACTTCCAGTCTATCCACCAAGGGCGAGAAGAGTGCACAACAATCTTATGTAGCATGTGATCAAGAACAAAATTGATCACAATATTGAAAGTATCCTGATCTTGGTTGGAGAGCCTGAAACAAAGTTTTAAACTCCGGCCAAGCAAACCAGATTGCTTGTTTTTGCAAAAAAATCCTCGATGGTATGAATTCCGTTTGAAGAATTTGAGCGTGGAGATTCCCAAGACCTCTGCAAGGCATTGATCTTGGGATTGAAAAATCGGCGACCACCAGAGAGATTGTTGGTTGAGAGATAGCCCATTGTGAAAGCCATCCCCTTTCCATAAAAGCCAGGGTTTGACACATTCCCAGGCTTTTCAGATACTTTTAAGCACAAAGGTGCCCACAACTTTGACAGGCACAAGAGTGATGAGCAGATTGACAAACCCTAAACCTTTCCATGCAGGGTGGCCATAAGGAGAGCCTTCTGAGATGCCATGTCATATGAGAACTTTCCAAGCTTCCTGGCCAAGTGATGCTATGGATAATCCACTTGGCACAGAGAGCTTGCCCTTGGCGCTGGATGTGGAGAAGCCCAAGGCCTCCAGAATTGCGAGGTAAGCAACATATATCCCAAGTGACACGATGAAAACCTTTTCCAAGTAGAAGCATTAGCCCATAAGAAAGCTTTGAGCAGATTTTCCAGCTTTTGGATGGATGCTTTGGAAGGCACCCAACAAGACGAATAGTAAACATGGGTGGCCGCTAGAACTTTGGAACAAATTTGGAATTTTCCAGCCAGAGACAAGGGTCTAGTGAGCCAATATTCCAGTTTTTTTCGCCACCCGTTGAATGACATAATGCCATAGATCAGCCGGGGAGGCTTGAAAAGCAAAAGGAATACCAAGGAATTTGAAGATCTCACCATGTTGAAGAATTTTCCAATCATATGTGGCAAGCCAGTCCTAGTGCAAGAAGGAAGGATTGCTTGTAGCATTGAGTTTTTCGCCATTGAATGGAGGAACCAAAAGCGCGCAGAAAGTATCCAAGCATTGCATGGCATTGAATGTTACTTTCATCCTCGATAAGCGTAAGGAATGAATCATCCACAAAATGCCCATTGAGGAGTTGAGAGGTGGGCTCAACAGAAGTGAAGAAATTCCATGAACAAGACCTTGATTTTTGGCATGGGCTAATAGATAACCAAAGCCTTCAACCGCCCAACACATAAAGTGCAGGGGCTAGAGGACAACCCTGTCTTGATAGACTGAATAGCCCAAAGGGCTCCGAGCTAAGGCCATTGATAGATATTTGAGCAGAGGCATCTGCAAAAAGCATATTGACAGATTGAATAAAGATGGGGCCAAAGCCAAGGGCCTGAAGCATGGTGAGGATGAAAGGCCATTCAATCCGATCATAGGCTTTCTCAAAGTCAATCTTGATAAACATAAAGAGCCTAGTGAGATTTATGGGCCCATTCCATGCCTTCCCAAATGGTGATGATATTATCCAGGATGAAGCATCCTTGTATGAAGCCTGTTTGCTCTTGGCTGAATAATAAGTAGCAACAGATTGCGTAATCAGAGCTAACGCTTTGGCAATGATTTTGTAGGAGACATTCAACAGAGTAATCGCCACCAACAAGTGATTTTCTCGGGATCTCCTTGCTTAGGAATGAATTTGATGTTTCCCTTGTTAATTCCAAGGCCCTAGGGATTGGTTGTGAAACCCTTCAAGATAGACCTAAAAAGGTCTTGCCCAACGGAATCCCAAAGAGTTTTATAGAATTCATGGGGAATCCATCGCAACTGGTGCTTTATCATTAGCCATTTGCATAGTGGCTTCATGGAGGTCTTCAATAGTGAGCATTCTTTTCGCAGAGCACCTTCTGAGCCTCTGAAAGCTTGTGAGGCACAACCCCCAAACATTGGTCAAGAGCGCCCGACGAGCATCGAGGGTGGCTGAGCTTGGAAAATGAGCTTGTAATGTTGCACAAATGCTTGCAACATAAGTTGTGGGTCAGTGATTCGAGCTCCATTATCAATGATAGCTCGGATCTGTTGAGAAGGCTTTCTGGCTCAAAGAGAGAAAAATTCTTTCGAGACCCGATCTCCAACTTTGAGCCAAGTGCATTCGAGCCCGGATTTGAGCACCTTTGGCATTATAATTGTCCACAATTTGGATTTGATGTTGGAGAGTCGCAACTTAGTAGTGCAGAGCGTCAGAGAAGGGATCGCCTTGAAGCGCCACCGTCGCCCGACTGAGAGCTGAGGTGTTAGTGGTGTATGAGCGGCGCTGAATTTTGGCCAGCTGGTGGCCGTAGATTCTAAGAAATGGTAGTTCGTGTTAGCGCATCTTCCCACCAAAGTAGCCAGCTGGCTTGCATAGGTGGATGAAATCACTGACAGTGACTGGGTCGTGGAATTAAATTCCAAATCCGCTTGATATGATTGATGGTGGGGCCATGTTGCATCAAGGTAGTATTAAGAAAGAATTGGCCTTTATGACAAAATGGGCACGCATCATGCCAACATATACGAAATCGTATAGGGGAGTGGTCCAAAAGGACAAAGTTAGGCATAACCTCCACTAGCATGGAATAAATGCTGTCAAACTCAAAAAAGTTTTGAGCTGACAACATGGCCCTGTCAAGCCGTTTGAGGACGCGATCTGTCCCTCCGGAGATTGGACCACGTGTACCAAGCTGCAGACGTGGGAAAGTGAGATGTGTTAGGATCAAAGAATCCAATTTATTTCGCATGAAGTACCACACTTCCCTTTCACCAGGTGTCCACCTCATAGGCAGGTGGCCACATTTATCATTTGGGTTTTCAACCATATTAAAGTCTCCACTTATAACCCAAGTATGCATCGGGAATGGAGTTGGCTATCCACCGCCACAGATCGGCCCTTTCGCCGCATCATTAGAGGCGTAAATATTAATGAGCCCAAAAGGGTGGCCCTCAATATTAAAGAGGACCCATATGACATGGTTGGTGGGGTCGATTCCATGGTCAATTAATAAAGGCCGCCATTTAGGGGAAAAAGTGAAATTAATCCCCCATGCCCTGCTTCATGATTGCTACAGAAAGCCAAGTTGTCATGCCAGATGGATTTACAAACCATCTGCAACTGAAAACCTATAATTTTAACTTCCTGCAAAAACAAAACATCCAGATTTGCACATCGTTGCCGAGTTTCACACTACATACTTACGACAGGAGTCTGTGAGACCCCTAACATTCCAGGATAAACAATTCATGGGAAACGTTGGTCAAGAGCCATATCCCCATCCTCCAAGCCCTCAAGGGCATCATATTGATTATGTAGGAAATGAGCAACATTATGCTGTAAAAATCTCTGCAGATCAATTTTTTTCGTTTCGACATACTCAATGTTGTATTCTACTTCAATGGAGTCCACACTGCGTGTTGGGCTATGGTCCCGAGAGATGCGAGGTGGACTTTGGGGTCGTTTGGAATGCCCTTGTGAGTTGCTTGGAAGCAACAAGAGGAATTGAATGTGAAATGGGGACGTGAGAAATAAAATTTTATTGGTCCATGAGAACCGATGCCGCAAGGGGCGTGTTGGAGTACTTTGGCAAATGAGGTAGCCGAGATGGCTGCAACAATGGCTCTTTAAGCAAGCAACAATTTGTTCCTTAAAAACCATATAGGCTCTTGGCTGGAATGTTGTGATAATGTTCCTTAACAGCTGGTTCACGATGGCCATGGGAGCCAGAGGCTTTGGATTGCTGGGATTTGTTCTTATTTCGCCGGCCTCCGGCCACTTGCCAACCTTCCTCCTGTTGGGGTTTGACTGGTTTGGGCGCGTTTTTGCTACAAGGCGGTTACGGGGGACATAAAGCGGACAATCTTTGATCTTGTGATCAGACGCTTGACAACGAAAGCAAGTATTGGGAAGATTTATATACATGACCCATTGGGAGTAGCGTTTATCACCCATTTGAATATCCACAAATTCCTTGAGGTCCTGTGAAAGATCAATCTCAACGCAAACTCACTTCTGAGGACGAGCATGGTAAAACTTATTAGCTTCCAGGAAGACAACACGCCCAAGCGAAACAACAATTTATGGCAGGAAATGAACACATGGAGAGGGAGACCAAGAAATTCAATCCACACCGACACTTTAAGGGCGGTATACTCAGATACCACAAAGTCCTTATGCCAGGGTGTTAATACAAGCAATGAGTTAAACATACCAAGTGGCTTGCTTGGCCAAGATGTTGGGCGCGTTTAGCAATGGTTAGAGAAATGAAAAAGAAAGAAACCCTTGGTCATGTTTTGGACACTATCCAGGCGGACCCCATGAGGGGTCCAGATTGTGTTGGCCCAAGATTTAAGCATGCTTTCAGAGGGGATTCGACCCACAAAATACCCAATGAGGCAAAATTGTTCTAACCATTGACATGCAACATTAAATTTAGGAATGGGGAGAACAACATCCGGAGGAGAGAGATTACCTCGTGAAAACCTTTGGGATGAATTTCTGGGACACTTCGCGGTGGTGCCATCGCCCACTCCACTATCTCCCGCGGTTGAAACAACCGGGTTTGAAGATGGCGAGGTCATTTTATAGGGGATGCCCAGAGGGCGAAAAACCCTAGGAGAAACTATAACAATTAATTCTCGCAAAGGCTTGCAAAGGCCGTGGTATGGTGGTTGGATGGGGAAACCCTAAGAGCCGACTCCGAGTGCGCGAGTCAGTTGCAGAGCGTTTTGTCCATATTTCGCCGATCACACATCCTAAAATAAAAAGTCCGAAATGAGGTATGTGTCGAGTTCATAAGGGGATGTGTGTTATGTTTAATGTGTTTGAAGTAACTTGATCATCTTTGATTTGAAGTTTAGTTGAAGTGGGTTCTAGTAAAAAATCAGTCCATAAATGGTTATGGAACGATGGTATTGGAAGGGGCTTACGTAACTGGCCAATATATGCATGTAATCGCTTTATTTCCTTTAGAGGTGGTTTGATAATTGCTAGTTTTTAAACGGCATATTCACCTTGCATGGAGCGGTGGTCTTGCACGAAGACAATGAATGCATAGAGTAATTGCTGCAGATGATAGGTCTTCCTCTTTTTAGTCTTTCTAACTTACCATTTGGGCTTCTCATGATGTTAAATATGTATAAGTATACCCACATGGGTCATTGTAAATCAATTCATTGCTTTCAAGAAGAATGATTCCAAAAAGTTCTTCTTATTGGTTAAAGTCTCTTAGAGTTGGACTTTGATAGAGAAGTCAAATTGATGAAGTTGTAGAGATTGTACAGACAGTGTTTGAGCATGATGCTATTGTAAAGGATGTCCACAAAGGGCTTGAGAAGGAAATAAACTTGTATCCACACATGAACATAGTGGCAAGTGGAGGCAAGCCCTCACTCTTTTGGATTTTCCCCACATTGGGTTTCTACATATAAATATTGTCTTGTGTATTATGTTCTTGTTGTTTTGCAGTTGTTTATTGCTCTACTTTCATGGTATGTTCTTTAATTCTAAGGACACAATGAACTTTTTATGTAAATAAACAAAAAAACTACAAGTTAATCAATCACCGTTTGTTGGGAGCAATTAAGATTCGTGTTGGTGAAATAAGTAATGGAATATCCATACTAATAGAGATCGAATACATACATCCACCAACAAGTTAATTGTGAAACATGTTTGAGTTATTTACCGACTAACCCACTTGATGTTGCAATGGGACAACAAAGAGAAGGGGAAAAATTAGTTTCAAGGCGATAGGAGCAGCAAGATACATTCAAAGAATTAGACAAATCCATCTCAAAGTGAAAGAACATTTGGAGAAGTCTCAAGCCAAGTACAATGCTAGACATAATCGACACCGAAAAGAGCACATGCTCAACGTAGGAGACAAGATGTGGTTACATTTGAACAAAGAGAGCTTCAAGGGCAAGGAAGGAAGCTTAAACTTATAAGGTATGGGCCATTCACCATCTTAGAGCCAGGTTGGAAAGAATAATTTTAGGCTTGATTTGACCCGTTCATGCGGATATACTTAGTAGTAAATTGTGAGAACTTTCTTCTATATGATCCATTCATGTTGGATGAGGAAGAGGAAGGGAAATTGCTAGCCTCTACGGAAGACTTTATCTTTGATGCGAGGATGTGGCGTTTCAACAAAATGTCAGAGAGAGTAGAAGAGGACATCAAGAGTTTGGGAAAATTGACATCAAATGAAAGACTGCAAGGAAAGCAAGATGGCACATCAAGGGAAAAGTGGGCAAACTCTTCCCACATCAACTCAACTACTACGTTTTTGTGGGACCAAAAGCCTTCCAAAAGGGAGGTATGGGCCATAAGGATCAAGATAAACGAACCTCTTCACCAACCAACTCGAAATTCAGTTGAAACAATAAAAAATAAGGCTCATAAGTGTATTTCTTGTAATGTGATGAAACCTTTGGTCAAGAGAGGGTGGTGGGTACAAACTTTTCCAATGTTTCCTTCTTGCTAAAAGCAACAGCCCACTCGTAAAACCAAAATAGTCGAGCAACGACAAAATGACAATGTCTATTAAGTTCTTGGTCATTTAGGAGTTCTTTAGTGCATGAAAAAAACACTTATAGGGCATGATACATATGAGGCACAAATCCAATTGGTAGCATGAGTGTTTGAGCTAGAATTAACGATTTTAGTTAATTGTAGAGGGAGGAAGAAAGGTGCATAGAGTGAGTGAGTGATCAAACAACAAGGTGATTGTTGTATTTGTTCTATGTACTTTGTAAATTGTCTTTGACAAGAAGAAGAAATGGAAGTTTGGCTATGCCGCTTCCAATTGGTTTTTTCCACACTTTGGGGAAGCTAGGTAAAAATATGTGTGATGCAACGTGTGGCTACGGGTCTCAATGAAGAAATTCCTTAGACCATGCAACCCACAAATTTTCGAGAGAAATGAGCTTAGAAACAAATTCACTACGCAACTTGAATGAAAAATAAAATCTTCTTCTATTAATCAACGAGGAAAATTACAAACTGGCACAATGCATTATAATCTTATCACAACCTTGCAATTAAGAATGCAACATCCACTAAGAGATGTAATTCCTAGGACTGAGTCTAACTAAGCTTGCTTGCAAGACTTCTACCGAACTAGACTTGGGTCCTTGAAATGAAGATCTATGACAATTCACATAAGCTACCTAGACATTGCTTTTACAAGCGTTTTCTTACTTCTTAATCCACTTCTTGATCTTTGGCTATCTTCTAGTTACTTTACACGTTCATCTCTCCCTCTATTTACAAAATCCGGCGGGACAAGTAAAGATGCCTTTGCAAATAAATATATCTTTACAAAGATTCCTTAACCTGATTAGATCACTATCAATTCAATCCATCCGAATAACAAACAATTACTCATGGGAGCATTTTTCGTCTGATCAAAACATACTAGGTTGCTTGATCATCCAATTAACGAAAAAAATGGATCAAGGCCCATGTGTTACGCAATAACTTGCTTGATGTTGATGGGTGTGGAAGAACATAGGATCCTCATAGCACAAATTTGCATATAGTGCATGTGTAATTTGCGTACATATTATCATGCAAAAGCTCCCAAAGTCATGCAAAGCTTCAAATTCTTCATGTGTATTCAAGGATATGTTTTCAGTATATTAATGGTTTCTATGTGATTTCTTTGCACAGTTGAGCTCCCTATGATTTATAAAGGTGAAATCTTCCATTTTATCAATTGTTGGTCCAAATTATATTTAATTTCAAGAGGGGCAACCTATATTGAAGTGATGTTTTGGTATGTGCGGTGACATTTTGACAAATCTGGAATTATCATCTTATTCTTTATATTTTATAAGGCCAATATCTCAAGTTTCATGATTTTTGGTGCTTTCTATGTTGAGTTATGATTTTTTAAAGATACACTGCAGATGAGTTTTATGAAATTCATATCTTCATATCTAGGGCATTAAAAATCAGATTTCTTGCATTACATGATTGTTGAGGTTATAACATAATTTTAGAAATTCAAGTGGGGTTAATTGAAGGGTTTTGAAGGCTCAAAGGTGAAGTTGAATTCCACAAACAGTTCGCTGCCCTAGAATATTGCAGAAATCAGATTACTTTCAGTTGGCTGGTTTCTAAAATCAGATTTGGAGATCTTTGGTTTTGAGCTAATTACCTTAATTTTCAGTTTTGTCCCCGAAAGGGTCATTACAGTGGTATCAGAGCATAAGATCTGAGGCAAGGGTTTGTGGATCAGCCATGGAATCAAAGCTTGGCAAATTGGTAGAAGGACAAGAGAGGTTGATGGACTCCATGGGATTGCTAGCTCGTGTTCTACACAACCACCATGCACTAGGAGGTAACATTGGTGAAAAGGGTGAGCAATACTTAAGGCAGCCACAAAGAACCCAAAGTGAAGCTCCTACTCGCTCTTTCTGTCCTTTCCTACCTAGGAGAGAGGCCATGCATGAGGAGAAAGCAGGGCAGCCATTGGGGCAACACATTGCTTCATGTTTTGAAGAGTACAAAGCTCTTCCGGAGGAGATTCAAAATTCCTTGACTCTTGCTGAGTTCTTGGGAGTGAAGAAAGGGAGGATTAAGCCCCGCACTAAGTCCAAGGAAAAAGAAAACCCAAAATTATTGGGTATGGTTAGGGAGCAGCCCTTGGAAGCAATAGAGGCTTCCGTCACTCTTGCCAAAGACAAGCCATTGACTGATATTCAGAACAACAGTACAAAAGAGCATGTTTTTGAGGAGAAAACCATGGAGCATGAGCCAAAAGAAGAGGAAAAATCAGATTTGCATATGGGTGAAGTGAAGTTGGTGATGGAGGACCAATTTCCAGGTGAGAATGAAGACAAGGAGCTTGCTGGAATTTCCAAAGCAGCAGCTCATTGGAGGCAAGTTGATGATATACATGACCGTGGTAAGGACCATGAAGAGGTTCCATGCATGGACAACACAAGGTATGGTAGAAATAGTCACATTTCATATTCTTTGTCTCCTCCTATGTCGCTACCATACTTGTTTCATCGTGGGCAACTTGTTGAAAGGGAGAAACACATGGCAAGTTTGATGCTTCATGGTGGCCATTATGGAAAACACTCTAAAAAGGAAGGATTCAATAGGATTGTGGCTAATGAATGTTTATTTCCATGCATATGGTTAGAAGAAAAATCTATGAAGGATGTTATGCATTCACACCACTTGGTGAAAAATGAGATGATGCAAAGTAACTTCATCACCAAGGGACACCAATCATTCAAGCTAGCTTTGGGGAGGCACATGGTAAGCTCCGTACTTCCATTTGTTATTCAGCAGTCATTTGATTTGGATTTTCAGTTCCTAGTCAATGCACATATTCATAAAAAGGTCCTTCCAATTGAAATACAAATTGTGTGCATAAAGTTGGTGTTTGAATTGAAGTGGAATGAGTGTTATTCCTTTGATCCGGGCATTGTAACTCAGCTGAGTTTGAAAGGTATGATTAGGAGCAATAAGAGGGTTGATTTATGGTGTCTTAAGCTTGCCATTGCGAGTTTTTATGCTGCTGTTTTGGAACAACAGTCACATTACAAAGTAATTCTACTCCTTTTATGGATAATCCATGATGAGAAGGATTCTTTGCACCATATATTGCTACAACAGTTGCTTCAGGAGGTAAATCCGTCATTTACAGTGTTCGGATATAATGTGAGTCATCCTTTACACTCAGATTTATTGCAGCAGTCCTATCTTGAAGTAATTACATTCTTTTCATGGATGATATGTTATGAAAACAAGCTCCTTCATTCCATTTTTGAACAGCAGTCATGTCGGGAAGAATTCCTCTCTTACCTTGGTCAAAGTGTGTAAGGAAGGTCCCTGTACTCGCTGGTTTTGATCAGCGGTATCATTCAAAGAAAGTTTCGCTTGTTTTAAGGTTGACACATGCTAACAACTCTCCATTTCCAATTGAGTTAGTACAATAGTCATTGAGGAGTAGATTTCCACTATGTCACCATGTCAAAGAAGCTAAGAAAGACCCAAGAAAGGAGGATAACAAAGGGCCTATAAAGGAGGGCATGGAAGTTGAGATTGGTGGACTCCTCTTCGCCATCACATGCATTCCATACCAGCTGGATACCCATGAAGAAAAGGTATGTGGGATGACTGATCTATATGTTGTTGAGTATGGTAGAAGCACTACTACTTCCCATATTTGCTTGCCCCCCTTTGTGTTCAAATCTATGCAAGTTGGAGATGTTATGGGAAGGGTTCCAACTCACAATTTTCAGATGTCTTGCAATCCTATGCATACTTACCATGATTCTTATAACAACAGTGATTGGTACTCAATGAAATATTTTTGGCATGAAGGAACTTGTGTGTTCATGTTGGAAATTAGAGCCAAAAGAGGGGCTCTTGAAAGGGGAACAACTCCGCTAGAATTGGTTTTGTGGAGGCAGCCCAAAACCACCCAAATGCAACTCCAAATCACTCATGCTAAGGGGCCTAAGGTGCTGCTACAGCCAGGTAACCATGAAGAATTGTTTTTAGATCAGTTCTACAAATGTGCTAGAAGTATTTTCCAAACTTCCCTCATGGTACATAGAAGCATGAGCAATAAAGGAGAAGCAATAGAGGGAACTTCAAGCATGAATGAGAAGATTTTTATGACAGCAGTTGTCCCTATCATTTTCAGATTCCTTTGCATACTTTGGGTTGAGGAAAAGGAAGATTGGGTCACAAGAATGATGCTAATACTCCTCCCGGATGTTTCTAAGGCATGGGCAGCTATTTGGCAACATGTCCCAACCAATTTCAGGCTGAGCCATGAGGAGGAAATGCATAGCTACAGCTATGTGTGGGGCAGCCATCAAATGCACAAAGTTTTGGAGCTTCCACAAGCAAGAATGGAGAGTCACTTCCCATAACTGCAGGGCATAAAAGAGTGTTGTTAAACACTCATGTTTTCTTTAACATGTTTGTTTCTTGTGTAGGTACAAACATAAAGATCATGGAGCAATTGAGATTCATTTGAGATCCGGGCACTTGCGATTGGTTGAGGACAAGCAATTTCGAGAGGGGAGGACTGTCATGTCCCCTTTTCAAGCTACCTCCAATTGAAGACCTTAACCCATTTTCTTCCCGTGGGTTAAAGTAGAAAGCAAGGGGAAGATTTGAGCTTCGTAGTCGCATCATTATTCTGATAGTTATTTCATTTATATATCTATGCATTCCTATTGGGCGATTAGCGCTCCAATAGATGACTATGTAATTAGGAAATAAAATAAGTATTTGTGGCATATAGGCCCAATACTTAATGAAATTTTAGAAGATCATTCCTTAAGGGTTTGCCTTTTTGGATTGCATTGTAATAAGCACCCCTTATGTCTATATAAGGAGGTCGCTTAGTCATTTGTAAGCATGTTTTTGGTGAATCTATCTTATTGGTGAGGGTTGCTTGTTGAAGCCCTTTCTCCACCTCATTCAAGGATGAAAGCCCTTGAATTGAGTACCTCCCAAAGACGAAAACCCTTGAGGAGATGGTAGTGTGGACGAAAACCCACATTATCTCATTTGTGTTGATCTCATTGCTGGTTATAACAGATTTCTGCCCTAAGCGACTTGCTAAGAGGTATGTTTTCAAGGATATTGTTGGTTTTTATGTGATTTCTTTGCATGGTTGAGCTCCCTATGATTTATGAAGGTGAAATCTTCCATTTTATCAATTGTTGGTCCAAATTATATTTAATTTCAAGAGGGGCAACCTATATTGAAGTGATGTTTTGTTATGTGCGGTGACATTTTGAAAAATCTGGAATTATCATCTTATTCTCTATATTTTATAAGGCCAATATCTCAAGTTTCATAATTTTTGGTGCTTTCTATGTTGAGTTATGAATTTTTTAAAATACACTGCAAACAAATGTTTTATGAAATTCATATCTTCATATCTAGGGCATTAAAAATCAGATTTCTTGCATTACATGATTGTTGAGGTTATAACATAATTTTAGAAATTCAAGTGGGGTTAATTGAAGGGTTTTGAAGGCTCAAAGGTGAAGTTGAATTCCACAAACAGTTCGCTGCCCTAGAATATTGTAGAAATCAGATTACTTTGGTGACTGGTTTCTAAAATCAGATTTGGAGATCTTTGGTTTTGAGCTAATTACCTCGATTTTCAATTTTCTCCCGAAAGGGTCATTACACTTTACAACGAAGGTTGTGCTCAAAATATGTTTCTAGGTAAGTAAAAGCCCGTTATTGGGTTTTGCCAATTGGATGTGGTGGACTTATCTTGTATGCGTGGATCTCGACTAGAGCCCACAATCCTCAGCCATATTTGACTTCATTTTTGATTTCGAGTTTAGATTAATTGTTGTTATTATGGTTGCTTGTGTACCCTTCCCCTCTCTAGTTTTTTGTCATCCAACACGACAAGCGTTGCCTTCATGTCTCTTTTTGCCTCTTTTGTGGTATTGCGACATGGTTTGATGTTATGGCAACAAATGCATGCGATATGGTACTTGAAGTGATTGATTCCTCTAGAATCCTTCTAGAACGTGCAAATCACATCCCTTGGGATTGTGATTTTCAGCAAGATGAGAGGAGAGCACTTAGATCATCTAAGACAAGTGTTCAGAACGATTGCATGAGAAAAAGTTGATAAATTTGAAGAAATGCAATTTTATGAAGGAGCTTGTATACTTTGGTTTTCTGATTTCCCAAGAAGGTTTGAAGATTGATCTAGACAAGGTACGAGCAATACTTGATTGACCGCCTCCTAAATATCCCCTTTCTCCAAATTAACAGGTCGAAGACCCTTAGCCCATTCATTGTTTCCGATGGCTAAGGGATGAGAAAAAGGGAAACTAAGTCATAATAAATTAATTTTAAAGTGCAAAATAAAACTTTATTATAAGCACTTAAATTAATTTATTAGTGACAAAATAAAATTAGAAAAGAAAAGTCACTTTATTTTATTTCTCCCTAGTGGAAAAAGGTGACCCATATGGGGATAGAAAGCAAAGGGAAAATATTAAATAAAGTGATGGAAAATATTAAATAAAGTGAAGAGAGTTGATTGGTCCTTTGTGTGGCTAAAGGGCTAAGGGAAAATTATAAAAGCAAGTCGCCATGCATGGAGAAGGCATCATTTTTATCATATTTTCATATCTAAAATTTGGTTGAGCTAATTGCTTTCCATTTTTACCTCAAAGGACGAAAACCCTTTGAAGTGTTGCATTAGAGGACGAAAACCCTCTATTGCCAAGGATGAAGAATGAAAACTCTTCATCCTTTATGAGAGGGAGCTCTATTTAGGGGTTTCCATTGAGTTTCAAGGATAATTATGAAGTTCTAGCAGTGTTGAAGGTCCTAATTTGTAGATTTCTGTTACATCCAGCTAGGGTTTGAAGAAGAAGAGTGTAGCTGATTTTTGGCATGCATTTCCAGCTAGATCTAGGGTTATCTACACCCTTGTGAGTGGAGTTTGACACATTCTAGGGCACGGTTGATCCAGATCTCATCTCCATCTTCATTGCCATATTTTTAGAGGTCATTTCCAGCTTGTATGCATTTGATTTGGGCTTTGGAAACATTTTTTCCAGCCTTGTTTGTAAGTTGATTTTCTACAGACTTTAATAAATTTTCCAGCTCTTCTTCTTGATCTGAAAAATTATATTTTTGGTGTTCTTGCATCTATAATAAATTCTGAATTGTTTGGTTAAAGATTTGGATGATTTTCAATCAGTTTTGAGTATCAATCATCTCCAAGGCAAGTCGCATTTCCTTGTAGAAATTCAGATCTGCATTATTTTTGTCAAGTGTACCTTCTATAAATTGTTGTTATAGATTGGATTTACAGCTGTTTTGTTTGGGGTTAAAAATTATCCTATTGGGAAATTACGGTGGTATTAGAGTAGTGTATTCTCCCACTGTGAAGGAAAAAATGAGAAAATCAGATCTGAATGCAACCAAGAAAAATTCCTATAGTCTATCAAAGAAGGAATACTCCAAAGAAGGTGACAATGGAAGAGCATGATTAGCTAAGCTACATGCATGAAGTGATCACAAGGAGTTAGAGAGAATTGCAATAGTCTATGAGAGAAAGTCAAAGAGATATGCATCATGTATTGAGGGAATCTCAAAGGGAAATGTGTGAAGCATTGACCGGTTCCATCAAAGATTTGACAAAGATTCTACAAGGGAATAATATATCTACAAATCAAGGAGCAACCAACAATGGTGAAGGAAGCTCTATTGGACCAGTTAGAACATCCGCCAAGCCTCCACATCAGATTTTCAGAGCCAAGTTTCTCCAAAAAGAGGAACAACCAATTGAGGAAGAAATTCCAAGTGATGTTGATGACATGGAAGCATGGGGTAAAGAGTATGCAACACTCAGTTTCAAGGTAAGAGCTATGTTGTCCTTAAGCGATTTTTGCGAGTTGAAAGATAGTAAGGGCACTAGGAAGAATAAAAGATCTCAATAGGAGAAACCCACCATGCAAAAATTTGAGAGGAAGCAACCCATAGAGTATTCCACCATGCAATTTGAAGGAGAAGAATCTTCAATAGAAAAATGTAGGACTTTTAATGATAAAATTGTTTGTATTAATAGGGAAGACAAAGAGGAACAAACAATACTTGTTGGATGCAAAATTGAAAAAGATGTTTTAGTCCAAAAGGTACCTATCAATCTTCCAAAGAATGAGAATGAGTCATAGTCATATGGGATGGATTTACCAAGTAGTAATGTTGAGCATGAATTTGTGAAAGGTGTTGATTCTTGTTCCACTTGTTTTCCGTCTGAAATCATGAGTCACAATAGGGGTAATGTTGTTTTAAATCTTTTGGAGAATTCTAAATTAGTAATAAAAAGGTAAACATTTTGATGATTTTCTTTATAAGGAGGTTAGTAGTAGCAAGGATTTATTGCATCATCTTCATACTATGTTATTAGGAAAGTAGTTCCATCATGAAGATATTCAACCTATTGTGGACAAGAATGCTAAGGAATTGGTACAACAAAGTCAAGTTATCATGAAGATAAAGAGTGATGAAGATATTGGTGATACTCCAAGGTATGAAGAGAATAATAATGGGTCATATTTATTGCTGCATAGTAAACCATTTCAGATTTGTTTTTCTCATGATAAGTATGGTAATACAAATTGTAATATGGAGCATATGGATCCCTTGTTCCTAATTCATGATTGTGAGCATCATGAGAGCTACATACTTTGGCAAGAGCTCTCTCACTTGACAGGTACAGGATCTCGAATCTTGGAGCACTATAGCATGTTTTGTCTCGTGCACATGGCACTTGGGCAAATGAGTTACAATTGCTTGAGGGCAAGCAATTTGGGGAAGGGAGGACTGAAATGTCCCTTTCTCTAAAATAATAGGTCAAAGACCCTTAGCCCAATTTTGTTTCTTGATGGCTAAGGGAGGAATAAAAGGGAAACTTAGTCATAATGAATTAATCATAAAGTGCATCATAAAATATTATTATAAGCACTTTAATTAATTTATTAATGAATAAAGTTAAAAAAGAAAATAAAAGTGACAAAATAAAATTGAAAAAAAAGAAAAGTCAATTTATTATATTTTCCCCAAGGAAAATGCGACCCATGTAGGAAAGGGGAAAAGGCCAAAGAAAAAATTAAAGGAGGCCAAAGACATGATTGGTGGTTGTGGGTGGCTTAAAGGCCAAGATTTGTTATAAAAACAAGTTGACTTGCAAGAGGAAGCATCTCTTTTTGCATATGATAATTTCAGATTTGTGGTGTAAGCTTGTATGCTTTCCATAAAAACTCTAAAGGACGAAAACTCTTTGAAGTTGGCTTTAGAGGATGAAAACCCTCTCTAGCATTGGAAGAAGAACGAAAACTCTTCTTCCCTTATGTGAGGAGGTTCTATTCAAGAGCTTTCATTGATTTTCAAAGCTATATTTCAACATGGTGTTTTCTAGCGGTGTTTGATTGTCGATTTGCAGATTTGAGCTAGGGTTTGAAGGGAGAACATTGTTCTTGAGCTCTACCTTTAATTTCCAACCTTTTCGAATGGAGCGACCCATATTGTGAGTTGTTCGGAGTGATCTAGAGTTGATTTTGATAAGATCCGATTCGTTCATAATCATATTTTGGAGATAAGATCAGCTACTTTACTTAATTTTTGGGCCAAGGAAATTGTACTTTCAATTGTGTCTGTGAGTTGTGCATTTGCAGATTTTATAATAAAGTTTCAGCCTTCTATTTGGATCCAATCTAGTATTTTTCAAGTGTTTTTACAATAATAAAATCATCTGAT
Organism: Taxus wallichiana var. yunnanensis; assembly: GCA_018340775.1. Lineage (NCBI taxonomy): Eukaryota > Viridiplantae > Streptophyta > Pinopsida > Cupressales > Taxaceae > Taxus > Taxus wallichiana. The sequence goes on from CM031233.1 coordinate 59,336,935, forward strand.
TTGTTTTGGGTAATATTTGTGTGATTTTCCTTAAATTGTGAACATATTCCATCTCATAAGCAAGTCACACTTTCTAGAAATAATTCATATCTACATTATAAATTTTTGTATATCTTCTACAACTTGCTATTTTGGTTGGGATTTGTCGTTATTCCGTTTGGGGTTAGAAATTTTTCCATTGGGGACATTACAATTGAAATATCCCTTTCTCTCGAAATAACAGTCGAAGACCCTTAGTCCAATTTTGTTTTCCGACGGCTAAGAGAGGAATAAAAGGGAAACTTAGTCATCTGAATTTGGGGAAGATGTTATTTCATCTGAGATCTACTACAAAGAGCATGCTTTGATTTGTAGATTCGGGGGACTGTGGCCCAGCCTTCCTGCTCTTCACGCATGGATCTCTCAACATTGGACTCCAACTTTAACTGGTAAGATAGACTTACATCTGTGTGCTAAGGGAATTTTCATTGTGACTTTCTCTTCAATAGCTGATAAAGAAAACATTGCTTCCAAACTCTGGACTTGTCAATCTAAATATTTGGTCATGAAACCCTGGTTCCCATCCTTTAACCCGCACACGGAATCTTTCTCATGGAAACCTGTTTGGATCAGGCTGCCCCACTTACCTATCCAATTCTGGAGTCATGACTGTCTGACAACCATTGGCAACACCTTGGGAATTACACTCTTTATAGATTCTCAAACCACTAATTGCACCCATACTACCTATGCCCGGATCCTTGTGGAACTAGACACTGATAAAAATCTTCCTGCTACTATAGATCTTAGAGTGGAAAATAGAACTTGGTCACAAACTCTTGATTATGAAGGTCTACCTTTCCGCTGTAGAAGATGTTTTGGCTTAGGACACACCTCTACTGCTTGTGAGATGGAAAAACGTCAAAATGAAAAGAGAAATTGGTGGAAAGATGCACTCCCAGAGCACCTAATTTTTGATGCTAAAAGGGATCTTGAATCAAAAGTAGAAACAGTGACTGAATCCAAATCTACCCTTGAAACCCCTCTATCCGAAAATCAAACTATTAGCAGCATGAATAATGCTCAAGTTGTTGAGGGCAACACGGATATGATTAAGGTTGTGGCTGTCCCAGTTGGGACAAATGCGACTAAGGAGAATACCCCTCCTTTGACTTCTCCTCCAACAGTGGAGACTCCTTCAGGTTGGGTTACGGTTAGCAAGAAGAAAAAAATTTCACCCTTAAGGAGGGCTATCCGTCTGGATGATTTTCTTTGTTTGTGTTCGGCCGGAGTACATGGTTATCATTTTTGTGGCCGGATTACAAAGCATGCTTTCTTTCCAATGGTGTCGGTGTACTATTGTTGGGTGTTCGTTGTTCAGCAGTTGTTTAGTTGCTGCTGAAGTTGTTGGTTGTTGTTTCTTTTTTGCAGACGTAGTTCTGCAGTTGGTCCTTATTGTTATATCTGGATATTGATCCCTTTCTTTGTGCTTATTATTTCTATTCTGGCTTCTGAGCCTTGTTGTACAAGGGTATAGTCCCTTTCAAAAAACTATTTGCCAATAATAATTTTTTTATTATAAAGCACATCATAAAATATTATTATAAGCACTTTTATTAATTTATTAATGATTAATTTTTTTAAAAAAGTGACAAAATAAAATTTGAAAAAAGAAAACTCACTTTATTATATTTTCCTTAGGAAAATACGACCCATGTAGGAAAGGGGAAAAGGCCAAAGAAAAAATTAAATGAGGCCAAAGAAATATGATTGGTGGTTGTGGGTGGCTAAAAGGCCAAGATTTGTTATAAAAGCAAGTCGACTTGCAAGGAAAACATCTCTTTTTGCATATGATAATTTCAGATGTGGTGTAAGCTTGTATGCTTTCCATAAAAACTTCAAAGGACGAAAACCCTTTGAAGTTGGCTTTAGAGGACAAAAACCCTCTCTAGCATTGGAAGAAGAACGAAAACTCTTCTTCCCTTATGTGATGAGGTTCTGTTATGGAGATTTCATTGATTTTCAAAGCTATATTTCAGCAGTGTTTGAAGGTTTGATTTGCATATTTGAGCTAGGGTTTGAAGGGAGAACATTGTTGCTGAGCTCTACCATTAATTTCCAGCCTTTCCATAGTGGAGTGACCCATATTGTGAGTTGTTTGGAGTGATTTGGAGTTGATTCTGATCAGATCTGATTTGCTGTTCATAAATTAGATTTTTGGACATAAGATCAACTACTTTGCATAATTTTTGGGCCAAGGAAATTCTACTTTCAACTTTGTTTGTGAGCTGTGGATCTGCAGATTTAATAATAAAGTTTCAGCCTTCTATTTGAATACAATTTGGTATTTTTCAAGTGTTTTTACAATAATAAAATCAACTGATCTGTTTTGGGTAATATTTGTGTGATTTTCCGTCACTTGTGAATATATTCTATCTCATAAGGAAGTTGCACATTCTAGAAATAATTCAGATCTGCATTATAAATTTTTGTATATCTTCTACAACTTGCTATTTTGGTTGGGATTTGTCACTATTCCGTTTGGGGTAAAAACTTTGTCCATTGGGGACATTACAGTGGTATCAGAGCGGCGATCTTTGCTAGTTGTGGGAGAATTAAAAAAAAATCAGATTTGAATGCAGAAAGGAAGATATGGGTGATAGAGAAAGGCCTCCACCATCAAAGCGAGTTGAGCTATGTGAATGAAATATTCACTAGAGGTAACAAAGAATTGCAAAACCATTTGTTGGAAGCTCAGAGGGATCTAAGAGACTTTGTTATAGGAGCTATTGCTGATTTGAATCGATCTATACAAGGACACAATATATCCGGCAACCATGGTGCAACCAACAAAGGTGAAGAAAGCTCAACTTGACCAATTAGGACATCCACAAAGCCTCCACCTCAATTTTTCAGAGCCAAGTTTCTCCAAAAAGAGGAACAACCAATTGAGGAAGAAATTCCAAGTGATGTTGATGACATAGAGGCATGGGATAAAGAGTATGCAACACTCAATTTCAAGGTGAGAGAGATGTTGTCTTTCAAAGATTTCTACAAGTTGAAGAATAAGCAAAGGCACAAGAAGGAATAGAAGAGTTCAACAAGAGCAACCAAGAAGAGACATACAACAAGCAATTGACAAAAAGGTAATGAGTTCATGCCCGGTACTTGCTGTCCCAATTTTTCAATTCCTCTTGTGGTTAAATATGATGCATCCGGAGAAGGTATTAGGACTGCACCTTATGGACAACAAAGGTCAGCACCTTTGGGGCAGCCAAAGGGGTCTTTTGGACAGCCAAAAACTACTTCAAACAGTGAGCAAAAAGCACCAAATTTTGGGTAGCAAGGGGCAGCCCATTATATTGAGGTAGTTCTAGATGAAGAAGAAGAAGAAAAGAATGTTGATCCGAAAAGTTGTTTTGCAAGGTATGAGGAATGGTACTCCTCAAGTTGTGACATCCAAGAGCATGGAAGGTTCCTTCAAAAGAGAGCAGATTGCACGGGATGTAGATTATATGGAAAGAGGTACATCTTTTTATTGCAGCAATTTTATCATGAGGATGTTAGGAAACTTCATGTTAGTGCTAACATTATGTTAGTGGGATAATTATGGGTGTAAATATAAATGCACTGTAAATGTAACCACCCTCGTAAGTTGTTTATGTGAGGTTTGGTTGTTAAACCAAACTCACATATTTAGGAGAGTGGTTGTAGGAGGTTTCCTATTTTATAGGAAACATCCTCCTATAAATATGTATGGTGTTGAATGGTGAAGATAATGAAATATTTTTGTATATTAAGTCTTGCGCATTTTGAACCAAATTCATTATTTGGTATCGAGCGAGAATCATGTTCATATACCTTAATTGTTACATCGGGGTACTTGGACTTCTTCATTGCCCTGTTAATGTGCCATAAAGTGAAAAGTTTCCAAAGTATACAATTGTGCACGAGGATTAAAGTAATGCCGCGTAAAACGTGGTGCGGTATTGTTGTGAGGTTATCTTTGGCGTTGAGTGTCTAATATTGGGTATCGAACTTCATACATGTAGTTTAAAGCTTTTAATCTTGTGGCGAGTGCTAATTTTTTTAAGATCCACATGATAATAAGAAAGGATCTTGTTTTTGAGCTCTCTATGCATGCAACCTAATCGAATTGGTCTTGTGTATTCGAAACAGGGGTCACGTATAAAGTGTGTTTTCGGTGGGCCTGATTTTTTTGGCACATGTCTAATGTGTTTATAGACAAAGAATTAGGAGTCTGCATTGAAATCACTTTCATTTTGTGTTTACACTGTATCGACATAGGTTTTTGTGGATTGAATAGATGTCACCCAAGCCGGGGACCGTAGTCTGTGAAGTATTTAATTCATCGGTTCAAGTTGTTGTCTCTCACCAATAGGACGCATATGAACGGTTTGTCTCAAACTGCCATCCATCCAAACATATTTTCATGCATTTGCAGCAGAGTTCCACGCTACCCCCACATGAATTTGGCATTTTCTTCCATATTAGCTCACTGAGTCTCGAACCACCGTTTAGTGCTTGTAATCTGCGCGACGAGGAGCAAGTCCAATGTTCATGTAATACTTCTTCATGATTTGTCACGTCGTAGCTTTAAATAGTCAATATTTAATATTTTTTTAGGTTTTTTTATTAGTTTATAGGTGAGTTAATTGGTCGATAGTGTTATAAACTATTTTTTTCGTCAAATTTCATAGTATTTAGGTATTATTTTATTTACTTTGCTAGGTTTAGAGTTAGTTTATTTTGACTAGTAAGAGTCTAGTCAAAAGTTTCATTGTAAAGTATAGCGTCTAGTTTGTTTATAGAAATTGTGTTCGACTATAAACTAGATTTTATATGTGAAGTATTTTTATTTTTTATTTTTATTTATAAAAGTTAAAGTTTTGTCTTGTCAACTAATGTTTGAAAGTTGTCAAAATAAAGTGTTTTATGTCCATCTATTGTGTATAGAAAGTCATTATCGATAAAATAGGTGATTTTACGATATTTGTGTATTGTCAAGAGTCGGACTCAAAAGTTTGAATTTTTTTGCCTCACTTTTCAATAATTGGACGCATTTTCGCTTGTATGTGACCTCCATCTTATGGGGATAAATTGTACAATGAGCCTCAATTCACAATCCAACTAAGCTAGCAACATGATATTGGGGGTCGGAGGCAACAGAGGAAGGAGGTCATTTAGCGACTCTCATCGATCGGACAACGTACCGGGCCACTTATCAGTTGTGGTGACATATGTGTGGTGTGAGTTTTTGCTTTATTTTCGAGTTCCAGTTTCAGTTGATTTACTTTTTAGTGTTCCTGGTTGTGAGAATAAATGAAAATTTCACATTATGGGGGGGAACATGACACCAATGTTCCATTTCCATTATGTGCCTAAAACGGCTAAAGTCAAGGGAAATTTCTCTGGCGTGGCGATTTCCTATCTGTTCGAGATCGAGTGGCAGCGATCGACAACAATGGCTACAATTAAGAACATTAAGATTCTTATGGAATGTAATGTGAATATGGTACAACACAATCAAAGTCATCATGAAGACAAAGAGTGATGGAGGTCTCGAGGATACACCAAGGTATGAAAGGAATGATCATATGCCATATTTATTGTTGCATATTCAAATTTATTTTCCTCGTGAGAAGCATGATAAGTTAGAGGATCAAGTTTGCAAAATGGAGTATGTGGAATCCTTGATCCAAATTCATGTTTATGAGCATCATGAGAGCTATGTATTTTGGCAAGAGCTCTCTCATTTGTGACAGGTACGAGATCTCGAGTCTTGGACTATAGCATGTTTTATCTCTTGCACATGACACTTGGGCAGATGAATTACAATTGCTTGAGGGCAAGCAATTTGGGGAAGGGAGGATTGAAATATCCCCTTTCTCCAAATTAATAGATCGAAGATCCTTAGCCCTTTCATTGTTTCCGACAACTAAGGGATGAGAAAAAGGAAACTAAGTCATAATAAATTAATTTTAGAAGTTCAAAATAAAACTTTATCATAAGCACTTAAATTAATTTATTAGTGACAAAATAAAATTAGAACAAGAAAAGTCACTTTATTTGATGCAGAGGAAGATCAAACACCCAACTCGAAACAATCAAAACAACGAGTTAGCTATCAAGTTCAATCCAAACACATGTTTTCTAAATAAATCAACTTATCTCAATATACCCAAATGACCGAGATAATCGATACTTAGGCTAAATATGTCTTTCCCTTGCTCAAATACATCAAACAAACTTGATTAAACACTTCAAGAAGTTTCATACCATCATCTTAACTCATTCATCTATTACACCTACAAAGCTGCTTAGTAGCCCTTCTAACCGATATATAAAGAGATATCATTCACGATAAGATTTTCAGATACCCTTTTTGGTCGTTTAAGTGATTCTAAAGTTTCAAGGCCTATCTCTAAGCCCATTCATTTTTATTCCCCTTTTACCATTTCCAATTAGGCCTTATTATAAACCTCCCAAGCATACAAAGCTTATAGTTTGGAATGACCTGGAAACTTTCAAGAAAAAATGAATAGCTTTTCAAATACCATTTATGGAATTCTTTCTTCATGGTAAATTTCATCTTCCATCTCACAAGACAACTCCTTCAACTCTAACTTCTTTTTAGGCTAGTTTAAATTAGGTCTCCTTAGGGTTTTAGCTAACTTCTTAGGGTTTTATCACTTTTCATTGGTTCCAACCTCTAATACACCTTACTCCACCTTATTCCACCTTGTTCATGCACTTCACAATGTTCCTTCACTTTTTATCTTCACTCATGCTATTTTCACCATTTTGGCTTCTCAAGACTCCTCTTCATCTTAAGCACTAACAATCCTCTTAACTATGTTTTTAACCCTTCTTGACTCTTTCAAAGCTTCTTGTCACTCATCATCTTACTATTCTATCTCTCCATCCTGTAATGTCCCCTTTTTGGGACATTAATTAATTAAAAATATGGGAGACCTTTAATCCACTCTTCCCATGGATTAAAGGATAAATATTGGAAAAATGTCATTACTCCTTTATTTTAAAATTAAATAATTAATTCTCCTCTTATGTTTTATTTTTTAAATATTAAAAGAGGGAGTTAATATTCTTTTTGGAGTTTGACTTTTCAGGAAAAGAGACCCATATTAAAAGTGACCCTTCTACATGAGAAAATGCGCAAAGGAAGGAGGGAAACTTGGAGATTTGAAATGCCAAAGCTATATAAGGAGAAATGGCGACCCCTTGGGGGCATGTTGAGATTTTTATTAAAATATCTTCATGCTTGAAGAGGGATGTATGCCCATGTGATCACATTATAAAGGTGTTCTTCAACACCACCATTATTGTGGAGAGTGTGAGGCCTTCTAAGCTTTCATTGAGTGAATGTTGCTTGATATATTCATTCCATGATTGGCGCATTTATTTGAGAAGGAAATCTGCATGTTATTGATGATTATTGGAGAGTTTAATAGTGCTTTATGATCTGTTGTTAATGCTGCATTTATTCCAGCTATGACGACTTGATTTGGGTGTTATTTTGGCATGTTTTAAGGGTGAATAAGCAATATATATAATCTGATTTGTGTTGGCATATTTTTCTGAGTTTGGGCAGCTATTTTGGGGGTGTTGGAAGGCTATAAAATGCTGATAATATATTATGCAAATTATCCTAACCCTAGTGACTGGTTTTCAAGTTTTGGGGATTGTTTTGAGGTGGTTTTAGTGATCTAAAAATTCAGATTCATAGTTCATTGGAAAGGCCTTGATTTCTAGATAATTGTGCATTTTATTTGGTGGCAAAATATGGAAATATTGAGTGAGATATTAATTTTTGAAGTTTCAGCTGTTCTGGCGCATTTTTAATTAATAAACTGCTGCAATAAATTTCAGATTTCGAAAAGATTAATTTCTTAACTTGTTCTCCCATCTAACCTACTACTTTGGCTTGCTCCAACCCCATTTGGGTTGTATTAATGCTTGACATTGGGTTATTTGAGGTCGAGCTAAGAGGATTTAATCCTTCTAGAGTCGATTTGGTTAATTAATTTGCAGATTTAAATAATATCCCAAAAGAGAATATTACACCATCAACTCAAGGCATTCAATTATTCCCATTTATTACACTTTCTTATCTTATAATGTGGTGTCCCCTTTTTGGGCAAATAGAAAATTGCAACAACTTCAACCCAAACTTCAAAGTGAACCAAGAAGGATGGGATCCTCTTAATTTAACCTCAAATAACCCAATGTTAGTGTAATTACAACTTAGAATGGGGTTGGAATAGCCAAAGTGGTGGGTTAAATGGGAGAACCAATTGGAAACCCAATTTTTTTCCAGTTCCCATTTTGAAAGCAACAAATATTGAATAAAAATAACCCACCTTGACAACTGAAACTTCAAAAATTCATATCTTAATCAATACTCCATATTTTGTCATGAAATAAAGTGTATAATAAACTAGAATTTTAATGCTTTCTAGATTAATCAGATTTTTTTGAGCATTGAAAATCCACCAAAACAGACCCAGAAATCTCAGTCCAAGTTATTAGAGTTAGAGAAAATTAAATAAATTATTTTAGCCCTTTTTCCAACCCCCAAACACCCCAACTAAAGTCTCCTTGCTCTAAAATAAATGCCAACACAACACAGATTGCAGATCTAGCTCATATACCTTCCAAACATGCTAAAACAAACTCCAATACAAGTTGCCATAGCTAGTAACAACAATGAATAACAGTATAAAAAGAGCCCAAACCCTTCAAAGATTACTTCAAAAATGAGCAATAAACATGCAGATTTCTCCCACAAATAAATGCGCCACACTCTATATCAAGTCGCCAAAGTAAGAGCAATGATCACATTACAATTGCACAAGGGATAGATCTCCAAACCAACTTTAATAGATTTGCAAAATGAGAGTCTTCAACAATGAGAGCATCAACAACATAGGGCATACATCCCTTTTCTCCAAGCATGGAGTAAAATCAAATGATCAATCAACATGAGGTGAAATGACCCCCTCACATCCCTTAAATAGACTTCCCAAAAGGGATCGACCCACTTGGAGGGAAAATACACTTTTTAAATTTGCAATTACAAGTTAGATAGCCAAGTGGCCCCTTTCCCTCCCATTACATAATTAAAACATTTAATATGCTAAGACTATGTGCACTTTATTATTTTCTAATTAAATAATAAAAATAACTAACCTATGTGCACATTTTAATACTAACTAGATCTGCCAAGTGGTTACAATGCAAATGAAGGAGATAAATAGATATATTAGTAATGTCCCGGAAAAAGGGACATTACATATAATTACTTGTACCTACTAAGCTTCTTGAAAGTATTGTTATAGGACAGTCATGAATCTTCCCTAGTTAGGTCTGTGTAAGGCTTTTTCCACCCCTCTAATGGCTTAATTTATTGTCATTTACCTTCCCAAACTTCCTTGTACACCTGTCACTCTATTCTTTGTCTCCTAGGATATCCAATCACCCAAGGCTGATAATAGCTGTTAGGAATATGGTTTAGATCAATTTTGAGTCTTTTTCCTAAAACCCTTAATATTCTAAATCCATACCCTGTTACTTGAAAGTCCTGGCACCCATAATCCTTCTCCTATTTTCTCAAAGTCTTCACAGATTTCCAAGCATGGACTAATGAATTTTTCACTAAGAATGTTCCTTTTAAGTCTTCTAATCTGCGTACACACAGTCAGGTCCAACTTGCAAGTTGAGACTAGTATTCATCCTCCATTCCTTATGATATTGCATGATCATCTTACATTCACTAGGCTTCCCCTTATCACTAATGTGTCACAAGAGTTCAATAGATTCTTGATAGCATTACATAGGTTTCTTCTTAACATTTCACAGTGTTCTTGGTCTCTAATATTGACAGTCACAATGCTTTAGTTAGAGTTCTTAGGTTTACTACCTTGATGGCCATTTAAGCTCTTCTTCAACCACATTTCTCCTCTTTGACACCACCATCCACCTTAACACAAAGCTCAACTTTCAAAAGAGAAAAACTTTATGCAAATATTCTTCCTTCATAAGAATGGTACTTACAAAACAGAGCACGTACAATTTGACTGGGTTTGTGGGATTTACCCTATCACAATTGCTCAAATCCTTTTCAATTTTCTTGCATACCTTAATACACTCTGTTAGATTCTTCTTACCAAAATTAATCCATTATCCAGGTTTAGATACCGTTTTTGCTCAATATCCCTAGACTGGGTTCTCCTTGACAATGAGTTACCTTATTTAGAATTGTTTTTGTTTGCTCAACTTTTAGGCTTGTTCATGAATATTAGGACCCAAATACACCTTGTTTCACCTCTAAAGACCCCTGCACAACTTTGATAATCTCTTCTTAACTTGAAATACTTGTAATACAGTCAAGGCTTCAATCTCAGTCAATGTTTACTCCATGAATCCCGATCTCACAAGTTAGACTTTTGCAAACCCTAAATATGTTTAAACACTTGTTTACCATTCCTTATCTTCAAAACAACTTACACAACAGTCAAGGCTTCAATCTCAGTCAATGTTTACTCCATGAACCCCGATCTCACAAGTTAGACTTTTGCAAACCCTAAATATGTTTAAACACTTGTTTACCATTCCTTATCTTCAAAACAACTTACACAACTCTTGAAATCTCTGGTAAACTCCATGGTTATTCAAGAAAAGGTTCTAAGATACAACAAACAACTTCTTACCTCAATACCTTACTATCATTGTTTTCTCCATGTATATGGACCCTTGAGGCTTCCTTACTTTGTTCACTTCCTCATATCCTTCATAAGCTTTCTCAGACCTCAAACACCTGTAATAACACATTAATTCATAACCAAACAATAAGCATTTATGAAATCACATGCATTCATTAAGACATGGAGAAATTTTCAAGGAAGTCCTTTTAATTTATCAGTTTCATATGTAATACAAGGCTTCTTGAGCTCTCATGGCTCTGATACAGAGTTTTCCTCCTTCCCTCTCTTCCTTCCACTCACATACCCTATTCTAATTCGAATACCTCTAAGCAAATGTGGTGAATGGAGGTGTTAGGGTTCTAACCACTAACCCAACTATGATTAGGCTAACTAAAGTGAGGTTTAGGGTCATGTTAGGCCATGACTTAGGTGACCTTATGTTTCATGACCCTTTTACATCATTTATTAAACCTACACTAACACCTAAACCTATAACACACGCCAAAGGCAATTTCAAACATTTGAAATGTGGTTTTGGAGGGAAACTTCCAAAGACCACTTATTACAAGCCAAAGGAGTCCAAATGGACTTGATACATGCCATGACCACCTATATGGACCTTCTGACCTAAGATACTAGAAATACCCAAAATTTGATTATTTGAGGATGCTCCCGGATCATTATTTTATTTCTCCCTAGTGGAAAAAGGCGACCCATATGGGGATAGAAAGCAAAGGGAAAATATTAAATAAAGTGATGGAAAATATTAAATAAAGTGAAGAGAGCTGATTGGTCCTTTGTGTGGCTAAAGGGCCAAGGGAAAGTTATAAAAGCAAGTCGCCATGCATGGAGAAGGCATCACTTTTTATCATATTTTCATATCTAAAATTTGGTTGAGCTAATTGCTTTCCATTTTTACCTCAAAGGACGAAAACCCTTTGAAGTGTTGCATTAGAGGATGAAAACCCTCTATTGCCAAGGATTGAAGAACAAAAACTCTTCATCCTTTATGAGAGGGAGCTCTATTCAGGGGTTTCCATTGAGTTTCAAGGATAATTATGAAGTTCTAGCAGTGTTGAAAGTCCTAATTTGTAGATTTGTTACATCCAGCTAGGGTTTGAAGAAGAAGAGTGTAGTTGATTTTGGCATGCATTTCCAGCCAGATCTAGGGTTATCTACACCCTTGTGAGTGGAGTTTGACACATTCTAGGGCACGGCTGATCCGGATCTCATCTCCATCTTCATTGCCATATTTTTAGAGGTCATTTCCAGCTTGTATGCATCTGATTTGGGCTTTGGAAACATTTTTTAGCCTTGTCTGTAAGTTGATTTTCTGCAGACTTTAATAATTTTCCAACTTTTCTTCTTGATTTGAAAAATTATATTTTTGGTGTTCTTGCATCTATAATAAATTCTGAATTGTTGGGTTAAAGATTTGGATGATTTTCAATCAATTTTGAGTATCAATCATCTCCAAGGCAAGTTGCATTTCCTTGTAGAAATTCAAATCTGCATTATTTTTGTCAAGTGTACCTTCTATAAATTGTTGTTATAGATCGGATTTGCAGCTGTTCCGTTTGGGGTTAGAAATTATCCCATTGGGGACATTACATAATACATTTGAAATGCGAAGCTTTCACAACTTAGTGAGTTTTCAAGGAAGTTCATCCATAGCTTCAATGTTACGTGTATGCTTATGACAACAACCATACAAAGAGCCAAAAAGAATTGCTTGGACAATAAGCGCAAAGGTATTTTTGTCACACGTGAAGTTGCACCTTGATAGAGAATGGTGTGTGTACTCTCTCTCTTGTTGACAAAATTGGAACACTTCAAGGTTGTGGGTAACCTATGTTTGAGGTGAACCTCCAGAGAGGGCTGGTTCCCTTGTGAATCACCTAAAAAACGAAAAATTTGACAAGGAAAAGGGAAGAAGAATGCGAAAAATGGGAAATAAGGGTGATACACCAATAATTTAACACATGCATGTAACTCTGCACATAGAAATCAAAGATCCACACACCTGCACAACTTTAAGCTATTTTGCAAAATTAATTCAAGGGTTTAAGAGAAAAGGACAGCGGTGGAGGGACTAATTTCCACACTAAGGCAGTACAATACCCTATTAAACACAATGAAAACTCAGAAATACAACGATATGAGAGGGCAAAATTGGAGCCTTTATTCAGAGGTGCAAGTACAAGGCTAGGATTGCCAAATCAAAACAACCCTCAGTGTGTATGATTTTCATTTCTTTACAATAAAAATCAACCTATATGGACTGCTCTATGCCAACAGAATAGACTGCTGCAACTTTTTCAGAATTGAATGCTGTGTTTTTATTTATTCCTCCTTGCTGCTGGCGCCAAACTCTAACTGCAGTCATCTATTTTTATATTTATTTATTTATACTCATGCAACCCTTGGCGCCAATACTAGAACTGAAGCTCCTTTTAATTTATTTAATTAACTACTTCCTTCTCCTTTTGGCGCAGATCTGAACTGGGACAACTTTTTTTTATTTTTATTTATCTCTTTCTTCACCTTTTTGCATGGGGACAGCAGTTCCTTTTGTCTCTTCCTCATGCTTTTGTCTCTTTTGTCATTTGTCTATTCCTCGTGCACTTTGACACAGACTTAGAAGGGACAACAATTCTTTTATTTGTTTTTTCTTTATCTACTCTTTTGTCCCACCTCTATTTTGGACCAAAGTTTGCCTATACTGCTGCGTGTTTTTTCTATTTAATGTATTTATTTTCTCTGCCCTTCTGGCGCCAACTCAAAACAGGAACAACATTTTTCTTTTATCAATAAAAGTCCTTAATCATACTTGGCACCACAACATAACTGAAACTAATAGTTGCTAAATTTAATAAAACCTTCTCCTTTTAGCGCCATGCATATTTTAGAACCAGCAGTTACTAAATTTAATAAAAGCTAACTCTTTCATCCTTGGAGTATGTTCAGATGCTAAAACTAGGACGAGAGTTTACTTTTTTAAAATCATCCATTCATGCTCTCCTAAAATTAGAACTGAACTTCTATTTTTAGCTCTTCGTATTTTTAGCACCTCTATCTAAAAATAGCCAAGTGCTATTTTTAGCCAAGCTAAAAATAACCAATCTTCCAAAAATAGCCAATCCTTTGCGTGAAAAATATGGTAATAGGAATATTTTCAACGGTTGAAGAGGAAAATGATTGAGCAGCTAGTGTTGGCGTTGCCATATTTGACTAAGGTATTTCAGGTTGATTGCAATCCAAGTGGCACAACAATCGTAGTGTTAGGTCAAGTGGGTAGACCTATAACTGTTTTCAATGATAATCTGAATGATGCAAAGAAGAAATATTTAGTATGATCAAGAGCTCTATTCAATAGTGCAAGCACTCAAGAAGTGGGGACATCTATTATTTAAGAATTTTGTATTGTATACACTGATATAGAGCATCAAGCAAGCATTAGAATTCATAAATAGTCATGGAAAATTGAATTAAAGACACAAAGTGGGTAGAGTTTCCAAAAAGTTACTTATTTGTGTTGAAACACAAAAGTCACAAGTCTAACAGAGTTGTAGATGCATTGAGGAGGAATCTCTTATTGACAAAGATAAAGCGTAAGCCAAATGCTTTGATTCTGCGGAGTTATACAAAGAAGATGAAGATTTTAAGGAAGCATGGAATGCATGCCAATAAGTGTGGACAAGACACCTTGGTTAAATTATTTTCTACGAAAAGGTTTATTGTTCAAAGGTAGACAATTATGCATACCCGGTTCAAGTTGCAAGAGAATTTGATTAAGAAGAAGCATAGTGGAGGCTTAGCGGGGCATTTTGGCAATGAAAAACACGTGCAATCGGTGGAAAATTATTCTTGGTGTAAGATGATTGTAGGCACACACAAATATGTGTAAGAGTGTATAATTTTCCGAGTTGGTGAAAGGAAGAAGTCAAACCATAGGGTTGTATCAAGTATCAACCATTACCTATTCTAGAGAAACCATGGGAAGATATAAAGGTTTTGATTCCATTTTTGTTGTGGTGAATAAATTTTTCAAGATGAAACATTTGATAGCATGCAAGAAGACTAATGATGCAAAGCACATTGCTAACTTATTTTTAGGGAGATTTTTAGCTTGCACGAGTTTCCATGCAACATAGTTTCAGACAGAGATGTGAAATTCATTGGACATATTTGGAAGACGCAGAAAAATTTGAATACCAAGCTATAGTTTAGTTCAACATTGGATCCACGAGATAGATGGACGAGACAAAGGTAGTAAATAGAAGTTTGGATAATCTATTGAGATGTTTAATTGGAGAAAATTTAGGAACATGGGATTCATAACTGACTCAAGTTGAGTTTGCTCATAACAATTTAGTTAATTGGAGTATAGGAAGGACTTTTGCTACACTCTTATCCTATAACATTTATTGGGATATGTGTGGCTGACTTGTGGCTAGCATAACCTCTAGTTAAGTCATATAATCGCATTTCCGATGATTCATATTGGAGTGTAGGGTTGGTCTAGATAGTTTCCATAGCATGTGCCACATTTGATTCTTAAATTATATGGCTGTGAAGGTTGGCCCCTTGAAGTGGTTGTCATATATATTTGAATATCTTGCTCCTATCTCCATCATTTGGTGTTCTATTGTTGTTATCCTACTTATCCGTCCCAAGTAATTTCATTATGTGTATAAGTGCTTCGATTTGGGCAAAAAAATTAATTGAAACCCTAATTTTGAAGATTAACTCATATCTCCAAACTGTTGCAAATATTTCTACAATAGTTTTACTAAATTTGGGAAATTTATCAAGGAAGCTTTAGTCTAAATTTTAGCTTTCTGTGATTCATTTTGTGGGGGTTCTTGTGATTTTAGGGTTTTTACAAATTCGCTTCACATGCTGCAATTTATCGGGATTCTCTTGATTTCTTTATATTTTTGGAAAGCTTGCAAAAATTTAGTGTGGGCTCTGTTCTTTGTGTTTTTGGATTTAAGGTCGACCTCGGGCAAAAGCATCCAATCAAACTTTGGTAAGAGTGCGAATCAACTTCTACGGGTCAAACATCAACATGACAAGATCACAAATGAATGAGAGGCAAAGAGGCAATGGTTATATCATCCTAGTGAAAACTCCTAACAACAATGATATGGAGTGGGGATAGGACTTGGGGATTTTTTGTTCTAGGATTTTCTTCGACAAATTACAAAGTGAACAAACTCGACTAAAATGTGCAAAACATATAGTCTAATATAGTGAGGAGATGTGGATAATCTTATGTTCTAGGATTTTCTTGACAGATCACAAAGTGAGCTGGCTTTGACTGATTTGCAAAACATACATGGTTAGTAAGGGAGATGTGGACAACATCCAATGCTTCATATTGGTAGTAGGGTCGGCCTCGATGGTTTCGATAGCATAAATAGGGTGTATATATGAGGTAGTAGTTAAAGAGGTAATGGTGTCTTTGATTCTTAATGTAAGTTTGTGGAGGTTGTTGCCTTGAAGTGGATAATCATATATACTTGAATATTTTGCTCTTGTTTCCATCATTTGGTGTTCTATTGTAGTTATTCTACTTATCATCCATGTAATTTTGTACAATGCCATTTCAAATTGTTTATAGTAGTTTGAGAGGTGTTGCAAAATTGTGCAGCATTAGAGATGAAAAAGAAAGAGCATAGAGACAAGATTTTGCTGAATACATGCGAAGTGCACCAAGTGCAAAGTTAGTTGGAAAAGAGTAATGCATAACACAAACAATGTGTACACATGAAAAGAAGAAAAGCGAAATTTTAGGTAGGAGACATGGTCTTAGTACATTTGAGAAAGGAAGGATTTCTAAAGGGAATGTATGATAAGTTGAAGTGGAAAAGGATAGGATTGTGCAGAGTGTTAAGGAAATTTGCATCAATGCATATGAGATAAATTTACCTAAAGGTATAGGTATTTCAAGTATTTTGATGTGGTAGATTTGTATCCTTATTTTGAAGGACAAAATAGTGAGGAAAGAGCAAGCATAGATATTGAAGAAGTTGATTGGATAAAGCAAATGCCGGAGAAGGTACATGAAGAATCGGAGGAGGTGATTGCTACAAGAATCAAGAGAACATGCAACAAAGAGTAAAAGAAATATTTGGTTAAGCGGAAAGGAAGAGCGAGTTGAAGATGCGACTTAGATAAGTGCATCAAAAGTTGCTAGACATGGAATACCTGCAACAAATCTTGTATGAGCAAGAGCTCATGGTTCTTTTAATTACTTGGGTGTATGATGTAGGAGCATTTGGGTTCACAAGCAATCCTACATCAACCAAAAACAATTAAGAGTAGGCATAAGTACATTGTATGTTTTGCACTAGTTATATTTTTTGGCATTATCAAAATGGTTTAAAAGGTTCTTGGTAACTTCTTGATTCCAAAACATTTTTAGAAGTTAGCACAAGCATGTATTTCTTTGTATAGTGTGGGAAACATGTTTAAAGCAGCTATAAGGCTGTGCGCATAGAAAAGAGACATAAAATGCATTGTGGCACTGCCGTGTTATGCATATGCCTTAAGGACGATGGTGCAAATATTGGAAGTGTTTGGAGCAATGCTTTCATGCTTGGCATAGAGGAACAAAACATTGCACAAACAGTTGAAACTTTGTGCAAGCTTAGTAAACTTTCATTGTGTGCACACATACGCATACTCCTTTGCTAGAAGATTGTGTTGTATACAAGTGCATCTCGATGCCGTTTAACTACCTATGAAATTGTGAGGGCCCTAGATGTTGTTTGAAGTTTTGCACAAGGATTCAATGGTGCGCGACATGTGGGCATCATGCGCATGACTCGGTACATAAACTTCTTGCACATGAGTGCAATGTGCATTTGATTATGATAAGCTATTCGGATTGCATTGAGATTGTCATCAATGGGAGCTAAAGAGGATCTACCTAACCAAATCTTTTGGTTGTTGAATCAACTTGTGTTGCTTGAGTTACGTTATGCTCATGATGTGTTATGGGCATTTGGACCTTATCTTGCATTTAATAATTGTAACACATTTAATATTTGAGGCATGTGTCAACGGATTCATTTAATGCTATATGGGTAGGTTGTAGCTGAGAGAAATCTTGTAAGTAGGTGGTCTTAATATACCTGATCGTCGAATATATTGTGGTAATTTAGATCTATTCTGCAAGTGTTTTGAAGGTCGTTAGATTCGCCATCGTCGAAGTGGATGACAATGACACGTAAGTCGGGATGTATGTTGATATATTCGGGTAATAATATGCCATTGATAGTGTTGGTTGTGGGAATACAAGATTATTTTTTAGGATTTGCGGGTAGCATGTCCCATTGGTTAGGATCAACTTTATGTTTATGATGGATGTTGTTAGGATGAATTTGATGCATTGGCTTCCGGAGGAAGCAATTGCTCTCATGTGATGATTCAAGGTCGTCCAAAAGTAGAATATGGGAGAGTTGGTTTAAGACAATGACCTTGGTGTGTATAGTTTTGGATCCTACCATGATAGGGAGCTAAACACATCAAGAAGGATTTATATTATTTTTTTCGAACCCGCATTGTTGATTCATGTATTTTAGAGGTTATTTTGAGAATATCCTAGGGTTTTGATTAGCCATAGAGAAGTGGACATTAATTCCATATCCCTCATCCACTAAGACCTTCCGAACTGGAGCATCATTGATCATGACATTAATGAAAAGAGGGTCATCTGCTCGATAGATGATTTCTTCATTGATCTTATCATTTGTGGGGAATTCTATGGAGAGTTTTTATTAGTTTGATGATGAGATATTGTTTCAATTACGTGCACATTACTGTTAGAGGGACCTTGTGCAGGTTGGTTGATTCGCTTGCTTTCAGGAATAGCGAGGGTTTCTTCCATGACTTCATGAAAAAATTTCTATGGCAAGGATATGTTAGCATGAATTCCATGAGAGCAATCTTACAAGGCACGGTGTTAAGCTCTTCTAGGAAGTTCCATTGTTTGAATTTTTGGTAGGTACCGCAACAATATTTGGGTTGAGTATTTGGATAAGTTGCTGGAGCTTTGATGATGAGGGAATATTTCTCTTTAGGTTGAGGCTCCATTGACAGAGTAGATTCACTAGGCGTTGCATTTGATGCGGTTGAAGGTTCATCTTTGAGTGACATTTCCTTTTGAAAGGACATTTTAGGTTTTTGGATAGGGCCCTTGTGTGCTATGCGGGCCTTTTTCAATAGTTTACTTTTTCTGCATTGACATACTACTAGCACCTGCACCGAAAAGAGGTGGAAAGGAATTGCTGATAGGAAATACAAGAGAAATTATAAATGTAGTGTAATTATTTTTGAATGAAAAAGTGAATTGAGAAGATGCTATTGCTTTTCTGTTATATGATTTAATTAGAATATAAAATTCTATGTAGAAGATGCTATCGCTTCTTTGTTATACGACTTAATTAGAATATAAAATTCTATGTAGCAATCCCAATTACATAAGTAAAAGGGGATGCAACGGTACGACAATTTGAAATGAACTAAGGTTTGTACATACAAGTTGGCATAGTACAGTAGATCTGGGCAAATCCATATACTAGATGGATGTTGGTAAGAATTAATTAAGTACTGAAAAATGCCCCAACTGTCAATACTGACTATTTGTCAACATGATTGTCTAGAGGCTGCAAAAAGAATTTGCCAGCGATGCATGAACATGTTTTTGGCCAATGCTGCACACATATTTGTGTCCCTTTAATTAATATAATAGTTATAAAAAATAGAGATACTGTAATAAAAATAAAGTCACCATCACCTATGGACATCAAATGAACCTTCAAATTGTACGTGGCAGTTCTATAATAAAATATATTTAAAAAAACAATTCAATAAAAATAATACGGCAGTTTGTATTTATTTTAATAGTTTTTAATATATTTGTACTCGCCAAAATTTTAATGACTAAAAATACATAAATATCCCTCAAGGTTTATTGTAGCTATGTTAACCTTAATCAGTTAAATATTGTTAATTTAGTGCCATTATTAGGGAAAAACCATCATTCACATCACCAAATGTAATCTAAAATAAAAAATTAAACATTACTTGGTGCAAAATGTAACCCTAACCCAAAAAATGAAGTGGGAAAGACATCATTTATAATTCCACTTTTTTCACAGAATATCTGTAATGTCTAAAGTTGTAATATTACTCATTCCATCTCACTATAAAAAGCAAATATGGTAGTTTGAAATTGCTTAGAAATTAGACAGCCCATAAATGTGATGATTCCTTCAGTCCTCCATTTATATAACCCGCTTCCTCCATCATTTTATTCACAAGTGCAGCGGTCCAAAGAGTCAGCCGAAGCAAACAGCGGTAGGCAGCTGGCAGATGGGAACAGCTCTGCCCAGCAAATAGAATGACAGCTGGGTCGCAGGTGGCAGGAAAAGCACACATGCATCTTTACAGCTGTTCGTGAACCGAAATCCAAACCTGCACAGTCAACAGATGACCAAAACAGAAGTGGACGGCGCTTTATTTTCCACGTAAGTTCTGTCCCGACAGCGGGCAGAAGGTTTTTCAGCAGTTTGATAAGTTTTCCCAGCAGTTATTAGCTGTTTCTGGCATGAGGCAGGGTCATCAAGCACTTTTTGGAAATGCATTGCCACAACAAAAGCCTATCAGCTAATGAGTTTATGTAGCTTTGATCATAGCTTCCTTCAATGTTACCCACAAAATTGTTCATGGGTGCTTTCTTAGGATTTGAGATTTTATTAGTTTTTAACACTGATTTTGGGAGAGGAAGAGGTATTTTTGATATCGTTCTATAAAGATGGATTAGTGATCAGAATTAGCACCTAACATGAGGTTATTGGTAATCTTTTTGAGATTGCCACAATTTTCGTGTGAAAGTCTGAGGTTAGCATGCCACCAATAGAAGTCATTCGGTCATACCGCATGGGCAAAGGCTTTGAAGGATCGATGTGGTGAAGTTGAGGTGTTGGCATCATCTGCTCGAGCTCTTGGAGACTCGAGGGTGGTGGCATGGTTTTGTGTTATTTGCATTTGAACTAGATGGGTTGGAGATATTTGAGGGAATTGAAATCTCGGATTTGAATTTTTGGATGGATTTTCTTGGGATGTGATGGTGTTGGTTGCCACTTTGAAGGATTCTTTATTAGGTTTTGAGGTCGATCAAATTGCTTCATGAGGCAATCTTGTATTTTAGCCTGTACAAAGGCTTCTTCTAATGTTTTGGGAAAGGGCCTTACTATGTATTCCAACATAGGACCTAAAGTCATGACTAAGAGTTTGAAGAGACTTTGCTTGTTCATGATATGGTTGGCTTTATGTGCCAAAGATTTCCATCTCTTGATAAAATTATGAGCAGATTCGTTGGCTAGTTATTTTGTGTTGATGAAATTTCCTAGATTATTTTCAAGAATATCATGATGTAGAAGTTCTTTAAATAGAACATTGACTAAGTCTTCTAGTTTAGTGATTGAATGCAATGGAAGTTGGTTATAACATTCAAAAGCATCCCCTGTTAGGTTTTCTTAATAGCTTGGTAGTTGCATAAATGTTTGTCTTGACCCACTCTTTGTAGTGATTTCTGAAAGCTTTGAGTTGCAAAGTGGGGTCAATAGATCCGTCATAAGAGATGGTTGGAGAAATCCCTCCAATGTCCATAGAAGAGATGTAAGGAGTTAAGAGGCTCATTTTGCAAATTGTTTGAAAACTTGGTTGCAGATTGGAGGTTGAGGGATTAGATTCCTGTTAGCATCCATAATCAAGGGAGGGAGGGACACTTGGTAGAAGGTCCCATGATGATTTATTGAGGTTGATTTTACATTTGCAAAAGTTAATTTTGCATCTGAGTCATTTGATTGTTGGTAGTAGCTTGTATGACAGCCATTTGGCCCAACACTTTGATGAGCACTTGTTTGTTATCTAGTGTTGGATTTTGGCTAGGATTGTTTTGAGGAACGTTGTGAGAGGGGCCATTGCTTGATGTCCCCGCTTGTGATGTAAAATTTGGTTGAGGTTCTGAAGTGATTCTAACAAGTGTTCTATTCTTAGGAGTAAGGAAAGCATCGTTGTCTAGATCTTTGATTTGAAAATTCTATTGGGATCTCTTATTGGATCTTGTTGAGCAATTTCAACTATATTACATTGAATGGTTGGAGTAAGTCAAGATTAAAAAAATTATACTATGAGCTAGTTCCCTCGATGGCGTGCATAGAAGGGATAAAGGAGCAACTCTTATAGAATCTATATGGTTTGAGATTTACTAGAAAAACCCTCTTGAGTGACATGATTGAAGAAAGATAAGCTTAGAAGCTAAGATGAAAAATGTGAAGCTGACCAAACTAGTGTTGGAGTAAGATCCATCTTGGGTTCATCAGAATGTATGTAAGCCAAGAATAATCTATTAAGGATTTTCTAAAATAGGATAATGTAGAATATCATTCTAGGGCCCCAAACACAAGCTGTTCGTCCCTGACAATTTGAGGGTATAGAAAATGGGTTGTGTGCATAGGAAGTTCGATGGATATGAAAGTGGAGTCTATGTACAATGACTAAGAATATGGATAAGGAAGAGTTTAGCATTAGGGATAATTACCCATGGTCGAATTATTGGTGCATTAATCTCCCTCCTTCGTCAGTAGCACCTCGTGAGAGATTGTTGCGGTGAAGCCAAGATGAACATGTAGAATACCTAAGTAAACCTCAAGGTAGGGGCTCCAAAGACTAAGGTAAACCTTGCTAGTTCAACTCTTATTCTTTATACTCTTTAATGGCCCAATGCTTGACTTGTCATCCTCAATGTAAGCTTCTCTAACCCTAAGTGATGCGAGTCATAGTTAGAGAATCCAATGAAGGGCTGTCTTAGATCGCAGCTGCGAGTGCACAGGTACTCACGCAAACACTAAATGGACACAAGTAAAAGGTCCACGCACCTCATGAAACCACAAATTTCACTTTATTAACTTGATCAAGAAATTACAATCACACACACAATAGTCTACTTTGTCTAACTACAAACGTTACATTCTCGATGATAACGTTCCCACAAAGGACATGTCACACACTCTATCTTGGCTCACTTTGTTTGGTCTCACAAACACAAAACTTTGGGGCTTTTGTTGTTTTTAGTTCTTTGTAATAGGAGATAAGTTGTCGTTGGTTTAAGCTGTGAGGCCGTTTTGTTGCTTGGTATGCTCTCTGATTCGCCACTCAGCCTCTCCCCTCTTCAAGTGGTTTACCCTACCGGTTTAGCTTCAATCATGGCCCCGAAAACTCCTACTAGCTTGACATAATCGGGAATTCCTTGGGTAACACCTCTAACAGCACAACGGACATTTTATTGGAACTCCTTAATTGAATCCAGAAGGTTGAAAATGCCAATCAACAACTCCAAACTGAGGTTTGTGCACTTATTAGCAGGGTCGCGGATGTTGAATCTAAGAATGCCATCTTGAGAGAAAAACTAGCCGACAACACGGATAATACTAGCTCCCATAATGATCTTTGTATACACAGAAATTGTAGACCTCTGGTCTCAACAGGAGGAAATTAAAAATAACCAGGCTTCCTTAAAATTGGAAACAAAATCATGGACCAAGGTTGTTAGTGGGAAAGGCAGTGTTTCCCCACCTTTGGTTGTGGTTGAGGCCGTTATACAAGCCAACTTAATTGAGGAACGTACGAGGCGTGACAGTAATTAAATCTCAAGGTGAGGGGTCTCCTACCCCCCACTTTGACACAAGACCCATTAACGGTTGGTAACTCCTTTATCACAGATACTTTGGGGAGCTCTGACATTACACTAGAAAGAGCTTGGGTTGGCTATGATTCTACACTTTTCATTCGCTTTAGGACAACTTTTGACAGACTGCGGGCTCTCAGGGCTAAGAGGGTTTTGTTTTCATGCCCAGACAAGGTCTTCCTTGATGAAGATCTTACCAGAACACAAGTCGGGAGCTTAAACGCTCTAGGGAGCAAGTTATGGCAGCAAGGAAAATAGGTAAATGGGCGGTTATTAGGAATCTCCGGGCTGTTATTAGAGACTCTCCTCCGATTGGGAGCCCTGCAAGGGCTCCCCAAATGACGGGCCAAGTGGGAGAGGAGTCAGGCCAGAGGCTTATCTATCATTTGTTGGAATGGGAATGGTTCCCTTTGGTCTTCCCTTGGCCTTATGTTAGATGCTCTCGGGGCTGCCGACATTCTCTTCATCACAGAGACACACGAGAGCCGGTTCGTTCTCTCCCAGGGATTATTGGATTTCTTTGGTTATTAGCTTGCAGACAGGAGACTTAGGTTTCGGGTGGTGTCAGAGGCTTTGGTGGGGTTGCTGTCTCTGTAGAAACTCCCTCCGCAACAGGATCTCGATGGTCGGTTCTAATGAGTCTGCCTGGTACATGTGGATTCGTATTAGTGGGGCCGCCCGATTCTCTAGGGATTTCTTTTTAGCGATTTGTTACTTTCCCACATTTGCTTCCCCTTATGTCATCCACAATGGCCCGAGATGGTGATCCTTTCTTTGACTTATACGACAATATTGGTCAATATTTTGTCGTAGGGAGGTTATCATTTTAGGTGACTTTAATGCCTCGTACGAGACTCTTTGAGTCCCCCTCCATGTGACGCATCGAGGATACGCTTTGTACACGAGAGGATAGACCCCGTGTCGGTTAGTCGCATAGGATTTTTGAGGATACTGAGATGGCCCTTTCACAAAACTTATGGACGGTTCCTCCTCCGGCTGGGAGTCACACGGCCGTTGGTGATCTTTAACGGATCGAGCGCTTCCGGATTCACACTTCCTAACATGTCGTCCCCATGGCAAGGGCACTAGCGTGGTGGACTATGTCCTCTGCAACCCGGATATCTCACTCCTCTTACGCTCCTCGGTTTCCCCCATCCCCTGCGACCATGCGGTTCTATCTTTCTCTTTGATCGCTAGTCCTCCTACCAACACCACCCCTCCTCCCCTCCCCACTACCCCCTCGCATCTCCTTTCGGTTTGATAAGGGGACTACGGATCTTACTCATCCCACATGTAATATCCCCTTGTGGGATATTAATGATTTATTATTAATTACTTTGAAACAAACAACTTAGAAGATAAAACCTTCCTACGTTTACCTCAACTAACCCTAGTGTCAGCTTCAATACAACCCAAATAGGGTTGGAGTGAGCCAAGGTGAGGGTTTAGATGGGCAAATCAGTCTAGTATTTATACTCCTTTATCCAATATACTTTGTAGAAGTAAAATAATAAATAATACTGCTGAAAATTAACTGAAACTTTGAAAATCCATAACTTCCAAAATACTAACTCTTTTGAATTGAAACCAAGTGCAGTAGAAAGGGAAAATTATGAGCTTCTATCCATAATAAAAATCAGATCTTTTCATGCACTAGAAACCCTCGAAAAACAACCCCAAAATCCTAAACCTAGTCGTTAGGGTTAGGGTAAAATCTGCAACATAATTCCAACACTTTTTCCTTCACTTTAAGAGTCAATAAATGCAGTTCCAGATCTGCAATTAATAAATCTAAAACAACAGATTTATAATTACTTCAAAATCCCTTCCAAACACTCTTAGCACATGCCCAAACAAGTCGACTTCATTAAGTAAAAACCAGCAGCATATAATAAAAGATATTCAACATAAATCACACTCCAAACCCTCAAAGCAAGCTTATATCTTCTCCCAAAATGGCGCCTATATATATAGAGAGAGAAATGAGTGCAAAAACTTATTACTTCAAGCTTATATGGGCACACACACTTCACAAATGGTGGTGTTAATAAACACCTTTTGTTTTGATCATAAGTGGGCATACATCCCTTCTTCAAGCATGAAGATAAGTTTTATAAACCGTCAACATGCCAAAAAAGGAGTAACCACATCTTCTTTTATAGCTTTTGCTTGCACATCCTCCAAAGTTCTTCTCCATCTTTGGCGCCATCATCTAGGAGGAAATCTTATTTAAAAATGTGCCTGAAAGTCACCAACAAATATTAAATGCATAGGGATTTTAAAAAGATGCTCATATGGGTCGACCCATGCTTAGGAATAATCACTTTGTCTCAAATATTAATTATTAAATGCTTCCAGGAAAATGTGACTTGCCTAGTCACTTGATTTACCTTTTAAAAAATATTTATTATCTCAAGGTGAAGTCGAACTTCCCCTTTTATTTCGATTTGCACAATTTATAAAATTTTATTTTAAAATTACATGTGCAAATCGATTTTATCTTCTTTTTAATTTTTTATAAAAAGGGGGACATTACAGTCCTCCCTTCCCAAAATTGCTTGCCCTCAAGCAATTGTAAACTTGGATGCTCTAAGATTGAAGCATTTTCCCATGTAGCATCCTCTAATGGAAGGTCCTTCCATTTGACCAAGTATTCTTTGATGACACGTTTTCTTAAATTCCTTTCCCTTGTTTCCATAATGGTTTCCGAATTAAGATCAATTTACCTTCTTCATCTAAAGGGGGTAACTCCAAAGAAGGAACAACATTTTGCCCAAGTGCCTTTTTAATGCAAGAAACATGAAAAACATTATGAATCTTACCATCCCCGGGTAGCTCCAATTCATAAGCCACCTCACCGATTCTTTTAGTAACCTTGTAGGGCCCATAGAAACGTGGCTTCAACTTTTCCTTGCCACTTTGTTTGAGAGTAGATTGCCTATAGGGCTGCAATCTAAGAAATACCCAATCACCTATTTCAAAGAACCTCTCACTCCTGTGCTTATCTGCATATAATTTTTGCCTATTTTGAGCGTGGTGCAGATTTTCTTTGAGAGCTTTCATTATATCCATACTTTGTTGTACCAATTCTTGTGCACTAGGCACTCTACTATCTGTCATTAGAACATCCATGAAAGAGTTAGCATCATATCCATACAAAGCCTTAAAAGGAGACATTCCAATAGACATATGGTGTGTGGTGTTGTAGCAAAACTCAGCTAGATGCAACCATTTTATCCAAGCAAACTACTGTCTTGAAACATAATATCTCAAATATTCCTCTGCCCATTTATTTACTATCTCGGTTTGTCCATCCGTTTGTGGGTGATAACTAGTACTTGGAGTGAGTTTTGTCCCAACTAACCGGAATAATTCTTGCCAAAAAAGACTCATAAATCTGCTGTCCCTATCACTCACAATGTTCTTAGGCACACCATGCAATTTAAAAACTTCTTTGAAATACAAATCAGCAATCATAGGACCATCAAATTTAGTAGGGAGTGGAAAAAAGTGAGCATACTTAGTGAGTCTATCCACTACTACATACATGCAAGTCTTACCATTAACATTGGGCAATCCGGTAACAAAATCCATGGACACACTCTCCCACTTTTGAGAGGGAATAGGTAGGGGCTGCAAAAGACCAGCTGGAAAAGTATGTTCATTCTTATTTCTTTGGCATACAACACATTCTCTAACATACTTAAGAACATCTCCTTTCATACCTTTCCAAGTAAATCTTTCCCTTACCAACTTGTAGGTCTTGAAGTAACCTTGATGTCCACTTGTAGGGGCATCATGTGCTGATTTTAAAATCAGATTTTTAACTTCTGATTTTGGTGTTAAATACACCCTTCCCTTGTAAAGAATAAGACCATCTATCACCTTGTACCTTTCATCCACAATCAACCCTTCAACCATATCATTAGAAAATTGATTTTTTACATACTCAAGGGTGATTAAGTCTTTCCAATCAGCTGATATAAAAGATATAGAACAGATTTCTACTTCCCTTGGTGGATATTTGCAAAGAGTAGAGTGTCTTGTCATACCTTGGAAAATGATGTTCTTTTCCCCAATCATGAATTTGAGCAATAGGTCTTTATAATTGAGGGTGAAATCCCCCAAAGAATGCAACCATTGTACTCCTAACACAAGATCCATGTCATCCATATTAATCATGTAAAAATCATCAATAAGTTCATAATCTTCTATGGTGATAGAAAGTTTGGAAATCCGTCTAGAGCATGTTAAAATATATCCATCAGCTATGGTAACATTGAAACCTTGAAAAACTTCATTACATAGGCCAAGCCTTGTTACCAATCTCTCACTAATAAAATTATGAGTGGCCCCACTATCAATGAGGATGATTACCTTTTGTTTGCATAGCATACCTTCCACTCGAAAAGGGAGATACTTAGAAGTACTTGAAAGGGCTGCCAATGCTCCTTCAATTTCTTCCTCATCTTCTTCTTGTACATGCTCATCATCCCCCTCATTCACCACTTCGTTAGTATCATTAGAATCTGAAATCAAATCAAAATCTGAATCTATTACTTCAATGAAATAAATTTGTCCTTTACCTTTGCAATTATGACCTCTTACCCATGGAGCCTTACAATCAAAACACAATCCTTTCCTTCTTAGCTCATCTCTCTCATCTTTTTGCATACCATTTTGGGATTGGTTTCTATGTGGTGGAACATAGGGCTGGTTGGGCCTTCTTGGGGCCTCTTTTGATGACCCAAAGGGCTGTCCTCCTTGCACTTTAAGGGGCTGTTGTAAATCAGACCTTGGCTGTCCTTTAAATCCACTTTTGGGCAGCGTTTGAGAGTTATTAGAATGCTGTCCTTTTGGCCCATAATCCCCTCTATAAGCTGCACATTCTAAATCTAGAGATTTAGTAATACATTCTTGCAAGGTAAATGGGTTAAAATCTCTTACCAAACCTTTCAATGGCTCTATCAAGCCTTCTGTAAAGAGAACTATCAACCTTCTCTCACTGACATCTGGTACCATCACTGCAACCTTTTGAAAATCCGCCACATATTCTTCAACACTACTTATTTGTTTCAATTGGGCCAACTCCCTAAAATGAAGCTCGGATCTTTCCTATCAAACCTTTCCATGATCCTGTGACTAAATCCTTCCATTGTATGGATCAAGTCGTGTCCTTGGGTGTGCATACCATGAAACCACCACTCATGTGCCATGCCTTCTAGGTGAAGAGTAACAAACTTGAGGGCTTCTTCTTCTTGCATGGGATTGAGGGAGAAATAGGTCTCCATCTTTTGTAACCAAGCTCTTACCGTGATTTTGTTGGTTCCATCAAAGCTTGGTAGAGACTTTTCCCAACCTTTGTTGGATATCCGCATGGGGTTGCCTATGGGCTCTTTTGGTCTTGTTTCCCATCTTTAAGGCACAAAAGTCATCAAAAGTAAGTATGGCCCTTGTGGCCGGATGCAAAGTGCCGTATTCCTTGTTGCATGCCTCAATGATTTCCACTATTGAAGGTTCTTGAAAGCTCTATGATTCTCCTTAGGAAGGAAAGTGCCCTTAAAGAACTTAGGAGTGGGTTGTGTTGAATTCTTCTCCCCACTATGGGAACTCCCTTCGCCATTGGAGTTTGGCGTCTTGCCATTTCCCACAACTTCCGTGATCAGTTTGGTCATTTGATCACTCATGGTTTTTTGAAGTTCCAAACCACATCCTTGCATTAGCTCTTGTAGAAATTTTACTTGATCCGGTGTGAAAGGCCCTTCATCCATATTTCCCTTATTTCTCCTCTTATAAAACAACTTCTTATCACCCTGCATACACAAAACACCCACACGAAAAGAGGAAAGAAGCTCTGATACCACTGTAATATCCCCTTGTGGGATATTAATGATTTATTATTAATTACTTGCAAAACAAACAACTTAGAAGATAAACCCTCCTAGGTTTACCTCAACTAACCCTAGTGTCAGCTTCAATACAACCCAAATAGGGTTGGAGTGAGCCAAGGTGAGGGTTTAGATGGGCAACCAGTCGGTATTTATACTCCTTTATCCAATATACTTTGCAGAAGTAAAATAATAAATAATACTGCTAAAAATTAACTGAAACTTTGAAAATCCATAACTTCCAAAATACTATTTTGAATTGAAACTAAGTGCAGTAGAAAGGGAAAATTATGAGCTTCTATCCATAATAAAAATCAGATCTTTTCATGCACTAGAAACCCCTCGAAACAGCCCCCAAAATCCTAAACCCAGTCGCTAGGGTTAGGGTAAAATCTGCAACATAATTCCAACACTTTTTCCTTCACTTTAAGAGTCAATAAATGCAGTTCCAGATCTGCAATTAATAAATCTAAAACAACAGATTTATAATTACTTCAAAATCCCTTCCAAACACTCTTAGCACATGCCCAAACAAGTCGACTTCATTAAGTAAAAACCAGCAGCATATAATAAAAGATATTCAACATAAATCACACTCCAAACCCTCAAAGCAAGCTTATATCTTCTCCCAAAAATGGCGCCTTATATATATAGAGAGAAATGAGTGCAAAACTTATTACTTCAAGCTTATATGGGCACACACACTTCACAAATGGTGGTGTTAATAAACACCTTTTGTTTTGTTCATAAGTGGGCATACATCCCTTCTTCAAGCATGAAGATAAGTTTTATAAACCGTCAACATGCCAAAAAAGGAGTAACCACATCTTCTTTTATAGCTTTTGCTTGCACATCCTCCAAAGTTCTTCTCCATCTTTGGCGCCATCATCTAGGAGGAAATCTTATTTAAAAATGTGCCTGAAAGTCACCAACAACAAATATTAAATGCATAGGGATTTTAAAAAGATGCTCATATGGGTCGACCCATGCTTAGGAATAATCACTTTGTCTCAAATATTAATTATTAAATGCTTCCAGGAAAATGCGACTTGCCTAGTCACTTGATTTACCTTTTAAAAAATATTTATTATCTCAAGGTGAAGTCGAACTTCCCCTTTTATTTCGATTTGCACAATTTATAAAATTTTATTTTAAAATTACATGTGCAAATCGATTTTATCTTCTTTTTAATTTTTTATAAAAAAGGGGGACATTACACCACATCCGCGACCTTTTCCCCTCCGAGTCCCACTTCTCTAACTTGCCTAAGTGCGAAGGCGGGTATACATGCCTTTCCTCCGCCATGTGGGAGGCTGCCCCGAGATCCTTTCCGGTTCCACCACCCATCCCTTCGCTACTAGTATTACTAAATCTTGTCCCATGAACCAATGGTATGATGTAGAGTGCAAATCCCTTCACCAGCGCCTTCGCCAGGTTTTTACCCATGCCCTCCCCTTCTTCCCCACTCTTAAGGTTGCCTACTAGTGCCTTTTCCGTCGTAAGAAGCGATATTTCATTTCCCACCGGAGATATATGTTTTTACCTCCTTTAGGACTAACCTTCGGTTCTTCCGGCGTCTTGTCTTCCCCGCCACTCCCCCTCCTCCACGGCGATCGATCCTATCTCCATTTTTTCCCACACCTCTACCCTTTATGATGTTCCGGGGCAACAACTTACCTAGATTGGCATCCCACCGCCTAGTAATCCCTTCACTCACCGCAATATCAAAGAGGCAATAAGGACTTTGAATTGTAGCAAGACAACGGATGTGGAAGGTTTCCAGGCTGAGTTCTTCAAGTAGGGTTTTGAGGTCTTTGGTAAATATTTGACAGATCTTTTCAATCAGGTGGTTACCATGGGCTTCCCTCCTACTTGGTCTCTTCATATCATTCACCCGATTCACAAAGATGGGTCCATTTCTGATCCGAATAACTACGGGACTATGATGGTGGGCCATTCTTTCTCCAAACTCTGCGCTGATTCTCCATAGGTTTGTCTCGAGATTTTGGAGTAGAAGCAGCTCAGAGCCAAAGGTCAGGCTGGTTTTCACCCTGGCTACCACACCATCGACCACATCTTCACCCTTCGGGCTATCATTGAGGAGGCCCGTCACCGCTCTTCCAAAGTTTATTATTGTTTTGTAGACTTTCGAAAAGTTTTCGACTCACTGTGATGGCCTCTTTAGCGGCTCTAGGACATTGGTATTTCTGAAATTCTTATTATCGCCATCATGCGCCTCTATGAGTCCATCCTTGGTTGTCTTCGTCATCGCACTCAACCTGTCCGATTTCATTAGGAGCACCGTTGGGGTTAAACAGGGGTGCCCCTTGTCTCCTACCCTCTTTGGCATTTATATTGATGAGTTGGAATCTTTTCTTCGGGATCACATTCAAGAAGGGGATGGTTGCCTTCTTCACCATGTCTTGATTTCTATTCTCCTATTTGCCGACAATATTGTTTTACTCGCCTCTTCTCCTCAAGGGCTTCAGAGACACTTGATGCACTTGCTTTATTCTCTGATCTTTGACATTTGACGGTCAATCTGGGTAAGACCAAGGTCACGGTCTTCAACGGGTTGAGGACATCACACCTCCATTTCTTCTTCAAGGGGTAGGAGGTTGAAATTACTAATACATACACCTACCTGGGAGTCCAGTTCTCAGGGCCTAGATTCAGTATGAGGCATGCTCTTCAGTCGAGGGTGAATAAAGGGTATGGGTCTCTTGTCATTCTCGAGAGACAGTGTTTTCGGCACCACTTCCAGGACATCTCCTCCAAGATGTTTCTTATGAACTCCCTCATCCGCCCCACTATTCTTTATGGGTCTATTGTCTGGGGGCCCTCCTTTTGGACACAGATTGGGCTTTTGCTGAGAGGATTCAGACTCTCCTCCTTCGCCGCTTCATTAGATGCAAACAGACGGTCCCCCAACATATTATTTTGGCAGAGTTTGAGCCCGACCTTTCTGTTTGGAGACTATATTTGACATATCAACCTTTCTTCACCGTATCAGGAGGTTTGGTGATCTCTCCGATGAGCGGGACAGTTATCCGTATCTTGCTTATTATTCCTCTCGTGAGTATTGCCCAGTTTTGTGGACCGTTGTTGGTTTTTTGAGACTTCTGCCTTGTTGGATTCCGTTGGTATCCAGATTGATTGTCTCCCCCCTTTTCAGTAATTCGTGAATGCTCCCAGTCATCTCTTGCCCACCAAGCAAGTGTTGAACAAGTCCATTCGGAGGATATCTACAGGAGCTTCATTCGAACTACTTGGGTGAACCCTCCTGAGGGTTTGCACCCTAAGATGTCCTTTTATGCAGAGCACTTTCTTGAAATCAGAGATGGACTCATCATCCGCCCTCAGTACACTTCTCGTTACTGGGTGCATGCCCTCCGTATACCTCTGGGTCAGTTTCGTGTCGGTTCTCACAGACTTCGGTGCAAGATTGATCACCACATTGATCGGGAGGATAGGCTTTGTAGGCTTTGTAGCCTTCAAGAGGTGGAGACCGCGACTCATTTCATCTTCTCGCTACCCCACTTACTATGAGATTAGAGGACGATTTCACTCTCTTCAGAGGGATTCAGACTCTCCGGTCTTCTTCAGATATATTGACCAGCGGTGTCTTGCCCTCTACATCCGTGAGTCTTTGTTGTTCCGGGACCAGATTCTTCATCCCCCTCCAAGAGTCATCCCCACGAGACGAATTACAGCCTTCTTTCCGGTTCTACCCGCAGGTGGAGGAACTAAACGATAGAGCCTTTTTGACCTAGATACAGTGCATAGATCAATTCGTCCCGGTTGGACCTTCACACTTCCCTCGATCACCACCAGCAGAATTGGATGCACACACGTACTGCAGGGCAGCCCGGCTTCATTTGTCCCTCGGCCATCGCCTGGTCTCGGATCTTAGCGGGGAGGAGGTTTTCGCCCCCTCGGGTTGTCGATCCATCGGGAGCTTCTTTTGTCGGCCTCTAATGTTAGGAGGGTACGGCTACCATTCTGAGTAAACCGTTGGTCCTCGTTTGCCCCCCCTTCATTCCCTTCTTTGCTTCTCTCGTCTTTCTCCCCACTTGCTCCATTGCCCCCGCCTGTGGGGGTTTTGGCTTCGGGTTTCCTTTCTGCTTTGTCTTTTCTCATTTTTTTGTTTTTGGGAACTCGTTTTGAGTTGTCCCCACTCGCACTTTGTATATTGTTTGGGCTGCAGTCCCATTGACCTACTTTTGTGGTCATTCGTTGGACATTAATATATTTATCTTATCTTATCTTATCTATCACTACTATCTAGACTTGCCAGCTTCTACAAATCTTTGCATTAACCTCAATAGATTCTCTGGTTTTGCTGTTCTCTCCACAGACTTGCTAACTCAAAGCCTTCACTTTCTTCAATCTTCATGAACTCTGCCAACACTCACATAGTTCACCATCCCTCTCTCAATGATCTTCTATTAGAATATAAAGGGAGAAGGTGAAACATGGTGGTTACAACAATTGTCGACTGTTGAACTCTTGTGTGAGAAATAATTGACATCACATTGTGACTCTGCGACTTCAAACCACTACGCCATAACCGACTATCAAAGACGCGTTTCAAATTTTGTCTTGATCCAACTTCCATTACCTTTGCAGCTTCATAGGTAGGTGCATGCCATCTAGACTAGTGTGCAGGCATAAATGCGAACTCTTGAAATGATAATATGTTGGCACAGAGGCATTTGAAGTTTCTTGGGCATGCTACAAGTTCCTACATGTTTGTGCAATGATATGACTTTGTGCCAAGTATACTAGTGTTGCTCCATCAATAGAGACTGTCACAACCTTCTAGACTTGCCACATGGCCTCAAACAACATTGCAGCCTTCTGCGCGCTCAATATAAACTCACGCCATAACTTCAAACTTTGTACCACATACCAAGTCTGCATAGTAGTACACATAGTGTGGGGTAGTGAGGCACATTGTAGAGCATTTTGTAGCTCCACAAAGGCCCAACATTGTGCTAACATGCTCTGTGTTGCGCCAACTAAACATGGGGTGTGCCAACTTTGGTTGGGTGTTCCAGAATCAGTAAAACTGCAAACTTCAAGAGGTCGTTTGTGCTGCAACCAAGCCAAACAACAAAACATGCAAACACTGCTTATTCCTATTCCACCTCTTTTTGGATGATGCAAGATTGCTTGTGAATGCGGATGCTCTTGCATCACTAAGTTCTCTTCTCCTTCCTTAGGCAGATTTACGAGTGTGAACAGAGCCGATTGTTCGATGATATTTTGAGAAATGACAACTGAGAACCCTATTATACGGTCTTACACCCAAGAAGTCGTGACCCAATTTCTACCAATGTCATTAGCCCGACCGGTGACATCGATGGAAATTGGTGATCTGTAGGACATCATTTGCAAGGCTGATGACATTGTTTATGCACAATCTACTGAAGGAAGAGGACAAATGGAGGGAAGAACCTAGTTAGGCTAGTTGAAGTTGATGAAAAGGTGATGTAATGTGGTATAAGGTGGTGGTAGGAAGGGAAATGTCACAACAATGTCTCATGATGTGCTACAAGTTGGCCCACCCTGATCACGAATGTACTCCTTAGGACGTACATTCAGGGAGATTAATATGCTGATGAGTCCTGCAAAATGAATTGTTAGTAAGTGAAAATAAGGCATATACAAACTGCACACTTGTTCAACATCATCTCAGCTGAAGCTGCTCCATTCTTGACCCACATCCATGCTACATTGAAAATAAAATATTGATGGATACAGAAGTACATATGCAAATGCATGAACACTAAAAATTGAGTTAGTTTAAATCAGAAATAGAAAGGGTTACATTTTTCACAATGTTTAAAACTGTTCACTTTATGTGTTCGGGTTTAAAATGACAAGATTCATTTTCATAGGAAGTTTGTTGAGAGGTCATGCAGACTTCTATTGTTGAGTGTTGTAGCCAATTAATTTATCATGTCAAATAGGTAAAAGATAGGGTTTTCACCATGTGCATTATTTGATTAGGACATATTCACCTAGTCTTGTAGATATAGCTTTTTGATCATGTAACTGATCTACTTTCTATGCAAGCACAATGAGTTAATTGTTCTTTATATATTTCTAAGTAAATCTAGTTAGTGGAATGCTTAGATAAATTGTGTTGCATTTATGAGTCTTGCAGTTGGTGATAAAGGTCTTATTTCATAACTAAATCAGAATATTTTAAAAATGTATATTGTTGTTTTCTTGTTTGTTGCAATGAGAAGGTTGCAGGCTACAAGGTTCAATTGCTGAATCAACTGAAAGGAGACGCTGAAAGAATTTTGGAGCTGGGTATTGGTACGGGGCCCAATATAAAGTATTATGCAAGTGGAGAAAATGTTTCAGTTGTGGGCATAGATCCAAACATGCAAATGGAGAAATATGCTCGGGCTGCTGCTACTGCTGCTGGTATACCTGAATCACAATTCAAATTCATTCGTGCGGTATGGTAAAATCTTCAAACTATGCAAACTTTATCTATTTGAATAACCCCCAGCTATTGCCTTCTCATTCATGCTATAGAATTCGGATAAGATGAATTCTTTCTCATCCATGCTATAAAATTTGGATGAGATGAATTCTCTTCCTGCCTAGCATAAGTGCAATTTTGTCACAAATTACTGAATTTGCATGATATAAAATTATAAATGCACTTCACTTCAAAGAATGTTAAGATGCCATAATCAACTGCTCTGATACACAACTACAACTAGGTTGGAAAACCATATCTGATTGAAGCACTTCATGCTAGTTCTTGCATGGAGGCAAATGGATTACGTCATTCTAAAGAAACAAAGTGTTTGGGAAAAACAAGGCTTTTTTTTTCTATCTTGCTTAGATGATGTAAAGGGTAAAATATTTGTTCTATTCAATTTTGATTGGTTATGTATGTTATTCTGGTATGCAAAATATCAGGTAAGTGATTGTATTTTGTGGGTCTGAGACAGTCACTTTCAAACACTAGATTAGCACAAATATTAAGGTTTTGAGGTTATATTTCTGATGCTGCATTATTGTAAGAGTTTCTGTAATAAATAAGTTCTTTTGCAGTTGAATTTCCATAAACTCGTCCAATGTTATAAACATTCCATAACATGCCAAATGTTTATATTTACGCCGGAGGCGTGGCTACGCTCGCATAAGCACAACGATGACGCAGACCAGCTTCAGCTGCTTCCTTTTCCGCTGCGGGAACATCCAGTGTGGTGCTCTGTCAGCTGCTCGAGATGCTTTTCACCGTTGTCATCCCACCGCTTGTTTGTCCTCTTGCTTCACCTGCCTGTCACAGAATGCAGTGCTCTTTCAGCTGGTTGGTTGAGGTGTTTGTCATTGTTTTCTCACCAGCCAGCATGCAGACTCTTCATCCTCCACCTGTTGGTGCCCACACCACTTTTTCCTCCGCTACCGTTGGTTTTACATGATCAGCGTGGGTCTCTGTTTCAAGATCCACTTTGTTCTCCTTCCTGCCATGCTCTTCATCGTGCACGTACACAGTGGTCTTTACTGCCAGCCCCAGAATAGCCACTTCATGGCATGGCACAGCAGTGATGTAGCCTCACGAGGTGTTGGTAGCGTAAAGGCTTGAGTCATATTCCTGCAACAGTGAGTTTTGGAAGTTTTACAGGCGGAGGGGTTTGGTATTAGCGCATCAGCCACAGTACACACAACCCTGCTCATGTAATTGCCTTGAAGTGGGTTTGTTTTATTTTCAAGTTTCTGAGGTGGGTTTTATTCTCAGCAGTCTGTGCTCTTCTGCCAGCATGCAGGTGTTATTTTCAAAATTACGAAAAGGAATCGGATTTGTTGTTTGAGGTGGCTGTCACTGTTTCTGGGCAGCGGATATCTGAACCTGTTTCCTCCTACCTTGTGCATTGCATTTGCTGTGGTGCGTATTAACAACCCTAATATTTCTTGTATTGCTTCTGATTTGTGGTTTACAAAGGATATAATTAAAATCTGGCTAGCTGATTTGGCTAACAGGTCAGCTGCTTTCCCTCTCACTACCACAATTTCCTGCAATAAATTGGCCGTGTTTTTACCCTGTTGAAGAACCCATAACATAGTGAATTTGATGAGAGAAATAACATGTACCTGCACAGATTATTGCGGTACAGAGCTCTGTAAAGTTCGCCCACAAATAAATTGAAAAGGGATTTAGAGAGAACGGTTTAGCGTGTGTTAGAATACAAGGAATCGGTTTGCAAAAGTTGTGTCAAAAATATAGGCAACCGTTCACCAGAATACACAACCATTTGAGTAACTCAAGAATGTCTACACACTCCTCATTAAAATTCGCAAAAAAATTATTAAATCTTCGATCTCAGATTCATGTCTGGTAGCCTCCGCACATGCACGCCTAAAGCGCGCTAAAGTGCGCTTCAATTAAAGAACAGTGGCTCTGTACTGGGCTTCACCACAAGCCTTGGTGCAGCCGAGGCCTTCCTGAATGCGATGACTTTTTCCACTGTAATTAATGTATGACGTGAACCGGAAAAGGACTGTTTCAATATATCTTTTATAAAATATTCATAAAATATTGTAAACAGTGAAATCTTTCCCTGCAGATGTGACGTGGAACAGTACAGGCTGGGCTGGGACTGTTGGGCTCATGTGCGTAAAACAAGGGCCAGGGCCGTCTGATGTCAGAAAATAAGGCCCGACTCAAGCCTTCGCCCCTTCTCCACGTGCGTAGGCTACGTGTAGTGCTCAGTTTATTATTATTATTATTATTATCCCAATTTATCCTGAAATCGAAAACATGCCGCCGCCTTTTGTGTAGTGATTTGTGTGTCTAATATATGTGCTTTGGGTTTTTCCATTGAATCGGTGGATGCCTGATTTTACCAAACATTATAAAACCCAGCTCTGGTTTCAATTTTAATATAGGGTTATCCATATCCGTGTCAGTTGTATATAAATTTGTATTATGGAAAATCCCTAGTCGTCATAATATGCTATCATACAGAAAAACGTTATAATTTACACACATCCTTGTATGTATTTGTTATAAATTACTTCTGAAATTGGACCAGCGATGCAAGACAATTAGTATTGATGATGTAGACTCATTAAATTTCAGATGCTGAGGCATATCCATTTAGAAAAAAACACGTTAAGCTTAAGGGTGAAGAGAACACATAATCCTTGAATTATCCTCTTGTCTCTCCTTTATTGTCAATGTCACTAAAAATAAAAGTGAGTTGGAAACTGTGTTTATCTCACATTCCTTCCGATATTGCGACATATTTTACTACCACAACTTTTTAATTTTTATGGTTCATGGTACGCCTATTGTCAATGTAACTAAAAATCGTATTACAATAGACAAATGAATAGCCTTAGAATAGTAACGTTAGGCTAGAGAAGGCCCATAGTTTATACAAGCTGGCTTGACTTGCACTTATGTCCATTTCGCAGCTACCAATTCCATAGTATTTTGATAGCATTACTTGGCTATGAAATAATGTTTTCCTTGATCCTGAACTCTTTTACTACAATAATGTTCTCTCAATTACAGCCGTGCCATCAAACTCCAAGCTACGTTGCCAGGATACGGATACGAGTATCCGTTTGGATATGGATACGATACGCGGATACGTCAATTTTAAAAACCCTTGGATACGATACGTCTTGGATACGTCCATACATATATATATATATATATATATATATATTTTTTTTTTTTATGTACATCTACTCATTTTACTCATTTTTTAGTCCATAAAAAACTGAAATAGTAATACAAAACTTGAATCAATGTTCAAAACATTCAATATACTTAAGACTTTGCATTTTTATTGATCATGTGGCTGCCATACATATGATATACGAATATCATGTTAACATGAATACAAACAAAACTTGAAATTTGAAAAATATACTAGTAACTAGATCCATGTTCAAATTTTCAAAACAAACAATATACTTAAGATTTTACATTTCATTGTTCATGTGGCTGCCATACATATGATATAGGAATACAAACAAATCTAGAATATATCATCTAGATTTTCCTCAAAATCAAGTTCATGTGTGCCACTTGTGCTAGCTCTACTCTCATTAACTCCACTCTCCGCTCCTTGCGAACTCCCTTGAGTGTCATCTTTGCCATCAAATGATGAAAGTTGGGCAAGCGTGGCTACGGAGGCATCCAAGTTTGTGGTCTCGGAATAAGATCCCAAAGTTTGTGAGGCCCTCAGCATACTCCTCGAGTTGTGTGACAAGAGGCGCAAATGGAGTGCACATATACCAAATCCTCATCTTTTTTAGATGCCAACTTGTTTCTTTTAGCTGAGTGGATAAAGCTATAAGTACTCCAATTCCGCTCTGCGGAAGAATTACTAGCCACCTATTACAACAAAGTTAGAAAATTGAAATTCAAAGACAAGTTAGTATCCTAAGTTCTAACTTAATAAAATTTAAAATATTTGAAATGATTCTAAATTTTAAAATTTATAAATGTTATACCTGTGAAAGAACTTTTATAGCAATAGGACGTAAGTACTTGGCATCATGGCCATGTACACGCCACCATGTGGTTGGAGTCAAGCTACTCTTGTCGAAAAGAGCCTCAATCGATCCCATGTTGCCTTCTGAACCAGTAAACATGCCCATTTCACTTCTGACCACACTGGCTATAGATGGATCAGGAAAAATTCTTCTGAATGCTGCCCTGGTTCCATTTCCAACTTCGGAGTCAGAAAATGGTGCTTGCCTGTTTGGTAGCCCAAGTACATCAGAGCTATAGTACTTTGGGGTCAGTGCATAAGCAAGGAGATGTAATGAGGTGGTCATTTTATTCCACCTCTTCATGACCACAGTCTTGACCTCACCGTAGAAGGTCTCTTCTGGATCTAGACCTTTTTTTTGTATTATATCTCTGATACGCTCAAGCATGGAATCTATGCCATCATATATCTCTCCCAAGCATGCTTCATCAGTATCTACATATCGGATCATGGAGAGAATGGGTTCTGTAAAACTCAACAAGTACTCAACCTTGGCCCACCAATCCTCATCAAGGACCCATGATTTTACCCTTGTAGCTTTCTCTGTATTTGACTGCCTCCACACTGACCAAACATTGTTGATCACCATACTGCTTAAAGCCTCTCTCACCTTCACAAGCCGTCTCAAAACAAGCGTGTGAGAGGCAAATCTAGTTTCTGCAACCTTCAACAACTCTAACCTTGAGAATTTCCTAAAAATGGCTTGTGACATATGATGGTTTGTGATAAACATTTGAATGTCATTTGCCTCAGAATAAATTTGCTCAATCCATGGGATTTTCCCAATCTTTTGGAGCATCAAGTTAAGGGAGTGGACAGCACAAGGGGTCCAAAAAATGTGCTCATATCTACCCTCTATGATCATTCTTGCTGCTTTACAATTTTTAGCGTTGTCCGTGATGACTTGGACAACATTATGGGGGCCCACCAACTCAATTGCCTCTATTAAAATGTTAGCAATAAATTGTGCATCCTTGACTTGCCCTTCACAGTCAATGGCTTTAAGGAACATTGCCCCTTTAGGGCATACTGCAACAACATTTATGAGGGGTCTATTTCTAGCATCTTTCCATCCATCTGAAATGATGGAAACCCTGTTTCCTTCCATGAGTCTCTGATTGGCTGCAAAGTCTTGTGAATGTGTTCCACTTCCTTTCCCAAGAGTGTGGTTCGAACTTTTTCGTAACCTGGGGATTTGTACCCTTGTGGAGCTTCATTGATACCCTTCACCATTTGATGCCAATATGGAGATCTCAATACATTAAAGGGCAGCCCACATGCATAAATGCATCGAGCAACAACCTCATCAGCAACCTCCCTCTTTTCAATATTAAATGCTTTCTCTAATGCTCCTTTTGGCCTTTTTCATGAGCTCTTTGGACTCTCTTCATCAAATGGTTGACTTTGAGTTTGAACGAAAGAATGAGAAGTAGGTCTAGGTGTGGGTGGTAGTGATGAAGGCCTTCTTTGCGAAGGAATTGTTCTAGTTCTATTTCTTTCAGCTTGTTTATCAGCCTCCTCTTGCTCTCTTAGGTACTTTGCCATCTTTTCATTTGATATTTTTGGGCACCTCTTTATCCCCACACCTCCAACACCGGTCAAATGAATTTTCACTCGACTATATGAGGATCTGCATCGAGCTTGGCAACCATGACATATCCGGACCCGACACCCACCACCAACAATGTTGTCTACCACTTGTCACATGTCTCCAAAGAGGGGAATTAGGATCATGTCTCACAGAGGTGATGTGTTTTCAGCTTGGCCTTGCACTCCACCCAAAGTAGAACTTGATGCCATCCTAATCTGTTTTTGATCACCAAGATCACCATAACGGCGTGAGGTGAGAGCATACACAGAGTTAGGATGTTTAAAAAATTAAAAACATTTTGCCTTAACATAAATAAATTAGTTATGTCATCCTAATATGTTTTTGATCACCAAGATCGCCATAAAGGCGCGAGGTGAGAGCATACACAGGTTTAGGATGTTTAAAAAATTAAAACACAATTTGCCTTAACATAAATAAATTACTAATTAGTTATGTCATCCTAATCTGTTTTTGATCACCAAGATCGCCATAAAGGCGCGAGGTGAGAGCATACACAAATTTAGGAAGCTAAAAAAATAAAAATTTAAAAACAAATACATTAACATTGAACAATGCATTTAAATTTAAAAATAATTTTTTACCAATTAATAAATTAAATAACCATAAACTATGCCATCCTAATATGTTTTTGATCACCAAGATCGCCATAAAGGCGCGAGGTGAGAGCATACACAGATTTAGGAAGCTAAAAAAAAACAAATACATTAACATTGAACAATGCATTTAAAATAAAAAAATGATTTTTTACCAATTAATAAATTAAATAACCCTAAACTATGCCATCCTAATCTGTTTTTGATCACCAAGATCGCCATAAAGGCGCGAGGTGAGAGCATACACAGATTTAGGATGTGTTTAAATTATAAACTTTAAAAAAATGCAACATAATAAATAAATAAATAACCGTAAAAAAATAAAACGAAAGGATGAATTAAAAATAAAAATAAAATTAAAATACGGTATACCTGTAGAGTGTAGTGTAGAATCGTAGATCCTGGTTGCCTCTAAAATTTTAAAACAATCTCTTCCTCTCAAGTCTCAACAATGGCTTCTTCTCCTTCTAAGTTCTCCTCCTTGCAATGATGGACTCCAAACAATAGAAGCAATAGCTGCCCCTCCTTCAAATCTTTGCCTCCTCTAAGCTCTTTGCAAAACCTCCTTCCAATCTTTGCCTTCACTAAGCTCTTCACAACTCTACTTTGGCTCTTTGCTCATTCACTTGCAAAAAGACAATGAAATTGTTTGTGTGATTTCAAATGAGAGGGATGGGTGCTTTTTATAACTTTTTGTGGGGAGAGGGTGTATTATTTTATTCATTTAGTGTTTAGGAGTAGAAAAGTCAAACATTAAAAAAATGAAATAGAACTAAAAAAACGTATATAATG
Source organism: Taxus wallichiana var. yunnanensis (assembly GCA_018340775.1). Lineage (NCBI taxonomy): Eukaryota > Viridiplantae > Streptophyta > Pinopsida > Cupressales > Taxaceae > Taxus > Taxus wallichiana. The sequence goes on from CM031233.1 coordinate 59,379,848, forward strand.
CGGATACATACGATATGATAAATGGGAGTGCGTCGGGGATACATCACGGATACGTTTATGTACGTATCCGTGGCGTACTCGACGCACTGGCGTACCCCGTATGTATTAGGGACGTATCCGTATCGGATACGTATCAAGGGGATTCGGGGGTTGGAGTATCCGTGCAACGTAGACTCCAAGGGCTGAAATTTTAATAAACAAAATTGTCTATCATTAGCATTACTTTTGTGTCTAGAAAGGCAAGACATAGAATAACATACTATAGGCATCACATCTGATAGCTGCCCGCTTACCCATGCACCATCAGTTCTCAGTCAGATGGCCTTCGTTGGGTTCTTCGCAAGCGTACACGTGCTGTCAAGTTTTCTGTCGTGCTACCATGCTCTGCTTTTGAGGTTCTTCATTGCTAGCTGCTTGAATGCATATAGAGTTGGCTTGGAAATTGACAGGTTGTGCGTTGTTTTGGTGTGATTTTAACCCTAAATTACTGGTGACAAATTTAGCAAACTACAAACAATCACAGGTTGCAAAATTAGAAGTTAAATGTCTGTATATAAATAGGTTTTTAACCTTTCCTACCGTTTAGGCCTGTCGCATTACAGGTAAATATTTCTGGTTGTTTTGTTTACTCCGCTTATATAGAGAAAACCACATTTATTTGCGTACCAAAGCAAGATATAAACTACCATACTACATTTGCTAAATCATTTTATTTATAGCCTATCAAACTTTTGGTTCTCACAAGAAAACTCTTCCTTTACAATCCCATCCTTTATTTCACACTTCTTCCTACATGCAACAATATTAGAAAATAAGCTATGATAAATAAACATTCGCTCAATCATTCTCATCTTTTCTTCAAGTGAGAGATTGTCTTCTTCTAGCTGTTCCTCAGGTGCGTTCTCCAAAGTTAGTTTGATTTCATCCTCTACGTCATCAATTATGGGGCGCTCAACTGTTAACAATTGTACATGCAAATTGCTGGTGAGAGAAACACTTCTAATATGGCCACAAAAATGATGCAGAGCATAATTTTTATGTTCCAAAGTATTATGGTTCATTTTAAAAGAACCTGACCAAGCTGAGGATGTCTGCAACAACACACAATTCAAGTAGGTAATTCAGAGTAAAAGTGTATGTAGTCAAAACCATATAAATCAGTGCAAAGACACTCTCTACAAGACAAAAAATTGTTCATTTACGATCATGCGTAGCAATCATCAGAATATTTTGAAATATGCATTCTTGCTCGTACATACAGTATCTATTTTCACTATTGATAACAACCCCCACACCACCCGCCAACGACCCCGTTGGCGTGAGACTTGCTCCCTAGGAGCGACCACTAGTTTAATTTTATGGTAACAATAAAAAGAAATGAATGCAACACGTTGAAAGGTTAGATTTTATTCACCAAGAAGACTAAAAAGATTATCCAAATGTCAATGGGGCCACGGCTCACTGGTGAGTTTGGCAGAGCTTCCCAACAACCTATAGAGCTACATTCCAATTGAGATCTGGCCTAGCTGAATGGCATGCTAATAAATTGGCTAGGTGCAAGCCCTGACTAACTGAATAGATCACTCAGATCTTGTGTCTAGTTGAAAGGTGGTTCGGTTCGTCTTGTGTGGTGTTGGTCCTCAAGAATGCGTTTGAAGAAGCTTGCTAATAGAAAAAAAAAACACTCATTAAAATAAATATATAATTATATAGTTGTTTCAGTATGAACATATGTTATTTTTATCTAAAAATCATCATCTATGTTCCCGATTCCTAACATGTGAAAACATAAAATTGGATGTTGTAACAACTAGCTCATCATGTATTGAAATAACCACAATTTAACATGGAAAATGCTTCGCTTCATTTCAGGAATCTGATCCACATCATGGTCAACTCCACTCTCTATTTTTTAATATGTTGTGCAAATCACCTACCCTTATGATCATCCAACCAAGGTACTAAAAGAAGGAAAACGCAGAAAAAACCACCTTGACTGTGTTAGCATCTACACATCAACCAATCAACATTAATATTTAAAGTGTATTAGTGATAGATGTAGAATATACTTAAGAGGAAAACCATCAGTAATGCATCTGGAAGGATGGGCATCTCTTGACCTTTATCACTGATCTCATTTAGATACTTGGCTTACTAATTTAGGACTCCAACAAACTCGTCTTCTCTGCCTAAACACCACTAAGATTCAGTAATAATTTTGTGTCAAAGCTTGCCCTGAGGTTGTGTTGATTCTCTTGAGTGTTTGACTTTGCTGCACCGGCAGTTAGAGCATACCAAAGAAAGGTTCTCTAGATTGGGACTTGACTACAGAACCACCTCCGGAGAAGGTTAGATTCCCTCTATTCTAACCATAGTTACCAAGTCTGGAAATCCAGATACGTTCGTGAGGGAAAACGAATCTGAAAATCCGGAATGCTTGAAAAAGTTTGAAAAAATCCAGTTCGAAATATATACATATTATATATTATGTTAATTTTATGAATTTGCAAAATTAACAAATACAATGTAAAACTTTAACAAAGTAATGTAAAATGTGATATTTGTAATATATAAAATTGTTGGGTGATGATTTAACAAAAATAGTTTTTTATTAAACCCTATTATAGAGTAACTAATGTAAAATACTGATGTATAGATGCTAAGATACAATATGACTCGAGCAAATAAACATGCAAAGTAAAAACCCTAAGCAAGAGATGGAGGAAGAAGACTTAGCTGATTTACGCTCAGCTTGGGACTGATCTGAATTGGGAAAAGTGATGAATAGATTGGGTAGAGTGTCGTTATGACACACCGTAAAGTCTCCAGGCGTTGAAGACCGCTTCTAGGCGTTGGTGGCTTGCGGGGACTAAGGATCTGATCTCTGATGTGTCGTAAGGTTTGCCGATCACTTCCTGTTGATGCTTTGTTGCTCGCACAATGATTGTTGAAGGTACCTGTAACCTGCAAAACATAAGTTCACCTGCACAAACCCACAAACCACATCAAATCTAAAAAGAAAGATGCAGTATGAGGATTGATTGACCCCAGTCACCCCAAGATTGAACTTACAATCGAGCGCTACACTACATCTCAGACTCCATGTAGTTCCGGTGTGTGTGTGTGTAGGAATTGTGCCCTAGGATGCCCTAGTGCAAGTTGCACTTGATAGCGGGCTAGATCTAGAATGTAGAAATATATAGCATGTGTGGGTGGAGTAAAATGAACTTCCCCTACCTATGCAGTGTATGCAGAATATGCAGTCCCTTGTCCCTTGAATGGATGCCTTTAGTGCCTTTGGATGCAAGCTTAGGTGATGATAGTATATGCTTAATGCTTGGTCCTTCATTTTGAACACATAACTATGTATTTATAAGATTCCTTTGTTTGAATTTCGTAATTGGCAACTGGAAGGTCGACCCATAAGTGAAAAAGATGCCCAAAAGATAAAAAGACCCAAAAGAAGCGAGTAAGATAAGAAAGGGTCGGGCGCCAGAGAGGGGGAGCGCTGGGCGCTTGTCTTGGTTGGCCAGTGTCTCGAAGCCATAAAAGATAAATAAGGAAAGTACCGACTGGGCTGTAGGGTGTGTAAGACCAAAAAGGACGTAAGAAACAAAGAAAAGAGGCCAAAAATAGTTGTCAACCACTAGTTTTCTTTCTCAGGAATCATGTAAATGCTAGTATGCTTTTATGACCTAGAAATGTACCCAAGTGTGTGATTTAGTGTCTACAGTTTCCCCCACTTTATGTTGTTGAGTAAATACTCGATAACATAAAGTAGATAAGAGATGTGTACCTTATGATCATGTAGAGGTTGCAGCGAAATGCATGCCAAGTGGACAAGTGAAGTGTGAAATGATGTTAAGTGAAGTATAGAGATTAGGAAAGGAAAGTGACCCTAGGGGTGAAGCGTATGCATTGTGTTGTACTTGTGTTTGATGAAGTAAGTTGCTCCTTGTTGCGTATTAAGGACGAACTTGCAAAAGAAGAGCGAAAAAGTAGTCAAAGTCTTGTATATGAAAAATCTATGTAAAGTATGGAAAAGTATGTAAAAGTGTGTAAAAGTACTAGTAAACGAAAGTGTGCACCTGATGTGAAAGAGTGTAAAAGGATAGAAAATTGTCTTGTAATCTTTGAAGAACAAGTTTTTGGGCGATCTCACGCCAAGTGCGAGTTTTTTGGGTGATCACACGCCAAAGAGCAAGTGTTGGGGTGAGAGGTCTAGTGTTATTCTCCATCCATGACTCGCCCAATAAGCACCCTACTGATGATATGTCCCCGATTTAGTTCTTGTTGTCCCGATTGTTCGAATTAGTTTACGAGTTATCTTGTTTTAAGTAGATTGCCCCTGGGGAGGACACAGTGCCTCAGGCATTCTTTATGCCTCGAGTTTGGGCTCGGTGTTTGAGTTAGTGCTATAATTGTTACTTGTGCTGATTTTGTCTTATATTGAACTCAATCACATACCTGTGCTGATTTTGTATGTCTGTATTGAATCTGAACCGTAGCTCGAGTTGTTGTAGGGGTGATTTGTTCACCCAATGTATGCCCCCATCATTTGGGGTGCACCCGACGCGTCGATAGGAGAATGCGGCCCAAAAAAGAAGACCCACGATGATGTGTTGTCTTTGTATCCTGTAGGGTAGGGGGATGTGCATGGTAGAAACCAAGGCACATGCAAACAAAGTAGGCTAGTAACATGTGTTAGTGCAAACAAAACTAGTATGCAAGTAGAAGACAATGTAACAATCAAGTGTGCAAACATGATAGACCGGGAAAATTGGGTTTCAGACGTGGGACATCGCTTCACAATGTCACAAGACAATCGGGGCAGGCGACCAAAAGCATACAAATGTATCAAACAAGACATAGGGCAAAACCCGCAAGCAATGGCATACAATAACAAACAATGTCAAGCAAAATGTATCAGATAGCCATGGTGGCAAATAGTCCTACAATGCAAATGCTACACATGAAACACCCGATAACATGTTAGAAAGATAGAAAGTATGTCAAGGCATGCATGTATCAATGGAAAGTAATGTGCTAGTGAGTAGAAAAAGTAAATAATGAAACAATAACACCTGTAATGTGTGAGAGTATGAAATGTAGATGCCCCAGGAGTCTTGGTGGGACTGGTAAAAGGTACAATGCCAAGCATCATTGCAACATGTAAGAACCTATAAGATTTGCATTCACAACTAGAGACCAAGTGAATGCACATGTGTATATGATAAAGATAATGACATACTGAGTATCCGACTAACATAGTAAGCAAAGTGCAACATGTAAGTAGAATAAGCTAGCAAAAGTAGATGTAACCAAGATATGTAAATGTAATGTATGAGTGGGATGGAATGGTATGCAAAGTGTGAATGTGATAGGAGTAAGCGTGCCCCCTAACGGATGTGTATGAGATGAGGTTCATTTATAAAATACCCAACAATCAAGAATGAACCATAGAACAAGAGTGCGTCATTGGGAAATGGTTTGAAAGTGTGTGCTAGAAAGATAGATCATGAAGCATAGAGCGTGAAATGTGAATGTGGTGAGGTTCATTTCAGATTTAGACCCTTAGCAGATCGAGCATGAATCATGTGGAACTAGAGTGCGTCGGAGGGTAATGACGATACAAGGTGGGTATCAATGTGTGTAAGAGTAGCGAGGAAGATTAGATGTGAAGCACGGAGCATGAAATGTAGAAGTAGACACTTTGAGAGTAATGAAGGAGGTGGGTTGAAGAAGTTGCGATGCCCCCCAAGTGTGTTGATGATGGAGAGGTATGTGATTATGCGAGAGAGATATTACGTTGGTGATGGAGCTAGAATGTGTCCCGACCATCAATGTAAGGATTAACTTGTTTGACAAAGACGATTGGACGTGAAAGTGGAGTAGGGTGGGGAGGGATCTTGAATGGAGGTAGCTTATTTGGGATTGATAATAATGCGTAGAAGACTTGAGAGGAGGAGGAGATGGGCTGATTGTTAAAGGAGGTTCCGTAGTTGGAATTGGTAACGCTGTAGTAAGGCTTGCGAAAAGGGGATGAACTGGTTTGTAAAGGAGGTTGCTTAGTTGGAATGGGTTGGATAGGCTGCTCTTGACTGACCAAAGGAGGAACATTAGTAATGATGGAATGATGCTCATTAGAATGGAAGGACTAGATTTAGGAGCCCATTGGGGCTTAGCAATTGGAGATGAGCAAGTGGCAGAATGTTGTGAAGCAAATGAAATAAAACCCTGATGCTGAAGGTGCTTGATTCGCCGTCGTAAAGCATAACAATCATTGTCATTATGTCCATTGATTTGATGATAATTGCAAAATGGGAGACCTTGGTATTTGGCAAGTCGATAAGGAGGGTAACAATGAGTAGTTGACAAGTTGATCAATTGGTGAGTGAGAAGTTGAGGAAGAATATCATGTTGTTTAGCATTTAGATCAAACTTGAGAGGTGTGGGTAGTGGTAAGACTTGATGTTCACTTAGATGAGCACATGTAGAAGACAGAGAATGAGGATGAGGTGGAGAGGAAGAACTAACATTTGATTGAGAAGCAACCTTAAGATGTTGGATTTCAGCTTGTGAGAGATGTGATCATGGATTCCATAGCCTGAATTTTATCTTGAAATAAAGAATGTAAAGCTTGAATTGACTTGCAAATGGATTGATTGACATTAGGACTAATAGAGTCATCAGAAAGACGATTGAAGATGGCACTTACTTATGAAGGCGGCATATCGCTAGGGAGATACATAGTGTCTAGGGTTTTTTGGAGAACATCTTTACAAGGTGGGTGCATTTGAAGCAATTGATGCAAGGAGACTTGAGAAACCTTAGGAGCCATGAAAGAAAAGGAAATGTGCAAAATAAGGATCCGAAAGACCGATCACGAGTGGGGTTCACCAAATGATTTAACAAAAATAGATTTTTATTAAACCCTATTGCAGAGTAATTGATGTACAAATGCTACGATACAATATGACTCAAGCAAATAAGCGTGCAAAAGTAAAACCCTAAGCAAGAGATGGAGAAAGAAGACTTAGCTGATTTACGCTCGGCCTTGGATTGATCTAAATTGGGAAAAGTGATGAATAGACGAGGGCAAAGTGTCGTTACTGACACTATAAATTCTGTCGGGGAAATGAGGTTGGACACAGGCATCCGGGGTAGGGCAAGTGAAATGACCCTTTCAATAAATTAAACCAATAACCAAGGAATGTAGACAAACACCAAATTATTAAAATTTGATTCTTATTGCAGCATACTGAAAATCAAAAATCAGCGAGCTGAACTTCTTCAAAAATGTATGCCAAACACCAATTATGCTTCAAATAAACTTGCCACAATTTAAATTTATCTTTTATGCATCTAATAGAACCAAGAACAATGATAAATCTGAAATAACACACTGCTGGAATTAAATAAATGTTTAGCGAAGAGCAGCCACAATAAAATTATAGATTATGGGTCTAGACACCCCAAAAAATCCTGAAATTGCAGATTCTGGCCTTAGTAATTATGCCAAATCAGATTATAAACTGAAAACGCATAAATATGAGTTCACCAAACTCTCAAACCCTACACCAAGGTAGGTCGCCCCACATGTAGGAAGCCAATAACAATAAGTAAATGATATATCTCTCTCCAAATCTGCCTTATACTTCAATGCCAAGCAATAATGAAGGGTTTTTGTCATTCACCAAACCACTAGAAGGGTTTTGTCCTTCTAGGAAAGCCACACAAGAGGGTTTTCGTCCTCAAGTGGAAGAACAAGGAGCCACAAGCTCTCAATGCTCAAGATAAGATAAATGCGCCAAAACTAGATGTCAAATGATGTCTTAAGACTCCTTTTATATTCCTCCATTGGCGCCAAAGCTTGAAAAGGTAAGGCCGACCCCCAAGAGATGTTCTTTTCCTTCATTAGCTTCCTTTAATTGACTCTAACTCAGCCGACCTGCTATAAGAGGGAAAAACACTAAAAAAGAATATAAAAATTAGAAAAAACAATGCAAATCGAAGCTCAATGTCCTCCTCCATCTTCTTTATTTCATTGCCATGGAGAAGGAATTGCGAAGACTAAATAATAGCTCATGAAGTGGGAAAAAGGGACATTACTGACAAGGGCTCTTGGGGCGATGGAGACCGCTTCAGTGCCGGTGGATGCGTAAGGGCTTAGGATCGATCTCCGATGTGTCGCAAGGTTGTTGCAATCACTTCTTGTTGATCGCCTGTTGCTCACACTATGATCGTCGAAGGTACCTGTAACTTTGCAAAATAGAAGTTCACTTGTACAAGCCCACAAACCACATCAAATCTAACAAGAAAGATGCACTACATCTCGAGGCCCGACCTCGAAGGTCACCTAGAGAGTGAACTTACAACCGAGCACTGCACTACATCTCAAACTCCATGTAGTTCTGGTGTGTCTATAGGAATTGTGCCCTATGATGCCCTAGTGCAAGTTGCACTTGATAGCGGGCTAGATCTAGAATGTAGAAATGTATAGCATGTGTGGATGGAATAGAATGAACTTCCCCTCCTTATGCAGTGCATGCAGAATATGCAGTCCCTTGTCCCTTGAATGGATGCTAGACGCCTTTAGTGCTCTTTAGTGCCTTTGGATGCAAGCTTAGGTGATGATAGTATATGCTTAATGTTTGGTCCTTCATTTTGAACACATAACTATGTATTTATATGATTCCCTTGTTTAAATTTCGTAATTGACAACTGGAAGGCCGACCCATAAGTGAAAAAGATTCCCAAAAGATAAAAGAGACCCAAAAAAGTAAGATAAGAAAGGGTCAGGGGCACGAGAGAGGGGACAGAGCACTGGGCACTAGTGTCTGAAGCCATAAAAGATAATTAAGTAAAAATCTTGGTACAGGGTGTAGGGTGTGTAAGACCAAAAAAGAAGCTAGAAGCAAAGACAAGAAGCCAAAGATAGTTGTCAACCACTAGCTTTTTTGCTTAGGAATCATGTAAATGCTAGTATGCTTTTAGGACCTAGAAATGCCCGCCATGACCTCATGTACCCACCGGATACGTACTAGGTATGTATGCGGGATGTATCGTAGGGTCGGGCGGTGGGGGGCTCTAAAAGGTTTTTGTTTTAATTTTATTTTAACTCAAACAAACTTCGTTTTATTTAGGACTAGACTAGGAGAGCATGGCAACCACAAGGAAACATGGAGATTGTTTAAAATCTCTCTAGTTTATTGAAGAAAAAAATATTCAAAGGATATCAACTATGTTGCGTAAAACGGAAATGGAGCAGCGGAAACGGCAATTTTCAAAACCTTGGATACGAAACGCAACGGAAACGTCCATACAATATATTATTAAAAATATATATATATATATATATATATATATGCATAGTACTCATTTTATAATTGTAGACCATAAGAGATAATTGATAAAGCACTCAAAATATTTTGAATTCATTGAAATTTGAACTTCTAAAGAGTCATCATTCAACATGGTTACAATTTCAATGATTCACATATACATAATAATAATCTAGATTCTAGAATATATCATCTAGATTTCCTCATAATCATCTCCATGAACAACACTAGCACCGACATCTCCACTCCCACTAGCTCCACTCTCCCTCCCTTCTGCAAAAGATCCCGATTCTTCTTCATCAATACCAAGCAGTGAAAGTTGGCTAAGAGTATTAGGATAAACCCATGAGAGTTCTTAGGATAAACCCATAGTTACCTTCTCAAGAAAAGGAATTATGACACCTCGTTGAAAGAGATGGCATCACTTGAAGGTGTGGAGATCCACTCTCAAAACCACCCTGTGGATCATGAACTGTTCCAACCCCCTTGGCAAAATATGTTCTAGATGGCACTGGCATCAAAACATATCTACCTGCTCCTTGATCCCAAAAAACAGATGACTTCTTATTTTCCATGAAAGTTCTATTAAGTTGGCTAGTATTTGGCTGTGCCAGCAGCTGATTACTCCTCATCAGTTTTTCATCCATGTTTTCATGAGAAAATGCTTCATACTTGTCACTTGCATGAGCCATCCCTGCAAAAAGTGGTTGCTCCACAGAATGCTTATAGACAGGTAAACTATGCCTTGTACTCGGCATATTTGTGGTCATCAAAGGAGACAGTTGACAGGATAAACCATAGGATAAAAAGTAATGACGTTTTTTAAAAGTAAAAGCTGTTGGAAACGCCAAAACGCAGTTTCGGAAACGTTTTGGCATTTCCCCATTTCTTGTCCCAAACGTTCCGAGACGCGCCCACCCAAGCCCCCGGCTTCATAGGATATCAAGAATGTTTGAGGTAATTATTTGGGATCATCGCAATTGGCCAAGGAAAGAAGCTATTCATAGATATTTGGACATATATGAGCCTTTGTAGAAGTTATTTATGAGATCAAATCTCAGGTGATCTTCAATACTAATAGAAAAATTTGGAACCACAAATTGCATAGCTTAAAGATTCAAAGAGCATCCTTTCCCAAAAACTACCAAGGCACAACATTGAATCCTTTCCTGCATTCTCAAGGAGGATTAGAAGGTGATTTTGGATAATATGAATGCAAGAACCAACCATTGGACTGACCTCTTTAGTTATTATTGGCAGGTTATAGTCAATCTCATTAAATAGTGTAATGTCCCATTTTAGGGAAGACAAAATATCAGAATTCAGCAGACTGAAATTAAATTGCAGCTAAGGATATTTATGGAAATAAGTGCTCAAAGTCTTCAATAATTATTGGGGAATGATTAGCAAAAATTATCAAACACTTTTAGTCTTCCACAGAATGCTTATAGACAGGTCAACTATGCCTTGTACTCGGCATATTTGTGGTCATCAAAAGAGACAGTTGACATGATAAACCATAGGATAAAAAGTAATGACGTTTTTTAAAAGTAAAAACTGTTGGAAACGCCAAAACGCTTTCTGGAAACGTTTTTGGCGTTTCCCCCCCATTTCTTGTCCCCAAACGCGTTTCCGAGACGCGCCCACCCAGCCCCCCGGCTTCATAGGATATCAAGAATGTTTGAGGTAATTATTTGGGATCATCGCAATTGGCCAAGGAAAGAAGTTATTCATAGAAATTTGGACATATATCTGAGCCTTTGTACAAGTTATTTATGAGATCAAATCTCAGGTGATCTTCAATACTAATAGAAAAATTTGGAACCACAAATTGCATAGCTTAAAGTTTCAAAGAGCATCCTTTCCCAAAAACTACCAAGGCACAACATTGAATCCTTTCTGCATTCTCAAGGAGGATTAGAAGGTGATTTTGGATAATATGAATGCAAGAACCAACCATTGGACTGACCTCTTTAGTTATTATTGGCAGGTTATAGTCAATCTCATTAAATAGTGTAATGTCCCATTTTAGGGACTTAGACAAAATATCAGAATTCTGATATTAAATTACAGCAGACTGAAATTAAATTGCAGCGAAGGATATTTATGGAAATAAGTGCTCAAAGTCTTCAATAATTATCGGGGAATGATTAGCAAAAATTATCAAACACTTTTAGAAGCGATTCCAAGCCAAATCAAATAGATTGGAGGGAAATTTGAACTGCTGTTACAGACTGTACAAGTTCTGGAAATCGCAGCCCTAGATAGGTGATTCGATTTGCATGAAAATGACCTCGGTTTGTGTGCAAACTGTAAAAATAGCCTTCTAATGTCAAAGCGACCAGATTAGAAGAAAGTTTATGGAATGGTTTGCCCACATACAATTAATTATTTCAATTTATGCAAGTCGCACCACTGGTACATACACAGTATAAATCTGAATTGATAAAATACTTTGAATTCAATAATATGCAATGATTACACAAATGTTTTAAGTCAGATTCAAGGGGTTTTCGTCCCTAGAATAGACCTCTAATGGGGATTTCGTCCCAATAGGAAATAATGAGAACAATTCTCACAATTTTTGAATGATTACAAGCAAGTCCATATCTACAAATAAAGCCTATGACCCCTATTTATACTAATTCTAAAGGAACTGAATAGACATGACTGTTCAAATATCTTGGCCGACCCCCTTTAATGTTAATTTGCCCTATTATGGCCGACCCATCCTTACATATTTATTTTCTTTATAAAAAATACATAAAAAGATGATCATTAATTGTTGCTTCTTCTCCTTGACTCGGCCATGGATAGGAATAACTGAAAACTCCATAATTATCTTTGAAGGGGGAAAAAGGGACATTACAAATAGGTCTTTTTAGAGCTCTCTATATACATCTTTGATGGCCAAATCATAACACAAAAATTAATCTCAAAGGAAATGGGTGAAACACAAAGGACTACAATATTCCTATATCATAGAAAATGTAAAATCTTAAGTATATTGAATGTTTTGAATATTGATTGTACTACATTTTTCAAGTTTTGTATTTCTTATGGACTAAAAAATGAGTAAAATGAGTATATGTATAATATATATATAGATATATATTTTAATGTATATGTATGGACGTATCGAATCGGACCCAAGGGTTTTTTAAAATCGACGTATCCATGTATTGAACCCGTACGCATACCTGTATCATGGCATCATAGCTCCTGTGCTTGTTGGCTAGATTTTCTGCATAGCATCAAACCTAGGCAGTCATGAGATAAATCTCCCTCATTTAACCGGTGAGGCTCCCGTGTCAGATTTGTCAATAAAAATGTGTTATTATCTATCAGGGGTTTTACTTTAACCACTTAGTTCATGAACCATAACTAAGAAGTTCTGCAGCAAGTAAGTAGCTGTTCAAGAAAGGAAGTATTTTATAGAAGAAGGAAGTAAAGGAAATATAGAGAAGAAATGGGGAAGATGTGCATCCCAATTAGTAGATAGCAGAGCTAATTGCATGCACATAGAAGAAACTTAATAGATATGAACACACAAAATTATAAAACAAAGGCAGCTCTAGATCCAGATCTAAAATAACACAAAGTTTATTAAGAGATCTAAGATTAAAAGTAAGAAACAAAGTACACCGTGACACAAAGTTCTCCGGAAACTTGCTCCTTTGTATTCCTTTGCTCCAAGTTGCTCTCAAGGGTTCAGCACAAAGTCTAGAACACAAGATTGCTTACAAATTCTGATCGATTAACCCGAAGGTTCTTCCTCTACTTATAGAATGTAGAGGGGCAATTACAAGTTGGAAGCTTTAGTTGAACTGACACATGTGGAAGTCGGAGAAGAAACAACTGGCAATCTTCCTCCTGGAATTCCTCTTTGCGTGACATGTATGATTTGCAACTGAAAATAGAACTTTCTATTTTGCACGCCTGCCACCTATCTCCAAGTAGTTGACTTCTTCAAGTAATGGCTTTTAAACCAATCACTTTAAGTTGTATAATTTAATTGATCGCTCAATTACTTTGTCGGAGGAAAGAAGAAGGAAGAGGAAAGCTGACTTTGTCCTTTTTCATGTCTGCATGCAGCTGATTCAAACTGGATCTGGAAGCAGCTGGGTCTGGAAACAAGTTGGAATTGCAAGCAGTTGGAATTGGAAGCAAGCTGAAATTTTGCCTTCGCATTGTCTTCTCTTTTATCCTTGAAGCTTTTGCAGTTCTTCTGCTGTACATGCATCAGTGCAATGTTTGCCGTGGATAACTCATCATCTTTATTTTTAATTGCATATTAGCAATTAAAAATCCTGGAAAGCACTTCGGATGAATGAAGATTACATGAAGGCTTCAACTGGAAGATGAGAGCACAAGCACAGGATCTTGGAAGGAATTTTCCACGCACTGACTTCTTCACGGGCTGCATTCGAAACAAGAGGATGAAACCTTTGTGCCAGAAGCTTTTGCAACTATGAGATTTGGATCTGGATCTGCGTATGGATTTGCATCTCGGATATGGATCTGCACTGCATAACAAACTTTGCAGGCAACCGGGTGGATGGAAATCTTTGTAGCTCGAATAATTCCACCGCTTTTAATCCGCACGCATGAGTGAAGTTTTTCTGCACGCATGAGTGAAGTCTTTCTGCCTCGGATCTGTCTATCAATTCAAAGAAGAGGTTTTGAGCCTAGATCCGTGTCTCCAATATCTACAAATTTAGAAGTGATGCATGACTCCTAGTGCTTTCTTTTTCATCTTTCTTCGCCATAGCTTTGTCTATCTTCGTCTCGAATAATTCTTTTTCTTCTTATTTAACTCGGAATTCTTCAAAAGCCAAAAGTGCGAGATCTGGACAATTCTTCAGATTTAGAGGATATATGCAATGTATTGGACATTGATAAAAGCTCCTCTTCCTTTGTAAAGCACCTGTAATAAATTCCTGCAATTTATTCAGACAAAAATAGCCACCGGAGCATGAATAGTGAATTTTAATTGTAAAAATCTGCACTTTTCAAGTTTGCTGCCCCAAAAAATGGTGTTTAATTTGCACATAAAGAGAGCATGAATCCTTTCAAAAACACTTGAGCTCTGTAACACCTATGCAAACAATTATGCAGACAAAGATCAACCTCCTTCAAAGCATGCGCCAAATCTGGAAGCTTTTAGCCTTGTTGCCACCTTGCTTGAGCAAAATCCTTCTTCAAATGGGGCGCACTTTTCCTCTTGGCTGCAATTCTTTACCTGTGAATTAAATAATTCACCCATATGGCTGCCCATGCTTATATAACTCTCACAATTCTATAATTAATAATTGCCCCAACAATTAAAGACAATTAATTAATTAAAAATCATGCTCTTCTCTTTTAAAAATAGCATGTTTAAGAACAGCCATCCAATAAATTAAATTAATCCGATTTAATCCTTCACACATCACTTCACTGAAGCTTCACAAGGTGTGCATTGACATATAGCCACTGAAAAATAGGAATTAATATAATCATTTAATACTTTAAAAAGTATTAATTCCTTCTCAAAAGGGGCTGCATTAAATAAATTAAATTTTGGAATTCTATTTTTAAATTCCTTATGTCCACTTCCCTTTGTTGACTTTTCCACAAGCCTGGGTGCCAAAATTGGGTGAATAAATATTAACAAATATTTATTTAATGCATTATTATTCACCCAAGGTGGGTCGCACTTTTTTGCACATATAATTCTATTTTTAAGAATTTTTCATAATGGGATTCTTTACCCTGCAAGGCAGGCACTAAAATCCCATGATCCACTTAAGTGATTTGACTTTGACAATGGGATTATTTACCCTGCAAGGTAGGCACTAAAATCCCATGATTTCACTTAAGTCACTTTTCTTTTATTTCACCATGGGAATTTTTACCCTGCAAGGCAGGCAATAAATTCCCGCCTGCCTGCAGCCTCTAACTTTCCCACTGCAGCTTAAGTGAATTTTATATCACGGGAAAAAGTACCTGGCAGTGCAAGTCCACAGTACAAAATTCCCACCGTTTCTATTTTTCCCAAGCAGCATAAGTGAATTTTCACACGGGAAAAAGTACCTGCAAGTTTCAATTTTTCCCACTCGCTCGCCTGCTGCTTCTATTTTTCCCACTGCAGCTTAAGTGAATTTTCTATCACGGGAAAAAGTACCCTGCAAGGCAGGCAATAAAATCCCACCTGCCTGCTGCTTCTATTTTTCCCACTGCAGCTTAAGTGAATTTTATAACACGGGAAAAAGTACCCTGCTAGGCAGGTATAAAATTCCCATCATGCCTGCGGCTTCTATTTTTCCCATTGCAGCTTAAATCCTTTGTTTTCCAAAAATGCGCCCATCCCCGCAGGGGCTTTTCCATGCATGACTTCGCTTTTTCCCAGTGATCTAGACCTCCGATGGCGACTTCCTCCGGGCATAACGTGCGTATATGTTTTCCAGCTGCTCCAGGCCAAAAATCGGGCTTACCCGGCAAAGGAATTGTTCTAGAGAAATTTCACAGAAAACGAAACGGAAAACACAAAAACACGAAAAATTGCCAAAAGTCACAAATAAAGCCCAAAACTTATTCCAAGTTAAAACCCTTCTGGTACATAGGAATAATGACATGTTCGATCATAACAGAGTTAAAATGGAGCGCAAATAGCCTCATACGGGGCTCAAAATAATTAAATACAAATTTCTCGCAGAAAAATCCCGACGGCAGAATATAACAATTTTGGGCATCTGGGTATTTGGCGAAAAAGGCTAATATGGCTCTTTGGGAATATCTTGACACAATACAAGAACTTTCAGGCAATAAAAACACAAAACGACCCATTATTTTAAAAGTACAATTTTTTTTTGGATAGGGTAGTCACAGATTTCATGATGAAACATGGGGACACCAGTGCTTCTCTTTCATGTGTAATTAGGAAGGCACAAAAACCTAGTATTTTGCATTTTGATGTTTACTAAAGATCAACAAGTTGCATGATAGAAATTGTGGTATAAAGTGTTTATGGGCAAACTACGCTACAAAGAACATCAATCATAGACTTGTATATACATATGACATTACAACATAGAGAATATCTATGTTACAGGGGTTTGTCCACCACCCTCGTGTACCCTCGGATATGTACCCGGTACATATACATCTTGGGTAAGGTATTGATACTTCCAGTACAAACCGGGTATAACCCGATTACATTTTGGTGTACCCAAACGCACTACAGGACGTATCCGTAGGGTTGGGGATGGGGGGCTCTAAAAAGTTTTTTTAATTTTATTTTGACTCAAACAAACTTCAGTTTTATTGAGGACTAGACTAGGAGGCCATGGCAACCACAAGGAAACCTAGAGATTGCTTAAAATGCTTCTAGTTTATTGAAGAGAATATTGAAAGTATATCAAGAATGTTTGAACTAATTAATTGGGATCATCGCAATTGGCCAAGGAAAGAAGCTATTCACAAAAATTTGGACATATATCTCGAGCCCCTCGTGACAAGTTATTTATGAGATCAAATCTCAGGTGATCTTCAATACTAATAGAAAAATTTGGAACCGTAAATTGCATAGCTTAAATATTCAAAGAGCATCCTTTCCCGTAAACTATCAAGGCACAACATTGACTCCTTCCCGCATCCTTAAGGAGGATTAGAATGTGATTTTAGATAATATGAATGCAAGAACCAACCATTGGACTGACCTATTTAGTTATCATTGGTAGGTTAGAGTCAATTTCATTAAATAGGTTCATTAGGAGCTCCCTATATACATTTTTTTATAGAGACTATTGCAACACAAAAATTAATCTCAAAGGAAATGGATGAAACACAAAGGAATACAATATTTGTATATCATATAAAATGTAAAATCTTAAGTATATTGAATGTTTTGAACATTGATCATACTATATTTTTCAAGTTTTGTATTTCTTATGGACTAAAAAATGAGTAAAATGAGTATAAAAATATATATATATATATATATATATACGGACATATCCAAGATGTATCGTACGCTTGGGTTTTTTAAAATCGACGTATCCACGTATCGAACCCGAACCTAGACCCATATCCCGCAACATAGAAGAATACGATAGTAGTAAATTCATTATTAATAGTTGGTGCTCAATACAATTTGTTAGGTACAAGGAGGACTGCACCGAGAGCCCTTTCTCCGGTGTACATCATTTTATTGATATGACAAGAGTACTTAATGGCTCATTGGTGATAAATTTCCATAAAGTTTCCCAAAACTTTAGTGCGACATAAAACATTGATCATGTTTAAGACCCTATTTCTTGTTTTGTACCAAGCTCAAGCACTTCAATCATTCAGACATCACAACAAATGCCGTACACATTCATAAGTATGATTCTTCTATCCGGGTATGCCACTTGGAATGATTAGTAATTTTTACTTCTTTGGTCAGTATATCTACTATTATCCCAAATTCACCCCTTGAGGTAATTTAGATAACTTGCATAATTTCCCCATACTGGAGCAAGTAGAAAGGATGGAAAGGAGAAAAATCAAGTTTTGAAGGTCCCTTTGGCTCTTGTCTAACTTCCCTATTCAAGGAAAAATCCAAGAAGTTAGAAAAATTGAAAAAATCTGAAAAAATGGCTTCTTTTAGTATATTGCGGAAAAAGCGCAAGTTTTCATTCCCAGCCGCACAAGTTCAACAGGACGGTTGGGACCCAAAAAGCCGAAATGGCCGTATCCCTTTGTTGTGTGGAAAAAGTGAAACTTTGTCCCGCGTGGTTCGCAGACAAAGGGACACAGTACGCGTAACCCGAAAATCAAAAGGCCGCAGTTAAAGAGCAAATCGGCAAAGTTGGAAATTTTTGTCCCATGCGGTCTGCGCGGGACAACTAGGACATAGGTACGCGTGGGACTTGAAAATCCAAAATGGCCTTAGGCAAGTGCATTGCGGGTGAAGCGAAGGTCAACGAACCTCATGGCCCGGTCAACGAAGGGACAAACGGGACACCAAAACCCAAAAATGCCGCATCAAGAGCAAATCGGTAAAAGCGGAGAAAGAGGCCCAAACGGTATGAGTACACATGGGACATGAGTTCCCGGAAACCCGATTTTGAAGAAATGCTAGCAATACAAGAGAAAGTCAACGTTTGACTCCCGAACTTCAAACGGCCATAACTTTTGACCCCGAGCTCCAATTTTCACAGAATTTGACTTTTCAGAATGGGCACAACGTCCTCTACGCCACAAAAATTGGATTTCTTATTTTTAATGAGGGTAGATGTGTGAAAAGAAAGGAAACATATCCAGCTCGATAAATTAAATGCTCATTCCCGTTAAATGACATAAATGCTTGACAAACCCAAAATAGCTGCTCGCACTCAGAAGGCCATAACTTTTGCATTCTCAACGAAAACGCACAAAATTGGTACTGTTGGAATCGTGTTTCCGAGCCCGATTCACAACAATCAAGAAATCCAGAATTTGGCGAGGAATCAATGGTGATTTTGTAGAAAACGTGCCCACGTTCGGACAATGATTTTATTTGGTAGTTGGGATGCATTCAATGAAGCATGGGCTGACATTTCTCACTATTGCAAGTTATGGGATAGTATGGGGGCCTTTTGCAAGCAACAAAACATCATTTCACTTCATTTACTACATCTTGCAAGTGGTTGAAGGACAAATTTCAGGATTCTCATTTTCCCTCTCTCTCTCTCTCTTCTCAAAATCTATAAATAAGAGTGTTGGGCTCATTGTAAAGAGATAGTTTTTAAGTAGCAAAACTCTGTCAAAATTTCTTTGTGAAGCCAATGTCTTTGTAGGCCCTTGTAGTGGACTCCTTGCATGGTGATCCAAGCCCTTATCTTGTAATAGATTGAACTGTGCATACTTATGAAGCAATAAATGCAAGTTTGTGGATGTATCTTCCCTGTTGTGTTTGTTTGCATTCCTCTTGCCTTTTCAATCTCATTGCATATATATTGTGTCTATCTTATGTCTTTGTTAAGGATCCATTATCATTGTGTGTGCATGAAATATTGTTGTGAATGCAATTGTTAGATTGTGGAGAACTGTTATCACCCCTTCTAGTTTGCATTTTGCTTCTACTTTTCACACATTGGAAGACTACTCTCACACTCTCCTTTTTTGGTGTATCACCGCTTTAGTGTAGGCTTTGTTTTCATGCACTCTCTCTCCCTGGTCCCTTGGAAAGTTAGATTAGGATAGATAGTTTTTCCTGCATTAGAGTAGATTGTGGCAGGTAGTTTAGGAGCAAGAACCAACTTTCTCTGGAGGTCTATCTCAAGAAGCAAGTCCCACAACTTGGAGATAGTACCCATGTTATCCAATCACACTGTGAGCTCAAGCACACACACTTGTGCAAACCAAAGGGTGTTGTGATTCGGAGATAACATCTACATGTGATAGATTTGATGGAAGTGTGAACAATTTTCGGTGCATATCGTATTATCTATTTTTCTCGTTGATATATCTATTTATATACCCATCTACTCATCCATGTATCTATTATCTGTCCATCCATCCATCATTTATCCATCTATCCACCCATCCATTCATCCACCTACTTGTTTGTTTGCCTTCTTTTTTTTTTGAATTATTTTGCTTCTATAGAAATATAAGTAATTTTATGTTTTACTAGTTATAAAATCATCTATAGATTTTTGGTAGTTCCCTTGAGCAATTTTCTTCCGACTTATGATGTTTTTTTGTTACACGCAACAAAGAGATATGGTTGGCTTGCTTCCTTCCTTGTCTTCTTTATGACCAGATTCTGTGTTTTCTACATTTTCCATTATTTTAATCCTATGTTCCACGGGGACGCGTCCCCTATGTTTTGCTTCGTCCCGTGCATCGGGACGTTTCAGAACCTCGGGGACGGGTAGGAAATGTCCCCTTCCCGTCCCCAAACTTTGCAAATTTTAGGAAACGTCCCGGGGACGTCAAAAAAAAAAAAAAGCAGGGGACAACTTGATGTCCCTAGTACGTTTAGGGGATGGCTAGAAGTCCCCTAAACGCGTGCGGGACGCATCAACCGTCCCTGCCGTCCCCTAAGCAAACAACCTTAAAAAACACATTTTTTTTTTTAAAAACACACTTTTAATTAAAAGTAAAGCAATGTGGGGGCCCACAAGGACCCCCACTTTCATTTCTAAGTGCCCTAAACCTAAAACAAACATCAAAACAAAAAAGAAGCTCATTTCTGAATAACAAATTTATTGCATAAGGTAGTGTTCAAACTTCAATACAATCACTTGGTACAGGGAGGAACTGTCACATCAGTGCCCTTCCCCTGAAATGAATCATTTTGTTTATATGACAAAAGAATCAAAGATCCAATGGTTTTTGGTTAAAACACAACTGTCAACTACAACTAAACATAACAAAAGAGTCGATAAGACACTACTAAAAGCCAACAAGAGATTAACAATAACAGAAAATAGTTGGTTACCAAAACAATGTTTATATTTAAATCAATGGTCTGCATTGATTAGATAATTGAGGAGATTGAAGATGAAATGGGCTGGTATATTCCGCTATTATAATTGAGAGAAATACTTTATATGTTATTAAATGTCACCCCTTTGTTTTGGATATCTTCAATCAAAGCTGCATGCTGGCTTCGTTCAAATGGTCAACAGCAGACCTTTAAGAAGTCATGTGTGGTTAGTCTTAGTTATCATCCATTGGTATAATCTATAAGTTGTGAGAGAAATGAATAAAATAGTTCTATTATAAAGTATGGAGCTTATACTTGTAGTCTCTTTAGATTACATGACATTGATAGGATTCTTATCGTGTGATTTCAATTTTGAATTTTGAAGCCTGCATGTTGTTTATCATCCATCCTTAATAAATTTATATGCCACCACACAATTCAAACAGTTCTATCAACATTTACTTTATGGATGTCTACAAGAAAATATATTGTAGCGCTTTTCTTTCCATAGAAATATGCCACAAAATGCCAGACCTTTTGGTCTTTGATCTTGGTATATCATATTCTTGTTACAAACCAATTTTTTCCTACACGAATGGGGAGTTTTCATGCAAGAAGACAGTGAGGAATGCTTTAAGTTTAAGTTTATCAATGTGTTATACTTATCATATGAATATTTGAAATTTCCTATATTTTTAAGGTTAAATGATAAATCTTATGTGAAATCTCAATTCAACTCTAATTTTATGTATTAAGGTTTGCTTTAGCAATGTTATCATATGAATATTTGAAATTTCCTATATTTTTTAAATTTTCCCTTATTTTTTAATAGCTGTCCCCTATAAAAAAATCCGTCCCGGAAACACGTCCCCCCGTCCCCTGCCGTCCCGTCCCGGAAACTTGGTGGAACATAGTTTTAATCTGGTTTTCTTTCTGAAAGTGACTCATTTAATATCATGTCTTCAGCTGCTTCAACATGTGTGCTTTTACTGTGTTGCATATTGATATTGGAGGTTAAACCGTTAAGATAACTTAGAACAATTCTTTATTTAGATTGAAATAATTATATAACATAAATAGATCACGATGATGGCAGAACGATAATATCACTGTGATATCTCATTATGTGCTGAGCATAACAAAGCTTCTTTCTGTGAAGCAGGATGCAGTGTAGCCAGTCAAAGTTTAACTAGGACAATTGTGGACTGTCAAACTGTTTTATTCCCAGGTGTCTGTAGTCCGAACTTAAATCTGGAGAGGGCTTCCCTTTGCTTGCTATTTGTCTCTGCCATTTGATTGCATCCGAATCTTAATTTCCACGTTTCATACAGAATGAGGCATGACTTATGGATAAGCTGCCACAGACAAATATGTGTAGAGACTTGAAAGTTTTTAATCTGTTCGTCCTAACTTAAGATGCACTTTGAAAATTGAAGTCAATTACACTGTCTCAACAGGTTGGGGAGGCTTTGCCTGTTCTTGATTCAAGCATGGATGCAGTTGTTGGCACTCTAGTTTTGTGCTCTGTCAGTGATGTGGAGAAGACATTGAAAGGTATATTTTTATTTGATTTTTCATCAATGAATCTGAATAAAAAGGAAACTAATTGATGAGGAAATTCTAAACATGTTTGTTGTTTTCCTCGTGAGATGCCTTTTTGCACGATAAATCAATATTTTTAGAAACCAGTTTCTCCAAGTGATACATGAAAGGTGTTTGTCAATCAAAAGAACATACATGGCTACTCTATGGCTTCGACCTCTCTTTAACAGTGACATCATGCATATTTAGATTGTGTTTTTAATGCATAAGGGCATAACCCTCAGACTAATAATAAAGCTAATCTATATAACAAGGTACGCTGAACTTTATGGAAAAGGTTTGAACTTTTCTAAACTTTATTCTCATTGAACAGAAATTTAAACTTTATCCATTATTTTTACATGGGAAGTTTTTGCATGCTTTTGCAGAGGATGGAAAGCTCTCTCAACTGTCCCTCCTGACATATTTATGCATTTTTAAGACTTCAAGATGTATTTTTTCAAGTGTAAAAGACATGTTTTTTGAACTTTACCCATTGGTGAATTTGAACTGAACTTTATTTTTTGTCAAACAAGAAATCGAACTTGAATCGTGTGACTCAGTAGCTAATGATGTCATGAAAGGATTACATTAATGCTATATGCATCCGTAGTTTAGATACAAATTTCACTGTCATTCCTTGCAGAAGTGCAGAGGGTGCTGAAACCTGGTGGCCGGTTCATCTTTGTAGAACATGTGGCTGCCCCGGGTAAGCTTCTCCTACTATTTATCCAAAACAATGAAGTTGTCCGTAATCATCTCCTACTATTTGTCTGTAACAATGAATTTGGAACTATCTGTCTCTAAACTGTTTAATATTTGAATTTGAATCAAGATTTAGGATTTTTTCTCCGTTTCAACATTTTCCAGATGGCACACTCCTGAGGTTCTGGCAAAAGTTACTGGATCCTCTACAGAAATTTGTTTCAGATGGGTGTCACCTCACGCGTGAGACAGGAAAGCTAATTAGAGAATCTGGATTTTCTAAAGCTGATGTCAACATGAAATCAGTCAAGGCAGCATCGCTTTTAAGTCCACATGTATTTGGTACAGCCTATAAATAAGTATATATATTTCCAGATTTTAAAAATAAAAGTCAAGTGATCTTTAACAGAAATTTTAAATATGCAGCACTGAGAATGATTTCTTTGCCTCTTTTCGCTGAAACTTTGTCTGACAATGATCACAAAATGAATACCTATGCTATCAAAATTACAAATTTGAGTATGCCCATGCAATCTAGTGGTCGAGACGGGATCACATGCAAAATGAAACTGCTTGAAGGCAGTGAACTTTTTGATAACAGTTCCTGACATTAAAAACATTACAAAAATGTTTCCTGGCAATTTTGATGCATTTCAGCTCAAAAAGATTGCCTCGTGGAAAAGAACTCTGGAAAATGCATTTAAATAGTTCTGACTAGCCACTTGCAAAATAAATTTCTACCATGGTGTACTACCTCCTCAATGATTTCATAGTGATGCACAAGGAATCTATTTGTGTTCTAAGAGGAAATGTTAGTCACACCACTTATAATGTGTTTGTACAATTTTTACCATAACAAATGAACATTTAAAGAGTCATAAAATGTCGTTCTCTTCATTCATACAAAAAGTCTTGCACGGAGTCGTGTGATATTCTGCCAATGTATTAGTCCAATTGGGATTTAAAGTTTGATCTTGAATTGTTTGTTTTCTTATTTTTGCAAATATAACTACATATCTTAAAGTCTACTTTTTGCTTTTTTCATCATTATGTATCCCTATACTGTTTCCAGTCTGGAGTGTTGGAGGATTGTGCTTCACCCCTGATGATGAGTCCAGTATGTGACTTGAAACATCAGAATCTTTAATATCCTACGCAGTCTTATCCAGAAATAATGCACAAGATGTCTTGCTGCGAATAAAACCTCAAATCTCTGATTGTATTTTTGTTTCAAAACTGTGCTCATTTTCACAACATTGTTGCGACTTAACTTTGGTCATAAGGTATGGGGCAGTTTAATTGTTTGTGGAGGTCAAAAAGAAGATTGTGTTTATAGCATTTCGGTTGTGTAAATACTTTGTGAGCTTACTGGAGAATAGGGATTGAAAGTGATCTGGGCAGCTGTTTGGGGCACTTCACTTAAGAAAGTCACCTTGTTGTGATCACAATTCTTTACTGGTTGGAATTTTAGATTATAATATGCATTGGAAGTTCAGGTTTTCTTTAAGTAATTCTTCATTCTTCTGAAAATGCTCTAAAAGGTCTTGAAAATAGAAAATACGTTGTATTGAAAAAAGCGAACTGAACTATTGTATTTGAATGAGTTATTTCATGACAAATGCTCCGCCATCGAACACTTTTCTTTTTCTATAACAACTCTTAAGATTCTACATTAAAATCACTTCTACTCTTTCAGGTGCAGCTACTCGTATAGTTGAACATAAGGCATACCATAAAGGGAGGCCCACAGTAATTCCCTCTGAGTAGAATTTGGAGAGGGCATGGATCAAAATATTAAATTAACCACAAATTACAATGTCGAATATACACCAAATACCAAATTCAGAATATATTTTTAAGTAGATAAAATGTAAAAGATTTGATATAAAATTAATAACAAAATCAAAGAACTAGTATAGCTTTCCCTTGAATGATAAATTAGGCATTGTAACCGTCCTGCTGGCTAGCTATCCAAATCTCCTTGTGGCTCTACTTTTAGGCATGTCATTTGGATTTCATAGTTTAGTACCTACTTTGATGATCATTGTAAAAGAATGGCATGCGGCTGCATGCATTGCATGTAAAGGATCATGACAATTTTGTACACTGATGTATTTTCTAAATGACGTAGTCTGTGTGGCACATTAAGATAACTTTAAATCTTACTAGATGATCTTGTAGATCAGGTGATTGCAACACTTTGAAGGGCTTACGTGGATGTGTTTTTCTTGAAAAATGAGAATCACAACTTGCACAAAGATGCTATAAGAACATAAATTGTAGCATTTCGACTCTAGAACTATTTTGTTTTTAAATGGTGAAGTATAAGTGGGTAAAACATTTGAAATTCAAAGAGTTACTCCTATTTTTAGTGAAACATGGTTGATTACTTGTCTTGCCCCTTGTTACCCCATCTCGGGGATTGATGTGTTTTCTAAATGACGTAGTCTACATGGCACACATTAAAAAGATTAACATCCTCCAACGAACATAACTTTTAATCTTACTAGATGATTTTGTAGATCATGGGGTTTGCAACACTATGAAGGGCTTATGTGGATGTGTTTTTCTTGAAACCTCCAACTTGCATAATCGATGCTATAAGAACATATGTTGTAGTAGTTAGAGTCTAGTTTTAAAATGGTGATGAATAATTGGATAAAATAGTTGAAACTCAAAGGGTTACTCCTATTTTTAGCGAAATGTATTTGTTTTCTTGTCCTAACCCGTTCCTGTTTTCCTTTTTGTATGGCTCCATCAAGCATTTTATGAAACCCTCTAGTGGAAACTTAGATAATATCATTTTCTCTGTATATTTTTAGTTTTTAAAATTATATATTATTAAACAATTTCACAAGTAAATAGACTCTTAACATTACAAGTAATGGGTAATTGAGTGTGCCTCCCCCCACCAACTACTACCAAAAACTGGACATGAGGTTTTTTTCACTTTGTATAAAGAATTAGACCTAATTTGTCATCATATTATTTTTTGAAATTTGGATGAACTAATCGAAAGATGCGCAAATAAAGCAATACTTGTATATTTGCAACATTTTAGATGAAAACCTTAACTTCATCAAATTATAGAAAAATAATATTTTTAGAAAAGGAGAGCCAAGTTGAAGAGCCAAGTTGAAGTCTTAGTTTTTGTGAAATGTCTCGATGAAATACATGGTATCTATCATGTTGTAACATGGTTTTTGTCATGTTGAGTTTGAAACACTTTCGTTGTATAGGGCTAGGGCTTTGGCTAATAAATTTTGTAATATTATTGTACATAATATTAGATAATCCTAGGTATTATTTAAGAAATCTTTTGTCTTGTAGTTGGAACTTGAAGAGTTCTTATAGGTAGTTGAAGAGGAGTGGAGAATATGGCGTGTAATAGCCATTTCAATGGCTTTATATTTTTAAATTATGTCATTTGTTTATGCTAAATAAGAATACCGAGTTTGGTTTGCACATTACATTTCATTTTTATTTTCATTTGCACAATCCATTACTTTTGCCTTGATATCGATATCACAACATAGGGGTTTCAATATTTTTCCATCCTCTATTTCATTCCATCTCATTTGGCTATATAAGCATTAATTTGTCATCTTCATTGTATGGTGGTGTTGTAGCATCACAATGTAGTGTTTTATTATCATTGATTGACTTTCAATAGTCTTTGATTTGCATGCATCTCAAATTTGATTCATTTTTTATCACCTGCAAAATTATTGCATGATAGCATTTTCCTTAGATGGGTGTGATAATTCATCGGCACTTTTGGATTGTGGCATTTTTCGCTGAAATTTGTCTTGTCTATTGCATTGGACTATTGAGAGGTGTCCAGATATTGTTTGGTGCCTTTCAAAAAATCTTTGGCATTTAACTCAAACCCGCACCCTTCTTGAATGGTCTATTGTATTGGTGCAATGGCCATGAAACTGAGCATTTTCAAAGTTTTTGATTGCATTTATAAATACCAAGAGTAGATTGGAGTTTGGAAAAGCCTTCAATTTCATCCATTGGAGTGCAAGATTGCCTTTTCATATTAAACATCGCACCTCATTTCATAATCTATATGAAAACAAATTATAAGTTTTATTTAAACTTTAAATTATTTGCTTTTTAAATTAAAATCCACATGGGAGGAAAGAAAAAGTTAAGTTTTATGTAATTTTTCATACAATTTTGTGTCTTTTCAAAATTAAAAGCATACAATTATGGAGGATTTTACTTTATGGCTTATTTAAAACAACAAATAAGTTAGTATTTTGTAAACCATTTTAAACAATTTTTTTCAAAATCAAGCAAATTTTGAAAAACAAAATAAATTGTATAAATTCAAAATAGTAGCATCATTCGATGTTAGCATTGTGTCTAGGTTGTGCTTATGTCCAAAGTCATTTTGTTAAACTATTGCATCCATCACTTAATAGAGTTAACAATGATGTTTATGGTATCATCCTTATAAATCACTTGAGAGTAATAAGGAAATATAATTTTTCATTTCCCTTCCCTCCATTACCCATTCACATTTGTCGTGTAGTCATAAATCCGAAAACATGAAAAATTGAGTATATAGGAAGTTACACTCGTGAGTTTTTTTTTGCGAAAGCGACAAAGTGAATCCATTTCATTTATCAAATAGGTACCATCCATTTTGCTCTCACATAACTTAACACCTTGATGTAGGAGGCATCTTTGTTATTCACTTGAGAGGCTCAATTCATGTTTGAAAGGTTGAAAGACTCAGTCAGACTACAAAAAGCTATATGTAGCTTTAGGGAAGTGTTGTTTTAGTTGATTTGGGTCTAGGAGGTTTTCCCCCTCAAAACCTCTAAATTTGAACTTGTATGTTATCATGTAATTTCATATGTATAAGCCTTATGCAATTATAAAATGTAATGAGGTGTCATAGGTTTGTTGTCTGAAATTCCCCTCTCTAACAAGAACAAATTTTAAAAATTTTGAGTCTAAGTGTTTTTTTTACGAGATACCAGTGCGTGAAGTCGAAAGAATCTAAGTTTTGGGTCATTTTGTAAGTATTTGGTCTGTCGGAACTTTCTGTCCCACTGTCCCAAGTCACGAAAGTGCAAGTTGTTCCCGATCGGCGAAATCCCGAAGCTGTCCCATTCTCGGGCCCGTCGGAACTTTTTGTCCCAAGTGTCCCAAAAAAAAAAAAAAAAAAAAATTTTGTGCGAGCTTTCCCATTTTAAGGCCGAAACTCTGAACCGCGTGCTTAGCGCATTTTCGTCCCAATTGTTCCAGAAGTCAAAGTGCAAGCTTCCTCTTTTTCTAAAAGCCGAAGCTTCTATCGCGTACTCCGAATTTTGTTCCAAAAGTCCCGAGTCCAAATAGGCTGCTTTGTCCCGATTTCGGCGAAATGCGAACCGCGTACCTCGCGCATTTTCGTCCCAATTGTTCCAAAAGCTTTTGTGCATTCTCTCTCCATTTCGCTTGCGAGCCGCGTGTTTAAGCGCGCATTCGCGTCTCTCACATTCAAGCGTACCAAGTGTCATTCACACTTAGCTTTTCCGCTCATTCGAATATGACGCTCTTTCAAATTGGTGGTGGTGTATTCAATGCGCATTAAATTCATTCCGCTCCTCAAACGGCTATATAACCAAGCATACCACCTTCGCATTTTCACATTGCTTTCTTGCTTATCATTTGCTCAAACCCTTGACCTAGTTCCCCTTGCAAATTCCTTCCCAGTGCGGGTCGCGACTCACGAATCTATCAATATGAAGATCAAGTTTGGGACGGAGCAAATTTCTCCACTTGAGTCTGCCATAGTTAGCAATATCGGAGAGCAGTGAAGCTCGTCATCTCGACTTCGGCGATTTTGGTCAAGAATGAGCGGATCTGCAAACCCTACGCCGATGGCACAGATGATTAATGATAGCGGTTTGGCTTTCGCCGGAGGTTTCCCTATCTCAGTGCAGTGTGCCGATACGATACTCTCATGCGGAGCTCACCCGACCCGATTGGCGACTTGACAAATGTACACGGGGAGCTCATTGCCAAGCTGGACGCTGCTGCCATTAGAGCTGCTCTGAGGATTCCGGAGATGGACAATGCTATAGTCGTCTCTCGGGATCAAGCACAGGCCATGTTTGACCAAGACAGTGATAAATATAAAGCTCGAGTGGCGAGGTCTTGGTTGAAGAACCCTAGGAAAGGAGCTTCTCGTCTGACCAAAACCCTCTTCCGGGCGGATTTCAATGAAGAATTGTCAGATTTTATAATCCTGCTGGCTCGGGTTATGGGTTTGCCCTCAACGATGAGTTTCATTTACGGATGTGCCGCTCATCAGCATGGTGTGCGAGGGAACGCAAAACATCAATTGGGCAGAAATCATAAGCATGAATTTGGCCGAGCAATTATCCAATGTGCAACAAACAAAGAAGTTCTTCATGACTTCGTATCTGATGTATACCCTAGCAGCGTCACGGCAATGGTTTGGCTTTTCCTACATTGATGCACACAAAGCGATCCGGTGTACGCTATTGCCCATGATTCACCCTAGAGACCAGCAATGATCGGAATTTGAAGGGTGATGATGCCTTCACCATGTACGTGGTCGGATTGCTCGAAGGTGACACCGCCAGGAGGTTTTCGAGGCGAAGCTATGAACCTCGATATCACAATATGGAGCCTATTTCATTGATTCGAGAAATTCTCTTATATCAAAGCTGGCTTGGCTATGAGAACACTCCTCTGCGGCTTCCCATGTTCTCAGCGACAAAATGGCCTTGATTGAGATATGCGAGCAATTTGGACAAGTTGCACTGAGAACTTGCAGAGACAAGAAGATTCAGGCTTACACTTTCCCATCTCTCAGGAAACTACATGCAAAGCTTGACCTGGATGCTCGAGCGTAGAAAGAGCCACGATCCCTATCCTTTGTTCATTTCTTGAAGCCAAGAACTGTTTTGACTTGAAGAAGTTCATTGAAAGGAACATCAAGATAGTCTATCATCACGGGGCGGAATCTGAGAAGACTCTTTTGGGCCGTGCGAGATGATTTTGAAGCCGAAGAAGGCATTGTGGCGGAGTTCTCCTGCATTGATCAAGAACTCGGTCTGTATGCCAAGTTCTGAAGGTCTCCGGGATGACAATGCTGAGAGTTATATTCGTATGAATACGAAAATGTGATTAAGCACACCCCTCTCGGAGGACTGGATTGGAACAGAGAAAAGAAAGAGATGATCCGGGTGAGATTATTGATCTTGATCGAGAACTAGGGTGCAGTTCGATAAGAAGATCCAGAATTCAAGAGGCACTCGGGAGAATCCAGCTCCAAAGATGATTCGACACCCATAAAGGAAGCATCGGTTCAGTGCAGGACACCGGTGAAAACCCCTCCTGCCTCAATAGCTCAGGGACTTGTAGGATCTACTCCTTCTCCATCTACCCAGGTATACAAGAAGAAACTCAAAGAGGTAAAGAAGGAGCCTGCAGAGGATGACCCTCCAAGAAAACAGGCAGAGTTGCCTATGGGGCCAGAGAACATCATCGTTCTCAGTGAAAGTGAAGACAGTGAGGTGCCAATTCCTACAAGTGTTCCACGAAAATCCAGCGAGATAAAGATAAAGAAGTCCAGAGCACCGAACTTCCAGGTACTACTGATTCTTCTGCCGCCATTACCTCCAGTGTTCTGCCAACATCTCAGCTTGAGTCAACAGCTGCACAGACCTTGAGTGTCATGAGCTCCCTGTCTCTTGGCCCCCTTGCTCCTCTGCAGATTCTTCTTCCTCTTTGCTTGAGTACTGACCTGCGGTTGATAAAAGGAAGAGAAAATCCTCCTCTCAAAACACAGGACCAAATTTTGATCTTTGTGCACCTTGTTGGGCACCACTCCTTCTCGTGCCAAGAAAGCGAGAACTACTTCGGGATTGTGTCGGATGCTCGAGGTCGCAATTCTTGGAGATTGCTTTAAGCCCACGATAGACAAATCGGAATCGGAGTTGCGACATCCGACTTGGAACTTTCGAGGATCCCTATGGGAGAGTCTACTCCCGAAGGTGAGATTCATAACCTCCAGAAGCTTGATCACGAGAGTCATTGGAAGGGTAGAGAAGAGGGCGTGAGCGATTGAGCATTTGGAAGAACAAGCCCAAGTTCTCACGAGTTTCATCAAGTCACTTTGTCTAAGGACAAAGTTTTAGACCCCACTCCCCGATTTGCTCTACCCCCTCTGTAATTCTAAGCCAAGATGAAGTGCTGAGAAATTAAAGATATGCACAAGTATTGCATCTATGGTAGAGCTATCGAAGCCATGGTGGATGACATGCTTGTTGCCGGGCTAAACTTCATCAGCGAAGCTTTTAAGCTACATGGAAAGGTAGACAGTTGCAACATAAACTATCCTCTACCATTGAAGTTATGAATAAGGAGCTTAAACTTTGGGGCGATTGCATTGTAGACCTTCGCCTCATGTGGACAGATGGAGAGATGAGAACATCTTCTTGGCGAGTAAGATTTTCGATGATGCCGAAGATAATCTATCAAAATCCACAGGTTTACGAGTGTAGAGTGGAAAATCGAGAGTCTGGAAGAGGTGTAGGAGAAATGAAGAATAGGTGGCAAAAAGGAGAAGCTTTCAAGCTACGCATTTGCATACATTTCTTGCTTTCAAAGATATGCATTGTTATCTTGAGGATGAGAACTCTGGCATTCCCTCGTCCATAGAAATCAAAGCTCGGTTGAGCTTTTGTCAAAGATAATCTTTTCAAGAAGACTCCATCTCTAAAGACAAGATAAAGGAAATTTGTTCTCTCAGTCTGCCATTTGAAGAAGCAAGCAAAGACTATCATACTCACGTCGAGTTCGATAAAGAGATGGAGAAATGCAGGATTTTGGACTCGGTCTGCAACTAACACATCGAGTCCCTCGTGGCGGAGATATAGGCGAGTCATTGAAGAAGTTCGAGCGGCGGATTACGAAGGCAGTGGGTCCCTCCCAGAGTGGCCAGCCACTGTCTCCTTCTCTCTTCTTTCCTCTTCTTTCCTTTCTTTTCGTATTCGTTGTAATTAGTTAAGGTATTGCAACTTTGCAATACTTAACTATTCTTTATTTAAAGAAGCGATTCTGGGCAAATCGTAACCGACTTGTAAGCTATATAATGGCCTTTCCACGCCATTTTGAAAGGGAGGAAGAACTTGGCATACTTTGAAATTGTAAATAGATCTTGAACGTATCAATACAAAAGGGCTTTTCTTTTCATTCTCTATCTGAATCTACTGTATCTCTGTGTTTTCCTTTAGTATTGTGAAGATTATTTAGTACCTAATTCGTTAGTCTTGCTGATTGCTTTTGCGAAATACGGTGATCTTGCACGACCAAGAAAGAACTTTGTGTCTTTGATTAATGAATCGAAGAAGGTCGTTGAAGAACTTTGTGTCTTTGATCTTATTCGGTTAATACAAATAATCTTGTTCCAAATTCCTGCTGACTTCGCTTTCGTAAAAGAATTATTACGGTATCTACAATTCCAAGCGTTTTCTATTCTTCTTATCTTCGTACCCTCTTTCCTCAACCCGTTAAGTAGCCGGATGATCTTTGTGGAAAACATTTTCGTGGTATCCAAGTTCAACCATAAAATGACATTCTGTATATTTGTAAATAAGTTTGTGTCTCAATAAGGGAACCTCTCCCATTAAAGAGGAGGGACTTCTTGTCCCCTGACTGTTGTTCTTCTAAAAAGTCCTATCTGAAAACCAACAGTTTTTGGCGACTCCGCTGGGGAAAATCGCATTCCAGTACTATAATTTTTTCGATCATCCTTTGATCTGGCGACTCCGCGTTTCACTCGAGGGAGAAGGGCCCTTGGTATCGAAGATTCTCAGTTTCAGCTTTTGGAACAACAGGGTTTTCCTTTCCCTTTAAATAGAAGAACTCGTTCAACGAGCCCTCCGCCTATTCGAGATAGAAGTCCTACACAGCCAGGTAGCCCTAATCTGCGAGCTCGATGCACTTGCTGGTGTTAAAGTTCCCCTTCGGACCGTATTCCCAAGAAGAATGGCACAATTACCATGGGGACAACGTGTCGGACCTGCGGCTCTTGCGCACCCTTTCGCTGCAGGTTACCTCGAGGTGGCGAAAGAACTTCCCAAAGTTTAAAGGAGATGGCAAAATTCACCACGATGAACATATTGCAGCATTCATATCGTCGTGTGGAGTCTTGGGGTTGAACATGAAGACGTCTCGGTAAAGGTGATTCGTTGAGACATTACTGGGATAATGCTGTTATTGGTTCTATCACCTTGGTGGTGCCATCACCCGGCCCCGGACTACCATGAGAACTTCGGTTCGAAAACCGTTTTAAGCGGCGAGAAGATGTGCATGCCTGCTTGCCCGATTTCTCGAGATAAAGAAAGATCCATCGAGAACCCATGAGAGAATTTGTGGCTCGGTTCGACAGATTGATCAACAAGATTCCTGCAAATACTCGGCGGTTGATCAAATTCAAAAATGTTTCTTTTTGAATGCCCAAACGCCTAAAGTCAGTTATGCTCTAAGAAGGGCTAATCTTGGAACGCTAGTTCTGGATCAAGAAGCTCGAGCTACATTAGTATCGAGGACGACGATCATGTCGGGGAAGTTGAAAAGAGATCTCTCAAATCGAAATCTGCTGCTTCTTCCTCTTCCACCTCTGGACCTAATTCTGATCCATTAGTCCAGAAACTTGCAAATGATCTAGTGGCTATAAAGAAACAATTAGCCCAGCATGCACCATATGCAGATGTTCCGAGAAGAAATTTTCCAACCCGAAACCATCTCACCCCACACCAGGTGGCACTTGAAGGGCCTCTGTCAGAAGTCCTGTGAACTATGCTGACTGTGAAGTTGAAGAGCGAGATGATGAGCGTGGGCGAAGAAGCTCGTGAGGAGTTCTGGAAGGAATTTGACGATGAGGCGGAAGAACTTCGAAGGATCTCGGGTTAATTTCTTTACCACCGAAGGCAACGATGATGGAGATAACTATGATGAAGTGGTAGCAGATATGAGCAGTGAATCTTTTCTTTGTCATGACTCGAGAAACGGCAGACGAGCGCGAAGGAGAAAATAACACGACCCACGAAGAAATCTAAGGAACAGCCAAGTGACCATTCACTGTAATTGCGAGAGAGGATCCCTATCCCGACCTCATCTCGCACCAAAGGTAATGCGTAAACCTTGCTCCCAAAGTTTCTTCTTCTTCCTTTTCTCCCAAAGTTGATAAATCTAGAATTCCAAATGATGATGGCCCATCCACCCTCTGGATCCTTTGATATTGTTGATCATCTTAAAAGGACTAAGGTTCAAATTTCCCAAAAGGCGAATACTACAAACCCATCCAAAAGCTTTTGCCAAGATGATCCAATTTGTGAATTCCCATTCCAAGACCACCTCCAAGGCCTTTTGCCCACACCTCCTACTATACCACGGCCTAGTCACGGTAGCTGCTTTGTCACCTCGCTTTGGAGACAAAATCAAGCCTTTTATGTTACCCTCCTTATAGCGGGCCATAGGCTTAGTAAGCGTGTCATAGATTAGGGGCCTCTACGATAATGTGATGCCCGCCAAAGTAGCTCATGCTTTAGGCTTGACCCTTACTCGTACTTATGGATCTTGCTACTCCATGGAAAGTAAGGAAGTACCTTTGGTGGGAAGGATTAAAGATGCCAAGTGGCTTTTTCTTTGCTTTACACGAAAAGAAGGTCTTGGCTACCATACTAAGTGCGGACATTCCTCCTTCTATGGAATGTCTGCTAAGCGAAACTTGTAAAGATGTGGGTGGAGAGATTCAAATGGGTGGTCACACGCTCTCATGCACAGCCAATGGACAAATGAAGAAGCTACTACGAGAAGCGGTCAGAGTACATTATGCAGAACATGGATGATCCCAAAGGCACAAATACTCTATGAGGACAGAAAGCCATGGTAATTACATGATTTTGTCCCCGATGAAATCCGACCTCGCAAAATATCACCTAAAGATCCCAATGGTGTCCGGATCTTAGAATTTGATGGCAGATTGTTCTTGGTACAGTTCTGAGCGTGTTACATTAATATCACACGAGGGCTGCACTGCCCCTTTTCATTCAAATTGGTTGAGAACACTAGCAATCTGAGTATGAGGCTCTCATCCTTGGATTGCAAGTGGCCAAAAGAGCAGTGTAAAAAATCTTTGGCTCGTGGTGATGCGAAGAGCTGATTGTGAAAGCAAGTCAAAACTGTTTGAGTAAAGAGGCGGGAGAAATTTGAAGCATTATCGGAATCAGGTTTGGGATTCAATTGAATTCCTTGATGCCTTCTCCATTGAAGCAATTCCCAGAGAAAAGAACAGCAGAGCTGATTCCCTGGCTGTCTCAGGGTCATTATTGATTCCTCATCCTGAATTCTCTCAGGATAAATTCACTATTGAGATGGTCCACCGACCTAGTGTCCCTGACAATACTAACAATTGGCAAAGTCTTCACAGCGACTGAGCATTTGCTTTCCTTCCTGGAGCTCAAGGGCAATTTTGAACAACTGTATTTCGAAGGAAGTGACAACCTGCCTCGTGAGAGCGTGTCTTCGGACCAAGCCGTCACCCAAGGAGAAGAGACTGATCAGGAAGGGTGCATTAAGCTCAAAGGAAACAAGATCCCCAAAGGTTTGGTGAGTTTGGAGGAGTTGTTTGATAAGCATGGACAGTCACGTGAGATCTAAAGCTTCCATTGGACCTCGTGATCAGTGAGTATGATAAAATTGATATTGGGAGTTCGATGACCGAAGTGGTAAATATCGGGAAGTGTTGCACATCGGATGAAAGGAGAAGAGCAATTGAACTTTTAAGGAAATATAAAGATGTGCTTGCTTATTCTTATGAAGATCAGAAAGCCTTCAAGCCAAAGGAAATGCAACACTCTATCCCTCTCAAGCCAGAATCAAGCCTTTCAAGCAAAGCGAGAGGCAAGACAACCCAAAGATGGCGACACCATATTTCGGAGATTGAAATCACTAAAGGCTAAAATCATCTTTCCCATTCACCATTAGACTTGGATTGCAAACATTGTACTGTTAGGAAGAAGAATGGGGAGATCCTCAGTATCTGTGTTGATTTGGGAACCTGAATCGGGCCTCTCGAAAGATAACTACCCTCTGCCTATGATGGATCGGAGTTTTGCAAGTGGTAGACGGAGCTCGAGATGTTATCTATGCTCGATGGCTTTTCTCGGATACTGATCGGTGAGAGGTCGATCATCTTGCTGATCAACATAAAATGACCTTCACAACTCCTTGAGGTACCTTTGCCTCTGAGAATGCCTTTTGGGCTGATTAATGCGGTGCCACCTTACGAGAGCTATGGATCCGGCTTTTGGAAGCTTGAAAGGAAAATGTATAGTCATATACCTTGATGACACAGCCAGTGTTCTCAAAGACAAGAGCGGATCACTTGACCACGGAAGCAGTGCGAAGATGCCGAGAGCATGGGATTTCCTTAAATCCTAAAAAATCTGTCTTCGTATTCTGAGAGGAAAGCTATTAGGACACATTGTCTCAAAGGATGGCATCAAGATTGATCCCGACGAGTTCAAGCCATCAGCCAGATTCCTCTCCCTACTAAAAAGGCGTGCATTCCTTTTCAGTAAAAGATCAATTTTCTAAGAAGATTCATCACGATTTTGCTGAATTAACTTTGAATATTTCTCGGATGATGAAAGGAAAGCAAGCATTTGGTTGGTCTTCTCGAAGAAAGGAATCCTTCGAGGGTATCGAAAGCTATTGCTAAAACTCAGTTTTGGCACCTCGCCCGATTTCATTAAGCGAGGATTTCATTATCTCACCCTTCGCTACTGGCTACGGGTAGTACTGCGAGGTCATTGCAAATGTCTTAACCGTGGAGGATCACGATAAACATGAGCTACCAATTGCCTTCGCAGAGCTATATCTACGAAGAACCATGAGCTAAAAGTACACCATGATGGAGAAGCATGCCTTTGCGTAGTCAAAGCAATCAGCGGTTCGTTTCTATATCCTCAACTCTCACTCTTTGGTGCTGGTTCCGAGATATGGACGGTTAAGTCAATCCTTACAGCAAAGAAGAATTTGGGTCGAAGAGAGGAAGCCGGTGGCTAAGGTCCAGAGTGCGACATTGATATCAAGCCGACCAAGCTGGTTCGGGAAAAGGTCTTTGCGAGCTCATTCTTTGAAGGAGCCCAACACGAGTTACTTGGAGGAGAAAGGCGACCTTCCTACCGCTTCACATCCTTTGAGTTGATTGATGAATGAGTGGACAATGACATCGCTCATTTTCTCACGTATGGGAATGCCCCTCTCATTTAAGCTAGCTAAAGAAAAGAGGGTGTTAAGTTGAGATCGGACAAATATGTATTGTGGGAAAATGCCTTGTTTGGCGTGGTTTGGATGGGAGGTTCTGAAGTGTGTAGACAAAGAACAACGAGAAAATTGCTCTCAAGCTTTTCATGATCGAGGGCATGCGGAGGCACTATTCATCAACTTGATCACTGACTCATAAGATACTCCGTGGAGGGTAATGTGCGGCCTTCTTTGTTCAAAGATGCATCGAGTGGGTGGATAAATGTGAGGCTGTCAGGACTTTAGGTGGGAAGACCTAAATTGGCTTCCTTGCCTCTCAAACCGATTGTGATTGAAGAACCTTTCCAACAGTGGGGTCTAGACTTCAT